>CM023200.3:41406668-41513625 GCA_004115045.4 Sinella curviseta | reverse complement strand
CGAATTCTGTCGCTAGGGCCTTTGCACCTGCATCGTTATACTGTCAGCATTTCTTATCATTAAGTATCACCATAACTTGCAAACTGCTGCCATGATAATGCTGATTTTGTGGGTGATAGTAGGCATTGTCGGCTGGGGGCTAATCCTCAAGCTTGGAGGTTACATTTACTCCAATGGCAATAAAGTTCTCAATTCATGGAAATATCATAGATGGGCCACTAATTATGATAGGAAATGTATGAAACAATTTCGTCAGTCATGTAGGCCACTTATGATCAACTTTGGAAAAACATTCATTGTCAGAGAGGTTGCCGTTCTAATATACTTTCGCAGTTTGTCCAGAAATCTTGTGAGAACGCTGTTAACTTTGCAGAATAATTAGCTTTTTTCAGTAATGTTGTTTTCGTCCATTTCCTCAACATACAAAAGCATTTCCTTAGTTCAAAGTTCAATATTTAGCTCTTCTGTTTAGAGTCTAATTATCGATGAAAAAATGTAAGCTATGAGTGTAATGCTTGAAGTGAATATCGAATTAAACAGAAATACTTTTGTTATTCGTTAGCAAATGGTAGTGTTATTTTCGAAATATCATGTACAAGCATTCACACACGTAAATGCATGCAACTCGAAGGTTTTCCTGCAAAGATAAATAATAAAAATCCTAATGTGTGTTCCAATGGAGCCCTGAATACAACGAATGAAAAATTTAACTATGTAAAATAGAATTAATGTCAAATGTTATGTCATTCTCAGTGTGTACGTTAACTATAGGGTATTTTCTCAAGGAACCAATAGGTTGTTATTGAATACTGTTCAATTCAAAAGAATCATAATATTAACGCTGTTACCAGGAAGTAAAAAGACTGTACGACCTTCGTATTTCATTTAAATTAGTATTTTCTTTTCATTTATAAAATTAGTGATGATTTGAGACACATTTGCTTATTCACAGCTTCAAGAGGCAGCGTGTCTCTTCAGGTTTTCCAGCAGACCTGACTCCTCGAACAAAGCTAACATGTTGACAAAAATTGCGAAAAAGTACGATCGTCGAAACCGCATTTCTGGGATCTAAAGAAGGTATTACGATTGAAAGAAACTGCACATTTTCAGAATTGTCGATTATAACGATATTTGTAGCAGGAATGGGGAAGGAGTGATTCTTTGAGCTCACATATCCGACAGCCTCCTCGATACTTTTAGAATGAATGTCAAGTGTCAAGTTAAACCATCGATTTGAATAATGATTAAGCGATGCGTATACTTTTCGATATGCATTAAATGTAGGTATCGGAACGCTGTTGAGAAATGGATACATTCCATCCTTTAAAATAGAGATTCGAGTTAAAACTGCACCACCCGTCACTAAAGTCATTAAGGTATACTGATTTTCTGCGTCTACCAAATCATCCACATTTTCAGGCCATTTAAATTCAGTTGTGCTCGTTAGAAACGAAAATATTTTCCCTTTGTACAACTCACCTATGATTACCAAGATTAGAAACCACATTAGCCAGCTACAACTTTAAAATGAAAGTTGGAAGGCAAAGTTAAATACTTTGATACTGGTTGTTCAAAAATACTTCCAAATACATTTAAGATTATATCAGAAATTTCCAAAAGCTCCAGGTTTTTTTCTTTTCATATAAAACTTTGCTGAAACAAACGTCGCAAAATCCAAAAATCCAGAGCTCGAAAGTATGGATGTCCAAGCACTCCAATCGAAAGGTTCAATTAGGACGGGTGCGTTGAAGCCGGACTTCCTTAAGATTGAAATGAAATAAAATGACGTGTGCATCATCCCGTGAGGTATCATTCGCGACGCTGATTTAGGATAACGTTTGTCCATATGTTTAAGTTTAGGTCACAGATGTAGGTGCCTGAAATTGCTGTTCCGTGGGGATTTGCCAATACCATCTCGTTCTCAACTTTTATCAATTTCCGTTCCGACGTATAATTCAGCTTCTTACTCAGAATTTTATGAATGCAAATACCCATAAATAAATTGTGACGTAAACTCTTCACACATTGATCATGACTAGACGAGTAAAATGATTAAATGTTCACTCCATTGATGTCGGATATGAGCAGTTTAGAAATTACAGTTAATCTTTCGAGGGATCTGATATCCTCTGATTTCAACTTTCGAACTATGGGTTCGTCACAACTTGGACAAACAATGTAAATTTTTGACATGTCCTCAACATTTAAAATCAAATCCATTGCAAACGTTTGGGGCAGGTCATTAGAAAAGAATCACAGAAATCTTGTCCCATCTTCGAGTGTCTGTCTTAACATATCTTCGAAAAAGATGAAATGATGTGGCTTCTCACCCGCAGATTCAGATTGGTACATTTTGGACTGTAGCATATCATTCAATTGTTGGACCATGTAGCAATGAACGAAACAGTGTACAATTTAGGACGCAGGTACTTGTATTCGGGGGGAAAGATGTCACTATCATTAAGAAATTGAATCGTTTCATGAGATAATGTGGAATATTCACGGATAAATGTTATTAATGTAAGTGGGGTATCAAAATAATCGTATTGTTTGCCATTAGTGCAGTATTTAAATTGGAAGAAATAAAAATTTTGTAGAAGAAACAGGTCACTATTTATCCTTGTATCTGGGATTGAAAATTTTCATCCTGGAACAACAAACAAAGACAAATGAAAAGAAACAAAATAGAAAGGTGTTTTAGATTTGGAAACATCGTTTTTTGCTTTAGAATAAAATAATGTAGAAAATCGTGAAGGGGCTGAGAGTGGAACTATAGGACATTACCTTGGTGGTAAGAAAAGGTTTGCTCCACAATCTTTTGCAAACACTAACAATAACCGTGTTATGTGAATTTGCGGTTGGTTATGCAAAATTACAAAGAATCATGAGATGCAAGAGATGCAGTGTTCAACTGTGTGCAATGTTAAATTTCATTCAAATAGAAATGCCCATGTAAACACTTCCTCATAAAACATAAATTGGTATACAGTACCAATTCAATTGAGGCTATGTTGGTTTCATACTGAGTTAGTGCTGCTGCTGCTTTTCAGTTTGACAATGGATCAAAAGTGTAAAAGAAAGTGTAATAAAATATTCTTTTGCATTTCTGGATTTATCAGGAAACTTACTGGCAGATAATATGTAGTTGTAACTTTTAATGCTTGTTAGTACATAACTAACTGTAACTACCTATGTACATGGCGATCAATATCATAAATCGTATACTAATTAAAATGTATTTAATTGAATAATAACAATACTTTCTGTAGATTTCATTCATCAAAAAAGTAACATTAAGTCAATCATTCTTTAACATGGAAGAGTGTAATTTTCATACTCGTTCGTTCATTGATTTCTTACAAAAATACACAAGGGAATATCTAACGGACGAAGCCCATTCGTGTTTGAAGCTCCGATTTCACTAACTTTAAGTGGCTGTTGTTTCACTAGAAGATTATCGTATTCAATAAATTGTATGGAGAAATGAATGAAGAAACGTTTTAACGTTCAACACTGTTGTTATTGTAAAATATCGTTTGTGACTACAAGAACAAGATTTAAGAAAACGTTCAAGTAATGTATACGGTAAGTACGGTAATAAAAGAATATCAAAGATAACAAAGGTTATGTTATAAATGGTAACAGAAACCACAACGAAACCATCGTTTATTAGTTACTTATTATTGATACTATCCTGCACTATCTGTATGATGTAATAAAGGTAAAAAATATTATATAAAACATCAATAAACTAAACAGTCAGTTCACAAATGTAACGAAGTGAGACAGTTTGGAAGTCGGTACGAAGACGAAGTCCTCCTACCCTGTACGCAAGTACCCTTGTCACTGGAGTTCTTGTGTTGGGATGACCTTGGTCCCAGGGAGCGGACGCATCAATTTCTACACCATTATCCCAGACAAATGTTCCCTTGCCAGTATCGTATTTTCCTCCAGTCCAGTAAGTGGATCCAGTGTCATCAGAGTTCTGGAGAAAGTTCGTCACCTCTCGAAGTTCCTCGTCAGTTTCGATATAGACAAGAGAGGCAGTGTCGCCCAAATTAGCCCTGCAATCATTTGCTGCTGTAGACCAAGCTGCCTGTGAGAAAAAATAAGAAATGTTAACCAAGTTTAAAAAATTACTTAAAGCCAAATGATATCAATCTTGACAAAAAACGTTACACTTACGGCATTTTGGCTGAGAAAGTAGTAGCTTGTTGCCTGCGTTGCTTGGTGAATATGAGCTTCCTTTGAAACAGCAGTTAACTTTCCAAGGAAACGGAAATTATTGCTGGAAAGTACTGCTCCTTGGCTGGCACTCACAAGTGCTACAAGGAGCACAGAGAATACGGCGATCTTATTTTGGAACATTTTATGTGTTACGTTTCAACTGTGTCGGCTCAGTTTAATAATTAGTGGACAATTTTCAATGATTTTGATTTTGTTACTTTAATGGTAATGTAGCTTTTAAAATGCTTTAAGACGAATGGCTGGAATAGGAAAACTGAACGTATTTATATCATTTTCCAAATTTCGTTGACGCAGATGAAGTGTAATCGTCTCGCTGATATTGACAATTTACGCAATTTATCCATACTCTAGAATAAAAAATTGCCAAATGAGTGAGATGCTATTGACGCACGCATAAAAATTGAAATAAGTGGGCTACCACGTATGATCTCTTCTGACTTTAGAATGGGGTTTCGCCTTGCGTATGTTTCGGTAGTCATCGTGCGTAAATCATAACGTTGATTTGAAGATTTGATATGATAATATTGATGAAATATGAAATGAAGTACTCAAGTGCCATACTGCCAACTTGGTAAGCAAATTCCGACCGATTTTAATTTGAGTGGGATTATCAATTGATTGACTAGTGGTATGAAATGTACAGCATCATAGGATTTGGTCCCTGCTGATGCAGGAAGTTGATAACAAAGAGTGAGATTATGAAAACCCACGTCAACACTCAACAGGAGGGATGTTTGGACGTAAATATAATTTGTAAGTTCATTCTCAGTCAAAGTAAACGTTAATTGCCTAATTACGACATTACTTTTAAGTACATTTATTTATTATGCTGCATTTAGAAACAGCATTTAATTCATTAACTGAGAGCTAAAACTGATAAAGGTAGCACGTATCGAATCTCACCAACTAAGCAAAGTAACAACATTAAAATCGTATGAAATTATGAACAAGTACAAAAAATGATAATGTCCACAACGGCGATATATTGTCAAATGTCAGTTGCAGCTCTTTCGGATTAAGATAAAAGTGTCCCGTACACCATCCACACGTCACAATCCATTTGGGTTTGCGCAAAATAATGCCAACCTGCATCAAAATATCTGTCTGTATTTACTTACACATCCGCTTGTTTAAGGGGAGATAAAATAAAAAAATCTGTAGTTGGTAGACAATTATTTACGTACTAACTACTTTCAGCGTCAACACTCAACACTCAGATCCTAAATACCTATACCAGAGCGGAATTGAAAAAGTATAAAAGCCAAACGGGGAGTAAGCAGATCATTCATTCATTCATCTCCAAATAGTAAACCTGTAAATATTAAAGAAAAATATAAAATACGACAACTGTCACAAATATAAAGAAACATGGCCAGAAGCAGTACATTTTTATTTCTTGCTGCTGTTGCAGTTTTTGTCCCCTCACTTATTCAGGCGGCAGCAGTACCTGCAGAAGGTGCTCGGGGCAATGCGAGACATTTTACGTATCTTGGTTCTCTCAGCGCTCCAACACGAGTTCGTGGAAACATTCAGCAAGTTACCAGCTACTATTTCCTCAGCCAAAATGCGGTAAGTTGACATCTACAATACCCTTACAATGAGCATCGCCGTACTAGATTCGAGGTTAATGAATTCATTTTTTCATAGGCTGCCTATGTCACTGCCGCCAATGACTGCAAAGCATTTCTCGGCGACGACGCAACACTGCTTTATATTGAAACACAGGAGGAACTCACAAACGTGACAAAATTCCTCCAAGGCTCTGATGACACTGGTTCCAATTACTGGGTTGGAGGCAGATACGATACAGCTAGAAGTGACTTTGTGTGGGAAAATGGAGTGGACATTGGTCCATGGGCACCTTGGGATCAAGGGCACCCTGACACCAGAACTCCAGTTACCCGAGTGTATGCCAGAACCGTTGGAGGGCTTGTGCTTCGAACACAATTCAACACTGTTTCTACCCGGTACATATGTGAACTGAAGACTGGAGAGTTGGAGGAGGAAGCTGAACCCTGTTATGACGACAATGACTTGGTTATCGCGGTTGACTCTTCCGGAAGCATTGGCCAGACTCACTACATGGTTGCGTTGGAGTTCACCACTAGACTCGCCATTGCTTGGGCTGACAATCCAAGGAACCGTCTCTCCGTGATCGTGTATTCCAACAATGTCCAGTCCATCTTTGGCCTTGATCAGAGTCTCTCCGTGAGCCAAATCAGGGACCAGGTCTACAACGCACCATATTTGAATGGTGGCACTGCCAGTGATCTTGGTCTGGACCGTTCCCTCCAAGAATTCCAGCAAAATCCAAGGTCCGTTCCTAAGAATTTGGTATTCCTCACCGATGGCGCATCAAATTCCGCTTCTGCTACATTGGCTGCTGCTCAGAGAGTGCAAAATGCTGGAATCCGTGCATTCTCAGTTGGCATTGGTACCGGAATCAGAGAAAGCGAACTTTTGGCCATTGCTGGAAACAATGCTAATCATGTGTTCAACACTGACGGTTTCGATGATTTGCTAAAGTTGCTGCAACCTGTCAGTCGGAGAGTATGTAATAAGTAAACGCTTTTCCTAATTTATTTAACTATGGTTTTGGGTCTGACAATTTTGTATGTTATAAAAAGAGTATTTATAATAACGTTAATTATAGTAATAATAACTTAGAAATCTAATAAATTAAAACAAATGCAGCGTATCACAATTTATTGACTCCTTATTATACATGACTCTGAAAATTGTTAAGCAAAATGCAACGATTTATTTCCGAATGCAATAGACCACAAATGAAATTATTGCAAGTTTCCTGCTTGTTGGAAATACCACGAATTCATAAATAATTCATATTGGGTAGTATACTAAACAAATTTCTTGTGTTTGGACCTACACGGCTTGCTTATTGTAAAAGTATATTACTGCCAGTTTAACGCGTTTTTGTTCGGTTGCAGGAAAATCAGTTTTTACACAATGCAACAACCAAGCACGTTCATACTACTAAACTGCTTTTCCTTATGTCCTAATACATTAACCTTTGTGATCAGTTTTTTAGGGTAGATGATCAAATCTGGAAAGAATAAATAAAAATAAATTTATCCTCAATTGCATTGTAAACTTTGAGCCATTTGGTTATGCATTTTCCTCTCACAATCAGTCTTTTTCTGCCAAGCCATGCGATCTGTCGGAATAATATTTTTTCTACTTTGCCCATTGTTGCTGCATTTTTGTAGCAATAATAATGGTGAAGTAGAAGCCAGCAAAATCCTTTTTTTCCACCTTGCCGCCAGCTCAAGTCATCGAACCTCTATTTGGCCACTTGCAGAAAAACTAGCCGAAAAGGGCCACAACATCACTTACATAATTCCGATTCCACCATGAGGTCATTGGCAAAATCTTTTACACTGTCTTTGACGTTTGCGAGGCGTTCTACGACAGTCCTGAAATTCAAGAGTGGATAAATCGACCACAATTGCACTATGACCTGATAATGATTGATTCGTCAATGGGCGAATGCATTTACGGGATAGTGCATAAATTCAAAGCGAAGCACATTACATTTGTGCCAGCTATTCTTCCTTATCACTGGGACGGATTTGGAGTGGTGCCCGAGTCGTCACCCATCCATCCCACCATGACATTTCGGGGTTATCCGCCAAAACCAACTGAAATGGGGCTTCTTAACAGGCTCAAGTCGGTCATGGAACCACTTGTTTGGAGACTAGGTTATCTTGATTATATGAGCAAAGTGGAGCGACTTATCGCGAAAAGGATGAATTTGACAGACTTACCACCTTTGGGGGACTTTGAGAAAAATACTAGTCTCGTGTTTATTAACGCTCATTTCATTGAGGATTACCCAATGTCGTTACCACCCATTTTTCAATCCTACTCTGGATTGTGGTGCAGCAAAGAAAAATTGAAGCAGAGGAAATCTCTACCTGAACCACTGGCAAAGTTTGTTGAGGGGAATGATACTGAAGGATTTATTTACATTAGTCTAGGTAGCGCAGTTGAAATAGGGACGATGCCGGTAGAAATGGTAGAGAAATTTTTTGAAGCGTTTTCAGCGTTTCCTAAATTAAAGTTCCTAATTAAATGGACGAAAAGAGTGCCCAAGGAAAAACCAAGTAATTTATTATTTCAAAGTTGGTTTCCTCAGCACGACTTCCTGGCACATTCGAAGGTTAAGGGATTCGTCACGCAGTGTGGAAGGCCAAGCAGTCAGGAGGCGTTGTGTCATGGAGTACCACTCATCGCGATGCCTGTGTTTGGTTCGTGCAATTAACATATTTTATGTAAAAAAAATATTTATTATTTTATTGCCATTAATGTGGTAATAATCTGTCATTACAATATACCAGGTGATCAGGACTATAACGCTGACAGGCTCGAATTTATTGGAGCTGCGATTAAACTGAGCTTTCAAAATGTAACTGCAGATGAGTTAAAGCATGCCATAAGAGAAATTGTTTATACAGAAAAGTTAGCGCATTTCAGTACTATAATAAATTATATATATTTTTAATCATGAGTTCTTTATTTCATGAGTGTTATCCTTATTTCCTTTGTATTTAGATATAAAAGCCGAGTGTCTCAACTCTCCAACATGTTCAAGGACAGACCTCTTGATCCACTGGAAAATGCTCTTTACTGGACTGAATACGCTATCCATCACAACACTTCACTATTGAAGCCATTGGCAATGACTCAAACCTGGTATCAACGCAGACTTTTGGATGTGTATCTAGTCTTGGCTGGTATTCTTCTTGTCGCTTTTACATTCGTTAGTGGGTTAATTTTTGTAGCTGTAAAATATACGCAGCACAAGTTTGAAGAAGAGAGGCTTGTTATGGGAAAAAGCAAGATTGATTAGTTTTTTACGAGGCATTGCCTTGTCTGTGTTAGTCGAAACGAAATTATAATGTTTTAGCAATAAAAGAATTATGAAAAATGCACAAAACAAAGCCGAACGGTTCTTTTCATTGATTCATATTAATTTATAAAATATTAATATAAATTATTTTGTTAGAGGTCTCACAAGAGAATAATATTAGGTATATCTTCTTCGTTATTTGAAATGTGAAAATTGATAGCAGTAGTTGTGTTGTGACAAGAACAAAATATCTAGATTCTAGAGAACCGGTACAACATGTTACATATATTTGAGGCTTCTGCATTGTTGCTCATCGCAATACGATGATCGCATCACTGTCGCGTTGGTCTTATTCGCTCTCCACAACCTGCAGAGTGTGCAGTCTGTATATGACCTTTTTACTCATTACCAGATTCATTTGTTGTTAAAAAATTTAAGTACCTACCCCTACCTGCCACACCCCTTCTTTAAATATTACATTTTATCAACAATGTAACAACAATGGGGATGTAGCTCAGATGGTAGAGCGCTCGCTTAGCATGTGAGAGGTAGCGAGATCGATACTCGCCATCTCCAGCAACTCTTTTTTTTACTTTTTCGTGTTCATGTTATATGACCTTCCCGTTTTTATTTCTTTTTGAATGTGGGTCAATTGGTTTGTTATTCCATTCCAAAACCCACAGTTACATCGCACATAGGTACCATTATTGCGAGTCGTAATGAGTAATAGGAATGGAAATCAAATCC
Source organism: Sinella curviseta (assembly GCA_004115045.4). Lineage (NCBI taxonomy): Eukaryota > Metazoa > Arthropoda > Collembola > Entomobryomorpha > Entomobryidae > Sinella > Sinella curviseta. The sequence goes on along the minus strand of CM023200.3, from coordinate 41,503,760 downwards.
ATGTGCTGTCTTACTAATGGCCTGCTCCTGATGTCCTTATTTTCAATTTTTGGATTTGAGAGGAAATGTTGTATATTTGTTATGATATGACGGTATTCAACTCATGAATTTGTTTGCTTGACATAAATTAACTCCACGTCCATAAAAAAGAATGAATGAAAAGGTCAGAATGGGTACAGAAATGAAAAGCTCGTTGGACTACTACAATATTTCTAGAATATATTTTATGATTTTACAGTGCAGCAATGCACTTTTAAGTATATTGACTGTTTTGCGTCGTTGTGCCTCAACTGAATGCAGCTTTCAAGGTCATACCACAGTCTCTGGTTTTTAGTCAAGTTTAACCAAGCGGACAATATACCTTCGATTCTATCTCTGTTATGAGATTTCTTTCAACGTATTGGTTCAAGTCTGGCTTAGATGCTCAATCGAGTAATAAAATGAGACCACGTCATGCGATATTTGTGTGCTAACATTTCAGACTTAGGATTGATGGGATTGTCAATAAGGATTTATTGTTTAGTTAAGAAACCAGTAGGGCATGATGTCGGGGTAAGATGGCACAATCTGAAAGACATTTGTTTCATTTTTATAACGGATGAAGAGAGAGAAGCCCAATAATTTCTTCCTGTTCCAGATTATGACACTGACAGCCCCAAGTAGTATATTCCTTGATGAAGCCTTGACGATTCATGATTCACGTAATACGTATAGAGTCCACTAATTGCAACCATTGTCAATAAAATAGGAAAATGATTTTAAACATTTTAAACTAAATTAATTAATTTTATTTCAAATGTCAAATATATACATATAAAGTACTGTATTCATGCAAATGATCTCCGATGACCATGCAAGTCATCAAACGTGTTATTCAAGAACAGAAGAGGAAAATGTGGAATTGTAATCCGGGGAAAGAATATCGCATCATCTCGTTTTGGAGGTGGGTAATTTATCGACGCTGGTGGTAATCTTCCTCCAACTAGCTTCGTCTGTGGCAAATCTGTAACAAAATTCAGCACTATACTGGGATCGTCTGTGGAATTACCAAAAGATGAATTACTGTGACTTGTGACAAATGAGCTTGAACTGGTGCTGGTGCTCATTCCAGATCCTGATTGCGTACTGGAACTTTGCTCCGTGCTGAAACTGACACTACTCGAAGCAGTGGATTTTGAACTCGAACTAGAGGCCATCTGGCTACTAGAACTGGACGAATTTTGAGTGGAGGAACTCGACACTGTGCTCATCATCGTGGTAGTTGAAGGGGCTGATGTGGTTGTCCGTTTGAATCTCGAGAAAATGTCCAAAAGATGTGGCTTACTGGGTGGTGTCGAGCTCCAACCGGAAGCAGGAAGAAAAGGACGATGATGGTGGTGGTGGAACGCTAAAGATGAGGTCCAAAGTGCCAGTGGGATTGCAGGTAGCATCACCAGAGGAAGCAGACACAGGAGGAATGGCCAGGGGAACAAAAGTGGTCCTAGTCGTTGAAACAAATTTTCCAACCGTGCGGGCTCCTCAGGGGAAGATGGCCATGCCCAACCGTGATCATCATATCCATAACCGTGTCCATTACCACTGTTATCTTTGATCGGTAGATAAGAATCTTGTAAATTATTAACTAGTCCAAATGGTGGAACAAGTGAGGACGACGATGACGAACTTGGTCCCAATGGAGTAATGATAACTTGCGAGGATGGTCTATAGGAACTAGCTGGGATTTGTGATTTTGATGCATGCTTCCCGTGTAAAATCTGCTTTTCCTTCCCATGTGATTTGGATTTCCATTTTGTTCCATCTTGAACGTCTTTTGGCTTTTGTTTCTGCTGATGCTGTGGGGCCTCATTTGGTGGTTCAAAGGTTATTATGCTGTTATCGTCATTCTCTTCAAAAAGAAACCAGTGGTACTGATTCACGGAAGGTTTATCGACAAAATAGTGATTCTCATTTACTATGGTCACTTCCTCTTCTCGGGGAATCTCTGCGAGAATCTTGTTGATTTCGTTTCTCATGGTGCCCCAACAATCACACAAACTTCCTCTTTTGATCACTATTGCTTTCTGAATGCACCAACCAGTCCACCTTCAAGTCTATTTTATACCAAGTAACACAAGAAACAAAATAATTACAAAGAATGAATTTTTCAGGATCTTTCTAAAAATAAAGGCAAAATAAAATGAAGAGCATCGTTGGAGCGCTTTTGCATATTATGGTTACCATAATATGGTAATAGGTGGGTAGAAACGGCTTTGTCCTTACGGGAGATGTAATACAACCTATAATTATTTTCGGCTTTTATTTTGCTCGCTGCATTTGCATCTGCCAAGCAAAGATCGCGTACGTGCCCAACAGACCTAAATACTGTGAGATAATAAAAATAATGACAGGTTTGACATTTAATATGAAGGCGAAATTAGACTCGACGAAAGTATAATCTCTTTGTCAAGTTGTGTACCTAAACATTAAAATGCAGTAAGGCAGGGACAATGACAGTGAAACCAGAAGTAATTTTTTATTATTTCTTACCGAGGCAAGAAACGCATAGTTTATTGTAAATAGTACGCAGCAAATGCCGACTGGGTCATCCTCCACCTCGCTTGCGAGAATACTCAATTTGATCAAATCTGACTGACTAATATCTTCCTTCAGTTTCTTTTTATAGATAAACTCCTTTACGGTTGATTTTACCTGTAACATTAAAAAATCGTCGGTTGATTTCACTTTCTTTTTGTTTGCATTTTAACACATTTTTATTTCTATTTTGGTGATTTTTCTCAAGTGAAATGAAAAGTAGTTTCCGTGTCACACTAACCCGTTTGTGAATCTCGCTAGATCCTACGAACGTGATGCAGTGGTACACGAAGTAAACAACTTTGTACAGTTTGTCCAGAGAAATAGACATTCTTGTGAGGACAGCAGGCGTGTTCACGTAATAAATTAGAGTTTCGATCGCGTAATTTAAGAAAACTTGCCCAAATATCCCATTACACAAATTGAATATTTCACGAAGCTCAGCAAACTTTGTCATTAGCTAATGAAAGTAAATACAAAATTTCCACATATATAAATTTATTTTATATGGGGAATTATGCGAAAATGTTTAATTGAGTACCTTTTGAGGCGTCACATCTTCAGAAACTTCCCTCCGAAATTGATTCGCTAGTGCTATCATAGATAACACGGCGGCCACCATCAGGATTTCGAAAACACAGTTCATCCGTTGGAAAAAGAAGAAGAGTATGTAAAGCGGATAACTGAGAACGGATCTAATTGCAATGGGGAACTCATTTCCGGGTAAAATCGATTCCATAATGTGTGCCGTCAGTGTCCTTAAAATATCCCTTCTGTAATAGGAGAACATGCCAGCAAGCATATTGGCCAAGTACAGGAATACAACGATGAATTGTGGATGGGAGAGGAAGCTTATTAATGAAGATGACGGCTGCTTCTTAACAGTCCTTATTTTGTTCAACAACTTTTCAATTTGGCTTCCTTTTGTCCAGAAAGTGAAAAATGTCAAGACGTAGAGAGTGTGGTCGAAAATGTAGGAAAACAGCGTCAACAATGCCCAGGCATCCGCAGTGGACAGGAAATAGTTTGAAATGTGCCAAAACGCTGAGCCAAAGCTATATGCTAGTGCACTTGTTTGTATGGCGATGCATAGTAGCTGCATGAAAAGTAGGTGCAACTTTAAAAAAAATAATGCTTACTTACAATAATAATTAATAGTCAGTTGTTTGATTCATACCTTTCCAAGTACTTTCCGTGGAATTACCCGTATTTTATTTTCTTCTTCACTAATAACTATTTTGAATGGTACCACAAACAAGGTTGAATACAAGTTGAAGTAAGAAAGCAAATAGGTATACGGGCTATATGAACAGCATTTATTGTCCATTTTATGAATTTTTGCATCCACCAAAGAAAGTAGAAACGTATCTTTTGTATTCTTGTCGTATGAACGAGTAGGCCCAGTACTCCAAGGTGGTGGCAGAATTGTTTCCCGTATTATATCCCGCTCCATTATCATTCGAAAGCTGATACAAAACTGAAGGATTGTTTATATTTTTTAAGAAATTGAAAATACAAAACAAGCGAATTTCGATGAGAATTTGTTTTATTCACACAGAAAGGTGTTGTCGAATATAAAAATATCCAGTTGTCATTAACTTAATGGATTTACTTTAAAAGCTATAAAAGACGTCCATGATGCTGATGTAATGAAGTAACTGTTAAACTCATATGGTTTACGTTACAAGAAGTACATAAATTACGCTGTCGATTAAAATACAAACTGCATACATGTCCGTCCCATACCGTATCGATTTACAGTTTCTGCTCTAAACACTCTTTTCTGCGTACATGCACGTATATATTTATTTTGCAGTTCAACATATTATCAACTACACAAATTGTAACACAATTTTAATGATATATTACTTACGAAGAAAACATATTTGGCAAACTTTATTTTAAACCTTGAAATGAAATGTACGATGCATGAAACATGACACTAGATTTACTCTTGTAAATTGATATTGTTTATCCACTTTCATTTGTGCTCACTGGACCTACGGTAAAAACAACCATTATTGGTATATGGTAAAAATACTTCGTATTTATTCGTTCGAAATATAAATGAAAATGTCAGAAAAGGTAATACAGAATCACCCAAATCCGGATAAATCTCATTTTTCCACTTCCCCTGTTCAGAGTTTTCTTCGGGTACGAAAGTATCGGTAGTTTCGTCTCGTTTCAATTCCTCTTTGGCTAATGCAACCGTGCCAATGACAATATTGCAGTCTTGCTTCAAGTTTGATACCACTCCAAACACGTGTGCTTCTATCTGAAAAGGAAAAAAAATCAATTCCACATTATACCTAAAAAACTTCAATTACTCCTACTCCAGTAAATCAATTGTCACCTTCAAAAAATATTGAACATCAATGATTTTGCATCCTCCCAATCCCGTCGGTGGGATATCATCCGGAATGTCTATTTTCACCTCCCACGAACCGCTTTCCCCCGCGTCAACCGCTTCCCCTCTCTTCCTCGTCACAAGAACTTTGCTAAACTTCTTCTCGTTTTCTTCGCCAATATAATTTGTGTCCTGAACAAACTTTGCAGTTAAATTGTTAACCGTTCTCCGACTTAAATTGTCGAACCCCACCTGCACTCGAATAACGTCTCCTGGACAATATCCTCTCCTATCCAACCGTACGGCTATGGTCAACGGTCCGCTCTTACAGCACAAGACACCAAAAGTCTTGGACGCTTTCCATTCACCGGGCAGTCTAGCCTCTGGAATTTTATTCAAATCGACCACAGTATTTATCTGGATACTTCTTTTCGCCTCGTAGTCAATTTTCCAGAAGGATCTATGTACCGAAGCCTTCACAAAATACTGAATCTTTCCATATTTTCCGCTGAAATTGCACGGCAAGATTTTTGAGGGCAGTTGGAACGTGAATGCGTACGTTGTCTCCCCTCGGCGAAGAATCTGTCCCCTATCCCCACCGATTCCCAATCTGTAGTAATTTGTCATGTCGAGGTAAGTTACCACGTTTTCAGCAACTTTCTGCGAACCGCTTAATTTGTCGGAAATGTCCTCAACATCACTGCACTCGTCGTCACCATCTTTGTCCTTTGTTCGATGGTGGTCAAATTGCACTATCGCGTTGCCTTCGAGCTTTATCTCTACTCCTGTTTAGATTAAAATGACTAATTGTAAAGATTAATTGATGTCGGACTTTTCATTAATAGTATCAACTTACCCCGAACTTCTTCTTCAGCACTTGTGATTATCACAATCCTTCCTGCAACAATTTGACCAGGGTCATAGGTCCCCGAAGGTTTTGCTAGGAATATTGTAACTTTTAAAGGCTCCTCCATTATATTCGAGACGGAAAGTCTATTGTGATGTTTTCAAGTTCAACTTGCGTTTTTACAAGTTTGCGTGTGGATAAGTATTGAATATTATCTGCACTCTTCACGATCAAGTTTGCTTTTATTTTTTTCGATCGTCCATAAAGTCCTATTGTCTTGAATCGATCGATATCATATAAGTTGTAATTATAACACATGTATGCATATGTAATGAATACATAAATTGCTTCCGCCAATAATCGCAAAGTAAAAAATGTACCTCAAGAGTTTGTCATGAAATTAATATCAAAGTATGTAATATAATCTACTCTTATGGTAAATATGTTGCTCATCCAACCCAACCAAACAAGTGGTAGTATTATGTACATTTACGGTTAGATGAACAACTAAACACAATTGCTATTTCATCAGGATTTGGATCAAATAAAGACATATACGTTACCTATCGACGATCTAAAAAAATTCTTCGGAAATGAGTATATTATGTAATTGTTAGCATATCTGTGTACATGCATCTTTTATGTCAAAACGTACAACTAATTTCACCAAACTCTCACAAACAATTTGATGTTGCAAACCAAATGATGGGGCAACGGGAGACACGACTAATTTTGGTCAACATAGTAACTCGAGATTCTATCATAGATACATCATTATTATGGTAAATTGCTTGCAGACACTCGTTCACGATGATTCACCGACGTAACTCTTAAATCAACTGAAAGCTCACAATTTGTACTCGCAGAACGGTTTGCGTTTTTCCAATAATTATACCTATATGTAACTTGAATTCTAATTGATTTTACAGGATTTTATAAGGGAAATTGTATTTACCGTTGACAAATGCGCAATGCTGAATGCAGGGCAATTGATTTCACGTATCCTATCCTTTTGGAAGTTCGATGCAATTCATATGAAGTAGAAAATAGCGAAACATTTATAGCATTTATTAGTTTACTTAGTTGAGCTTCCAGCTGCCAGATTTCTTACTGTGATTGGCTATTTAGCCTCCAGTTCAATGAAAAGAACACAAAATAATGTCATTAAAACAAAAGTCTTGGATGAATGATTTCTTTGCATTCCATTACCAAAGTACTAGTTGGATACTAACAACGATGATGATAGCTTCTGTAACAACATTTTTTGATGTGAGGCAGTGCGAAAATCTTAGTTTGTATAGATATCCCTATTAATTCAACGGCAATGGGGCAATGCTGGAGTTGGAAAGTAATTAAAATATGGAACAAAAAAGTTCTGAAGAGGTTGTGAATGAAGCGGAGGCTATGCAGCTACATTTGTAGCGTAGGAAGTTGAACATGATTTTTGTCATCGTCTGGTATGCTAAAAATCCAATTTTATTGTTTTGATAAAAGTCATACACTAGTCATAATATACAAAAACGTTGTACATTGTATCATTACTCAATTACTTGTAACTAATTATAAACAACAATTTGTAAATGTATAATATTTGCAAAAAAAACAGTTCCCTCAACTGAACGGCCATATTATGCACATTCCTAAACAAATGCATTTCAAACGCTGTACTCATTAAAAACAGTAAAAAGTAAGTTTATATATACACTATGTATGTATCATCCTAAAACATGTAGCTTTGCTATGGATCTACTTTCATCTAATATAATTTGTATGTATAACGCAAATAATATCATCACACTGATTCGGATGGCATCAAAAATCGTTAGAATCATTTACTTTTCTACAACACTACATATAACTTTTAGTCCGTGAAGACTTGAAAAACATGACCTTATGTATAACCAGGAATTAATCATAATCGTTCTATAGTAAGGATAATAGTAAGGAACACTTGACTACATACTACAAAAAACTATTTCTACATGCACACAGCTACAAAACTAAACACTGAATAACTACATGCTTACATAAATGCCCGCCCAGTTGCACAAGCTACCTGCTGGCCTGAGATTTTATTAGCGTGAGCGTCCATGAACCTGGATACGGTGTTGAAGAACGTCCCCGTGTGAAGGGAAAATTTGCGCACAGATCCCACAGCCGTGCTGTCCATTGTCGGTGACAATGTTGTGGCTATTTTTCAGATGAACCTTGAGACTCCCATGCTCAGCGTAAACCTTGGGACACAAACTGCATTTGAAAACCTTGCCATGGATCTGTATCCGAATGTGCTTCTGAAGACCACTCCGGTTGAAATATTTTTTTCCACATGAGCAAGCATACCCACTGGCGATATTTTGTGGCTCAACTGGTTGATGGACATTACCATCAACACCTGGACCTTGTGCAACTGTGCGATAAAATGATGTTGGCCGCCCCACCCTCCTCCTCTCCCCAACTCCAATAGTTCGTGTGTTGGCGCTGAAAGAAAAGAACATAGAAATCAGTCATTATGTTTGCTTGTTACATTAAAAATAAAGCGTTATAATTTTGCTTGAAATTCTGGCCACAATTAACTTACTGGACAGTTCTGCTGTGTCGAAATAGTTCCATGTTCCGTTTGAAAGATTTACCGCATTGTCTACAACGAAACAATTTTAATGTAGCGGCATTTCTTTCTCTCTTATGAGGTGCTTGTTTATGCGTTCGCTCAAAGTGTTGTTTTAAGTAAGACGAGCAAATGAACAATTTGTTGCATACAGGACAGGGAAGCTTCCGTTCCCTTGCATGATACTTGATATGAATGTTCAGCGCCCTTTCGGAATTGCATGGTTTCCCACACAGACAATAGTGGCCGACGTTGGCCCTTAATACGTCTACCCCGTGAGTCGGTTGTTCGACTTCCGGTGGCGGATTCGATTCTTCTTGCACCGTTGATCTCCTTGGACTTCTTGTCCTGGTAATAGCGCTACTTGGACCCGGTGTTGGTGCCTGGGCTCCATCGTTCCTTTGATTGCTGCAATGGAAACAACATTTAATTTTAAGTAGGCATTCATAAAAAACAATTAAACATGAAATCTTGCATTGTGTAGTATGCAATCACTTACTGGTCATATTTGACATGTTGGCGCATCTGATACCAAGTTTGAAAGACATTTCCGCAAACAACGCAACCAATTTGCTTTCTCCTGGAAGAGTAGATATTCTTGACATTATGCTTTGTAAGCTTGTGACGTCTGAGAGCAGCATTGTAGAAAAACGACTGATGGCAAAGGTCGCACTTGAAATTCCATTTTTGAGTTTTACGGCGAATATGACTGAAAAGATTTTTCTTTTCATTGAAACTTGCCCCACACACGCAATAATTTCCAATGTGCTCTTTTGAAGTATCGACTTGGTGGGCTGCTGCGGTCGTTGGTTCCACTTCCGGAAAATATTCTGGATCTGCCGATGATTCATCTTGCCAGGCGCTAGATTCGTCTTCCTCTTCGTCCATGTCATTGTTCACTGGGATTGGCTCTGGAGAAACTGGAGGTGTTGACCAAACCTGCTGTTGAACTTTTAGGTGAGGTGGCGGCGGCTCGTTCTCTGCTTTCATTTGCTGAGCCTTTTTAGTTTTACCAATCGCAGAGTGACTGTAACATGGTTCCAATATTTAATACATTTTAATGAGTTGGAAGCTGAATTTGCCTAGGTAGTTTATTTTTTAAAGTACGTTAAAGTAATTACTTACTGTACTGTAATTCGATGTTGTGCATGCTCTCGTCGGGTGGTGAACCCAATTCCACAATCGACGCACCCAATTACAAATCCAGTTTGGACAATGTTGTGAACTCCTTTCATGTGTCTAGTACGCTGATGTAACGTTTGAAATGTCATGTGACAATGAGTACACGCAAACTTTCCAACGGATGATGATTGGCCTGTGGGTCTGCGAAATTCTGTAGTGGTAAACTGACCCCGGGGAAGAGTACTTGAAAAGAGAGGCCTTCTTGTCAGCTTTGGCGGAGCGGATTTTCTTACAAGTTTCTTCGCGCCAGTGCCACTGAAATAAGTTAAAGCATTACTTTTTAAAATAGGGCTAGGGTTAACGGAAAGCTACACTCCGTGTCTGCCAACGTGAACAATGAATGTACGTTTTACGCATGAAAATAAGTATAAAAGTGATGGATGATAATCATGGTTGATGGTGAGAAAAAGTGTTTTGGAAGGAACTTCTATCTACTATATAAGATGCCTATTAAACTTTGCGCTGATTCATTTTACCCCATGACAGTCAAGTACTACATGCTTTCTTATGTACTTTTGCCGATTGTCAAACCGTTTCAAATTCTCCCTCCTGTGACGAATCTAGGCAATTTTGAAAATTATAAACTGATTCAAAAGAATCCTTATACTTTCTATATGTCGACAAATGATTTGGAATTTAAAAAAAGTATTTCCTTCATAGTTAATTTCCAAAAAAAAACTATGACACTGGAAATGTGTACATAATACGTATTTACCTTCATGGCATGCATGCGAATATACATGATGCATATATGTATGAGTTTATTATGTAATTTAAATATTTCTTTTAGGGATCGTGCATTTAGTAAGTCACGTTCAGAGTGGGGAGGGGGTTCTCCGGTGAGTGTGAAATTACATGTTAAAAGGGGTGCCCTGTAAGCGTGACAGGCGGAGGAGGAGGGATTTCTGAAAAATGGGGTTTTAGCGTGACGGTGCTACATGTATGATCCCTACCTAATTTGGGTGATATTAGGTAACTACATTAGGAGTACCCATTGTGAAATCGTAGTTTTCATTACGAAATATAGGGCTTCCATTATTTGGTGGTGGTGGTTAACGAAACAGGAGGAGGTGGCTAATTTTTAATGTGCCTTTTCGCTAATGGTGTGAAAGGTGATTAGGGAACGAAAAGATAATGTAAACGGTTATAATCTCTTGAATGACATGACATGGGGTAAAGTTGACAACGGCCATGCATAATCGACTCCAATGTAAAAATGGGCCGGTAAGGGGCACTTTGATTCAGATTCGTGCCCCAGAGGGAAAGTCGTGACCCAGGGGGGAAAGTCGTGCCCCAGAGGGAAAGTCGTGACCCAGGGGGGAAAGTCGTGCCCCAGAGGGAAAGTCGTGACCCAGGGGGGAAAGTCGTGCCCCAGAGGGAAAGTCGTGCCCCAGAGGGGAAAGTCGTGCCCCAGAGGGAAAGTCGTGCCCCAGAGGGAAAGTCGTGACCCAGGGGGGAAAGTCGTGCCCCAGAGGGAAAGTCGTGCCCCAGAGGGAAAGTCGTGACCCAGGGGGGAAAGTCGTGCCCCAGAGGGGAAAGTCGTGCCCCAGAGGGAAAGTCGTGCCCCAGAGGGAAAGTCGTGCCCCAGAGGGGAAAGTCGTGCCCCAGAGGGAAAGTCGTGCCCCAGAGGGAAAGTCGTGCCCCAGAGGGGAAAGTCGTGCCCCAGAGGGGAAAGTCGTGCCCCAGAGGGAAAGTCGTGCCCCAGAGGGGAAAGTCGTGCCCCAGAGGGGAAAGTCGTGCCCCAGAGGGGAAAGTCGTGCCCCAGAGGGGAAAGTCGTGCCCCAGAGGGGAAAGTCGTCCTTACCTTAAATCTGTCTGTAAAGTTTCTAGAGCCCGTTGATTTCAACGGGCCTTCTACGTCTAGTTTAAACAGAATCAGTAGTAAAAAAGTTTTGACCAGACATTCAGTTTAATCTGCATACTCTAGAGAACAAATAAATGGCATACCTCGAACAACTCGCCATAAAATGCTCCAAATTACTTCATTGAATTGTGAGAAAAAATTAATATTTATGAGCTTTTCAATGCAATTATGTGATAAGAAAGAACAGTTTTGAATGAATTTGTGTCCTAACTATGTAAGCAGCTAGCTATACATACACGCAAAAGTAAAAAAAAAACAATTTGGAGAATAATTTATGACATGAAGTTTCGTTTCTTTCAATTTCCCAGCTTTCCCCAATAACAAAAGAAACATATGCCCATGTTATACATACATATATGTTTACTGATTAATATTAAAATATTCAATTTTCAAAAATCTGCAGATACGTAGTACAAAGTAGATCCACTTTAAAAATTCAAATACCTACATATTTTAGCACTACTAATAAAACAGCCCAGAATGCCTGACAGTTTATGGTTGTTTACTGCATAGTTAATAGCAACTTTTACGAATACATTTGGATGTATGTATGAGCAAACATTTTGCTGCCAAAGAAAAAAAAATCAAGACTGACAAATGTGGACCATGCGAGGCAAGTTGTGCAGCCTAAATAATAACCATATACACATATTATGTAACTTGAACAACCTGTATTCAAATTTTATCCTGAATCTTTTACCGTGTAATAGATAAGGTTATAGTAAATAACATTTTCTCATAATGCCCCTTGCGACTTGGATGTGCATATACCTATGCCAAGCCATGTTATATAATAGGTACATGACATTTTTATGACTTGTAACTTACTTACTAGTAAACCCTGACCAATTACTAGCAAAACTGAAACAAATTCACTTACTGTACTATTTTGCGATGTCGGTTAAATGCCTGCATGTTAGGAAATGTCCGTCCACATTTGCTGCACCCCGTTTTGATCCTCATGATAGCATCCATCTTGACATGCTTGTGCGATCGAATGATATGATATCTCAGATAACTCGTGTTGACAAATCGCCGGGAACAATAGTCACAGGAAAATTTCCGTTCGATCGTGTAGTATTTGATGTGTTTGGTCAAATTGTACTTGTTATCGTGGGAATCATATCCACAAACACACTCCGAGGGTCTGGCGGGATGAACCATGTGCTTCATTACTTCAACTTCCTCCTCTGTCCCCTGTCCATGCCCCACATCCTCCTGCTCCTCTTGTTCATTGTTTTCATTATGAATGACATCCTCCGGCTCTGGATTTATGTTAATCTCTTCTTGATCTTCGTACTCGTCATCAGAAGCGTCCGACAGATCTGCGTACTTTCTCTGGCCCTTGTTCTGAAACTGGACATGACCATCCAGACGCTTCCGATTTATGAACTGTATGCCGCAGATACAATAAAACCCTGCAAAAACAATGAATGGAGGAAACTAATTAGGTACTTAATTATCTCAATTTCTCGTAAGTGTATGGAAAAGCATAGGGCATTATTTTAATAATTTATGATATTATTGCATGAACAATGCATTTAAAAGCCTTTTTGACGAAGCCATAAAAATTAACAAGGGAAAATAAAAACCATTTTATTATGAGAACCCATACGACCAAACCATTTAGTACATATATGCATGCATGTATTTAGGATCAACTAAGCTGCCCGTTTTTCGTACCCTTGCATAATTAGTAGAGATTACTGACCTTGATGACGCTTTGCAATGTTCATTCCATGCATCTTTCCAGAAAAGGAAATAAGCTGTCTCCGACCTCCTTCAGGCCATTCGGTTTTAATTAACGACAATGGAACCTTGGTTTCCGCTTCCACTTGTTCGATAAACGAGATGTCGTCATCATCGTCATCATAATCAACAGCAGCAGCGTCATGATCGTATTCCATCGAATTCCCTGCAGGCGGAAATGTTTCATTCAAGTTGGAGGTCGACTGACCCTTCTTCGATTTCCGGGAACTGTAAAGCAAAAAAGAAATTGAAACGCCAAATTAAATATAAATATTTCATAAATAAAAACACCAGTTCACTTGTGTCACTTCAAATTTAGTTTAACTTACTGTGCAACTTTCCGGTGCTCATAGAGATTGATGTAATTTGCATAAACTTTCCCGCAATCCGCGCATCCAACAGTTCGTCCCCCTTTGCATGGTGGCGTTATGTTGTGCTTGTCCTTCAAGTGCCGTCGCAGCATGTAATACAGCACGAATCTCTGTTTGCAAACTTGACATTTAAATTTGCCTTCTTCAGTAAATGTGCGAATATGGATCCGAAGATTCGATAGTGTTGAGTAAGACTGGTTGCATAGGCAAAAAAATCCTTGACTGCGTTTGGAGAGATCTTCACCGTGCTGCAGGTTAGAATTGATAATCCTGGGTGGTGAAACGTGGTCAAATTTTGGTGGAGGTGGAGGCGTAGGTTTAATTTGGTTATTAGAGTTATCCCGTTTAGTTGATACAGGATTAACAAACTTTCGCTGTTGCTGTTGTGCAACTCTCAAAAGCTGTGCGGGTTTTGGTTTTTGCAAATTTGCCAAATTTTTGGACTCCACAATTTTCGCCAAGTTCTGAACCACTTTGTGCATCCCCACCAACTCAGCCTTTAGTTTAATCTGATTCTGAGTCCAGGTTACAAACTTGTTTTGCACATAATCCGAAAGCCTGTCCAATTTAACTTGTGAACTTTCTCCATTACTCTCCTTGGAAGTGGTTGCCTCGCCTTCCAAAAAATTTGCTTTCATCTCCTCCATGAACACATTAAATTCCCCAGTTACACCTTTCAGTGAACTTTTCAGTCTTTCGTACTTTTCCTCAATTTCCCCCTTCTCCCTCCTCTCCTTGGAAGCCATGGCCTTCAGTTCCTTCAAGTCAATTATCCGATCCCCTCCTCCAAACTGCTGCATTTCCTCTTCCATCCTCTCAATTTTCCTTTGTTGCTCCGTCATGATATCTGCCGCCTCACTTAAATTGATATTCTGCTGATAAATGGTTGCTTCTTGCTCCGCAATCTTCTGCTCCGCAGCAGCAAGTAGTCCCGACAATCTCTTAATTTCCCTTGAAAATCCTGTCGCTTCGTTAATTATATACTGCAAACTATTCGGGGTTGGTTGTGCAGACGGTTGCGACGACGACGACATTGTCGGAATGGAAATACTTGGTCCGTTCCTAAATAACGGCTCTTCGACGCCATCAATCTCACCACTATCACCAGTGGCGTCATTCTGGGCGCCACCCGTCGATTCCATAATGTTTCAAAAATTCAAACTTATCCTTGTAAACAAATTTGGGATTAAACCACTTTTTGTACAACCATTTTTACTGACCACCACAACCACTCAAACTACAAACTATACTGTTTATTCTGAACTTTACAAAATTGGCTATAAATTAAAACGGAATATTTCTACTCCCTCTTAAGAATTGTGGTGTGATGGGGGGCAGCAAATGAGCATTTTTATACTCTTTTTGTTTGCGTAGCCTAAAAAAGTAAGCGTGTAAACACGGTTGTTGTGCGTAGGAGAGCAATAATCCTCGCAATGCTGAGAGCTTCAGAGGGGAAAAAATAGTTTCCGTGAGAAACTAAACGGATTGAGCGAATGTGTGCGGTCTCGTGAACGTGAATAACGTATATGGCGAGTATATCTAAACTGAACACTGCTGAGTTGAAAAAGGGAGCAGCTTTGCAATGCAATGCTGCAGCTTATGAAAATGCTTCTTTTGGATTCTTGGATTTGCTTGCTGGCTGGATGTGGTTTTTAAAAAGTCATCACATCTCTGCTGAGTTGGCGTTGGCATTGCATATTGCTGGCTCATAGAATATAGGATTGATATGTAAAGGGAATTGTTGGTTGAGTTATATGGCGAGCTCGCAACAACGTCGCAACCCAATGCAACTCGCAGCGCAACATCATCACCATTATCATCATTCATTACACCTTTGCTCATCATTGCACCCATTTTTACTACATTTACCCAGTTTACTACATACCTATCTTCTGCTTCGTTATCATTTTTTGTCACCTATCACATCTTCTTTCTCTCTCTCGTCGGCGCAACTCAATTCCGTTTCGTTCGTTCGTCCTCATGTGGTTGCTTTTAAGCAACAATTTTACTTACAATCGTCGAACTGTTTAGATTACCTATATTAATATTATGCTCGTGGATGAGAATGATATGATGTGTCGTAGTAGGTGGTAAAATATATTATGTATTTAGTTCAGTCGCAGTGGCAAATTTAGTCCATTGAATTGGTAATTAGGTATGTGTGTGCATGAATAACGGATGTATGGTTTTTATATTTTGTATACTATGGACGATAAGGTTTAGTTAGTCTGTTTCGAGAATATAATGCATAATGTTATTATGAGCATGAAATGCTGCGCAGTTGGTAAAAATGAAAAGAATCTCGAATCAGTGGAATATATATCTACCTTAACTATGCACATTTATGTGTTCGTGTGTGTTAAATTTAACCAGACTGACCAGACTCTCCAACACAAGATTTATAAGATAAAAAGTTAAAGAGCTTCATAAAATGGTTATCAGTATTACTGATTATGAAAGTTTGTATACATAATATATCGTTCATTTCAATCCTGAACATTTTATTTATGTATTTATATCCAATTCCATGCAAAAGCATTAAACACTTTCCGAGCACACCAGTACATAGTACAATTTCGAAGACAACTAGCTCCAGATGTGGAAGGCATTTCCAGATGTCAGATTCGTAGACTCGTTTCTCAATCTTCTTTCGTCGAATTCATTCATGCTGACGGCAATTTTGTAGTTTTGGTCATTCGCCAACATTAATACAACTGTGTTTGTCAAACATTTTGTTCAAGAATAAAAACATGTCATCGCTATCAATCTATCTTGTGGTACCATTGCAGTATTTGGAATTTTTTATATTTAATATTTGCCATTTAAACCAAGTCTATAGTTTCTTTAAACTGGACAGAAGGTCGACGAACTGTTTCAAAATCAGGTAGAAATTGAAAAAGTTCTTCCCCATTAGGAACAAATACAGGCCAGCTATCAGGTACCAAAGGTTCCATTAACGAAACGAGCCAAAACAGTTAGAATGGGTAATTTTGCCAAGTTGAAGTTTTCAAAAATAGAGAACCATGGAACTGTGATGATGGGCTTTCTCCACATTCTCCAAAATCATGTTCCCAGTCTGCAAGACAGCAAAGAATAAACACATAAGAAGCTTATAAAATAAATTGTGGGCATTTACTTTCGAACTTTAAAACGTACTCAATTAACATTAATTATTACGAAGAAGAATTATGTACTACTATTTACCCAGCTATTACCTCTATGGGAAAAATTGGGAAAATAATTTTACTACCCATTCTCAGAAATCGTTACCCTTCATGAAATCATAATAAAACACGCTATAGTTGTTACTAGCAAAGGCAATTAAATTATCAATGCAGTATTTTCATACATTTTTGGCTTATTTTCATTTCTGGATTTGCTGCGTCCACAATGATTGTACATATTTGGGATGATTGCTACAGATTTTGCTAGTAATTCCATATCTATATTTTTCGTTTTCCTGTTTCATTACCTACATCCATTTGTTGAGTACTTTGTACATTCATAATTCTCACAATGAGGAGTAAAAGCTAAGTACATAATACCTTCAAGTGCAGCGACAAACAAAGAATTTTATGGTTCTTTTAATGCTTGTACTAGTACATAAATTATTTTATGGACCTGATGAACTACCCTTACATTGGAGAAATCAATAGCATCCTTTTCTCTTTTTCATGTTCGTCCCAAGAATATTTGTAAAACCTATTATGTATTGTATTATATTATTGGGGAGCGCAGCATTCATTCTAGTAACTAGTATTGAACGAAATGGATTGTTTCAACCGAAAATGTTTTCGTTTTCGACTCTCTCACTCAGCCCAGCTTTTTACCTGTTCGACCTAGCAACAGGGAATCAATGAAACAACAGTAGAGATTATGAATGAATGGATGGCATTTGTGGCTATAAGGAAAAGTTAGTAGGTAGGTCGATATATTATTATGTTCATTTATACTGACTGACGACTTTTACATACTTTCTTGTGTTCAGTTCACACGAGACATCATTCGCCATAATTCTTGGAAATCCCTTATATGCAAGTGAACAACTAGAAACAAAATGCACTTCAGATGGTAGTCTTGCTCAGCCCGAGAGTGTCCTACCCCGCAATTATAATCTCCTTCTAGAACAATAGCGATGATCTTTCATAATACAATGGACAAGATAGATAAAGAATTAGAGAAAAATTGTAGTGGCTTATACCGCAAGTACTCATTGACGATTTTTCTCTTAGCAAAATATTAAGAATGACGAATAAAAAAGTGATGCAGTTATAACGCAATACTGATTCACAGATCGATCGCGCGGGCCGTAGATTATTGAATGAATATGATCAAAGGGTACGAGTGATTGTATCCTGTAACAAGGAACTATCAAATTACAATTACTAACTATCAAAGTTATCTTAAAGTATTTGCTCTCGTCAGTAAATGAATCCCTTAAAATAGCAAAGAAAATTACATGATTGGAACTGTTATAACTGTAAATTATTTAGGCTCAGTAGATACATGTTTCAAATTGGACATTGACTCATATACCATAACACATATTCATAAAAATTCATAAAGTTTCATAAAATTCATGAATTTGATTAAATATTCAACATTAGCAAATTACCAAATAAGTATATGGATCGAGAAATATAAGACATTTCCAACATTTGTGTAGTTAATACGAATTGTATGATAGAAACCCAGTAGACCCAAAATTGTAAATCGTAATGTGTTACTTTTGACGGCTTGTGAAGTTCTTTGGTAATAAGTTTTGTACTTTATTTTATTTTTTAAAAATTATTGGGAACTTGCGGTGTATGCTACTACCTGTTTGAGTCTAAGCTGTACCCTTTTTCGTCCATTGTTCTATAAAAGATTATCCCTATTGTTTCTGCGGAGCTTATTTTTGCGGTATTCACTACTAGCGGTATATTCCAGTGATTCCTTCAGATGCTTGTGTGTACTTGTTCAACCGAAGAGATTACGAAAAATATGGTATAAGGGCAGGTGCAATGAACATATATGTTTAGGATGATGTTCAAGGTAAATGTATTGGATTCAAGGCTTTGTTGAAAAATAACGTTCTATTTTAAAAACTCATGTCGTCAAAAATCGTTGTCTGAATGAATGCTTTGTGATTTATTAAGTGGCGGAGCCACTTTATAAGATCGATATGTCCGTCCGTCTGTCCGTCTGTGCGCGCTCTAACTTAAAAACGGTTTGACTTTTTTAAAATCTGTTTTCGGCAATCGATAGGTGATCACCTGAGAAGGGTCCAGCGTGATTTTGAAATACGTAGGTCAACAGTAACCGTTAGAAACCGTTATGAGGTCAAGTTTTTTAAATGGTAACACATGGCAAGTGGCATATCATTCAACTCGTCTATGACCATAAAACATAGATATGAGGTCATTTCGGGGTTGACGGTTACTGTTTTACGGTTACAGCGATTTCAAATAATTTTACACCTTATGCTCTCCTGCTTAAGTGGTTTGGAATTTTGGACTTCTGTTTTCGGCAAACGACTTGTCATCACATGGGCTTTGCCTGACATGCTTATCAGCTCCAAAGGTCAACGGAAACGGTTAGAAACCGTTACGAGGTCAACTCTTTTAAATGACAACATATGGCAAGTGACATATCATTCGACTCGTCTAACAACGTAATACACAGATCTACGGTCATTTTGAAGGTGACGGTTACGGTTTAACGGTTACGACGATTTCAAATGGTCCTGTTTAAATGGTTTGAATTTTAGACTTCAGTTTTTGATAAACGGCTTCTCACCACAAGTGTAGTATGTGAGAAGCTTGGCCATAATGGCCAACGGTAACCGTTAGAAACCGTTACGATTTCGAAATTTTTAAAAGTCACTTAGGGCAAGTGGCATATCATTCGACTCCCCCGAGTGTTCTTTATACAAATCCAAATGGATTTTAATTGTAACGGTTACCGTTAAACGGCAATACCTGATTTTTGGTTTTTATGTTATAACTTGATAATGGATTGGAATATATGCATTCTGTTTTTAACAAACGATTCCTTATAGTGGTACTCATTGTCAGTTGACTATTTTGAAAGATGCATGTTAAGGGTGTCCCTGCTCCGCCACTTTGCTACATGTTAGCTTGCTGAGTTTATTTACATTTTACATTATTTAGTTCCTTTCCTTTCTTCCCATACACCACAGAAAGTAAATTTTAAAAGGTGCAATTGCTTTTTAATCTGGTGGCAGGTGAACAAGCTACAACAATGCCAAGAACAGAAACAAAATGCAAAATATTACACAGTAATTTTATGAGTTACTATAATGGTTCGTATTTATGGATTCGGATTGCGCCTTTTAAAATGATTAGAACGTCTATAGTAATATTTCATGGTCTAGGATAATAGTTCAAAAATACAACATATCAGTTGCAACTGTTAGATAGGTATGTAAAATTTTAATGCGGTTATTTAGGAGTTTGACAAGGTCAACAGCAAGGAGTGTCTGCCTTTTTTTGTTAGAGATTTTACGAATAAATGCATTTTTGGACAGTCTCAGCATTTCATTCAATGCACCTACAAATTCAACTCATAGATGACATATAGTTTACTCCAGTTGAAGCTCATTGTCAATTTATGCTTTAAACCATATAAATTCTTGACTCAGTCAGTTTAGCTTCATTCATGCTCAGTTCCAATGAAGGAAAATCCCATCAATTTTTATTTTTCTGTACTTGACGACAAACTATCATAAATGAAGCAAGGAAAACGTGAACATAATAGCTCGGTCAAGTCAAAAGACTTCATTCTAAAACTCCACAATTTCTGAACTGTCCAAAAAAGATGAATCCGCGCATTGAGAATGCTGTCTCATTCTTCGTCCACTTACTGTTTGGTGTGAGTGAATAAAGCAAAAAGGCAAATAGCCTTGCTAAAAATAGAAATATTGTCAATGGTAGTCTTTCATCCATCAACACTTACCATCATTGAATGAGAATAAAGAGTTGCTATTTAGGTTGATGAACTGAAATGAAATTATGATAATGATAATCAATTCAAGTCGTTTGATTGACAACTAATAACTCATCCATGATATATCAACTGGCAAACTACTGTAAATTTCCGGTCGCAAACGCATATTACCATCAACGGTATTCGATATAATGAATGAATGACTTAAGACCAACCTAAATTACGAGATTTTGATTTTCACATACACGATTTAATTCTCTCTTTGGGTATGTGAAAAGGAAGGTATAATAAAAATGCGCACATTATAATAATCAATGAGCAATACCATAATGTATGTGCATGAGTGGCATCAAGACATAATGTCCGCTTTTTTGCAATCTGGCTCGATCTCTGTCTACTATTTGTACCATGATGAAAGAGAATTCTAGTAACAACCTGATAATGATTGTTCTAACTTTCAACTTTGCTACATGTCCCACTTTTATACTATGTTACTTATTAACTCGTTTCACACATATCGTGCAAATTCATTATGGTTATAGAAATATCCCTTGAACTCGGAATGTGTAATTTTATTTGGAAACCTTGCTTCGCATGGAAACATTTGCCAACACATTCAACGAAATGCATAGTTGTGCCGATCATTTTAGATTTTTAACATTCTTTAAATATACATATATAACCAAAACGCTGAATGATGAGCTTATACCCAGAACGAAGTTTGGGCAAAATTATGATGGAAAAGTTATTCATCCTTAAACAACACATATTATACAATATAAAATATAAACACTTAACGCTTTGATGATACTTTCCTGTTTTCCATCCTAGTAATTTAGTTGTAGATGAAAGAAGATGATAAAATATGGGCATTTATGACCACTAAATCATTCCAAAAGTCGTTGCTATATCCATCCACCATAAGACTTTGAAACGCTTGAAATGAAATCTGATTGTACAGCATGTACCTATTACCTATGTTAACTTTACATACTTGTGGAGCCCATTCCTGAAATTCTCTAATTCCGTCAAAACACGAGATAGTTTTGTCATGGTCTAGAGGGTATATTGCTCATATTATGTTCAAAATTATGCATATTTGTTTTCATTAACCAAACGCAGAGGTGAACACGTCTATCATGTTCATGCACTATACAGTGTGATTCACTGGATTTGGTTTGGGCAAAAACCGGTTTCTGAATTCGGTCCATTCGTCTCATTTATCTGTTGGAATTTTGTCAAAATCATATACAAAAGTACACAAACTTGACAAACACAAAAGCCATGGTGTTCAAATAAGAAAATGTTATAATTGGCCATATTAGCTGCTGACAAGAAGCTGGAATTGTCTTTTTAAAACTGAACACTGGCGCCCTGGGTCTTCGAAAAGAAACTTTGACCACAAGCAAAAATGCGCATGTATATGTAAATACTTATGTTATAGGTATGTGCATTCTTATGGTCATTGATGATATAAGAATAACAAGAGGATCCGAATGAATTTGAGCACAAACAGTCAACGATAACCGTTCGATTTGTAATTTGCCGCCTGCATTTTATTCATTATAGTCGCCTACATGCCTTATCTGATATGGTATCGTGCTGTGATGAATTTGTAACAAACCGAGACCACATGCCTAAGCTATGTCATAAATCTATCTTTTGCAATTCGAGGATAATTAGCAATTCGAGTTTTAAAGCTCTGTCGTTTACCAGCCTAACAAATAATAGCTATACATTTGAATGGTCATAGAGTATAATATAAAATTAACAAGAGCCGCTTTGCGGTTACACATATCATGGCCAATTACAGTAAAACGACATTCAAGTTGTTAATAAATGTGTCTGTAATATGGGGTCAAGCATTTTGTCTACAATATGGGGTTAAGCATCGTGTCCGTAATATGGGGTTAAGCATTGTGTCCGTAATATGGGGTTAAGCATTGTGTCCGTAATATGGGGTTAAGCATTGTGTCCGTAATATGGGGTTAAGCATTGTGTCCGTAATATGGGGTTAAGCATTGTGTCCGTAATATGGGGTTAACCATTACTTCGCTTTCAAATGCTTAATCCTATGTTAAAGACGAACAACAGTAAATTATAAATTGGTATTATAATAAATAATTTTAGGTCGGGTTACGCATGTGTCTGTAATATGGGGTTAAGCATGTGTCTGTAATATGGGGTTAAGCATGTGTCTGTAATATGGGGTTAAGCATGTGTCTGTAATATGGGGTTAAGCATGTGTCTGTAATATGGGGTTAAGCATGTGTC
This sequence comes from Sinella curviseta, assembly GCA_004115045.4. NCBI lineage: Eukaryota > Metazoa > Arthropoda > Collembola > Entomobryomorpha > Entomobryidae > Sinella > Sinella curviseta. The sequence goes on along the minus strand of CM023200.3, from coordinate 41,481,002 downwards.
TGTAATATGGAGTTAAGCATTGTGTCTATAATATGGGGTTATGCATTGTGTCTATAATATGGGGTTGTGCATTGTGTCTATAATATGGGGTTAAGCATTGTGTCCGTAATATGGGGTTAAGCATTACTTCGCTTTCAAATGCTTAATACTATGTTAAAGACGAACAACAGTAAATTATAAATTGGTATTATAATAAATAATTTAAAGTGGGGTTAAGCATGTGTCTGTAATATGGGGTTAAGCATGTGTCTGTAATATGGGGTTAAGCATTGTGTCCGTAATATGGGGTTAAGCATTGTGTCCGTAATATGGGGTTAAGCATTGTGTCCGTAATATGGGGTTAAGCATTGTGTCCGTAATATGGGGTTAAGCATTGTGTCCGTAATATGGGGTTAAGCATTACTTCGCTTTCAAATGCTTAATACTATGTTAAAGACGAACAACAGTAAATTATAAATTGGTATTATAATAAATAATTTAAAGTGGGGTTAAGCATGTGTCTGTAATATGGGGTTAAGCATGTGTCTGTAATATGGGGTTAAGCATGTGTCTGTAATATGGGGTTAAGCATGTGTCTGTAATATGGGGTTAAGCATGTGTCTGTAATATGGGGTTAAGCATGTGTCTGTAATATGGGGTTAAGCATGTGTCTGTAATATGGGGTTAAGCATGTGTCTGTAATATGGGGTTAAGCATGTGTCTGTAATATGGGGTTAAGCATGTGTCTGTAATATGGGGTTAAGCATGTGTCTGTAATATGGGGTTAAGCATGTGTCTGTAATATGGGGTTAAGCATGTGTCTGTAATATGGGGTTAAGCATTGTGTCTATAATATGGGGTTATGCATTGTGTCTATAATATGGGGTTAAGCAGTGTGTCCGTAATATGGGGTTAAGCATTGTGTCCGTAATATGGGGTTAAGCATTGTGTCCGTAATATGGGGTTAACCATTACTTCGCTTTCAAATGCTTAATCCTATTTTAAAGACGAACAACAGTAAATTATAAATTGGTATTATAATAAATAATTTAAGGTCGGGTTACGCATGTGTCTGTAATATGGGGTTAAGCATGTGTCTGTAATATGGGGTTAAGCATGTGTCTGTAATATGGGGTTAAGCATGTGTCTGTAATATGGGGTTAAGCATTGTGTCTATAATATGGGGTTATGCATTGTGTCTATAATATGGGGTTAAGCATTGTGTCCGTAATATGGGGTTAAGCATTACTTCGCTTTCAAATGCTTAATCCTATGTTAAAGACGAACAACAGTAAATTATAAATTGGTATTATAATAAATAATTTTATGTCGGGTTACGCATGTGTCTGTAATATGGGGTTAAGCATGTGTCTGTAATATGGGGTTAAGCATGTGTCTGTAATATGGGGTTAAGCATATGTCTGTAATATGGGGTTAAGCATGTGTCTGTAATATGGGGTTAAGCATGTGTCTGTAATATGGGGTTAAGCATTGTGTCTATAATATGGGGTTATGCATTGTGTCTATAATATGGGGTTAAGCATTGTGTCCGTAATATGGGGTTAAGCATTACTTCGCTTTCAAATGCTTAATCCTATGTTAAAGACGAACAACAGTAAATTATAAATTGGTATTATAATAAATAATTTTAGGTCGGGTTACGCATGTGTCTGTAATATGGGGTTAAGCATGTGTCTGTAATATGGGGTTAAGCATGTGTCTGTAATATGGGGTTAAGCATGTGTCTGTAATATGGGGTTAAGCATGTGTCTGTAATATGGGGTTAAGCATGTGTCTGTAATATGGAGTTAAGCATTGTGTCTATAATATGGGGTTATGCATTGTGTCTATAATATGGGGTTGTGCATTGTGTCTATAATATGGGGTTAAGCATTGTGTCCGTAATATGGGGTTAAGCATTACTTCGCTTTCAAATGCTTAATCCTATGTTAAAGACGAACAACAGTAAATTATAAATTGGTATTATAATAAATAATTTAAAGTGGGGTTAAGCATGTGTCTGTAATATGGGGTTAAGCATTGTGTCCGTAATATGGGGTTAAGCATTGTGTCCGTAATATGGGGTTAAGCATTACTTCGCTTTCAAATGCTTAATCCTATGTTAAAGACGAACAACAGTAAATTATAAATTGGTATTATAATAAATAATTTAAAGTGGGGTTAAGCATGTGTCTGTAATATGGGGTTAAGCATGTGTCTGTAATATGGGGTTAAGCATGTGTCTGTAATATGGGGTTAAGCATGTGTCTGTAAAATGGGGTTAAGCATGTGTCTGTAATATGGAGTTAAGCATTGTGTCTATAATATGGGGTTATGCATTGTGTCTATAATATGGGGTTAAGCATTGTGTCCGTAATATGGGGTTAAGCATTACTTCGCTTTCAAATGCTTAATACTATGTTAAAGACGAACAACAGTAAATTATAAATTGGTATTATAATAAATAATTTAAAGTGGGGTTATGCATGTGTCTGTAATATGGGGTTAAGCATGTGTCTGTAATATGGGGTTAAGCATGTGTCTGTAATATGGGGTTAAGCATGTGTCTGTAATATGGGGTTAAGCATGTGTCTGTAATATGGGGTTAAGCATGTGTCTGTAATATGGGGTTAAGCATGTGTCTGTAATATGGGGTTAAGCATGTGTCTGTAATATGGGGTTAAGCATTGTGTCTATAATATGGGGTTATGCATTGTGTCTATAATATGGGGTTAAGCAGTGTGTCCGTAATATGGGGTTAAGCATTGTGTCCGTAATATGGGGTTAAGCATTGTGTCCGTAATATGGGGTTAACCATTACTTCGCTTTCAAATGCTTAATCCTATGTTAAAGACGAACAACAGTAAATTATAAATTGGTATTATAATAAATAATTTAAGGTCGGGTTACGCATGTGTCTGTAATATGGGGTTAAGCATGTGTCTGTAATATGGGGTTAAGCATGTGTCTGTAATATGGGGTTAAGCATATGTCTGTAATATGGGGTTAAGCATGTGTCTGTAATATGGGGTTAAGCATGTGTCTGTAATATGGGGTTAAGCATTGTGTCTATAATATGGGGTTATGCATTGTGTCTATAATATGGGGTTATGCATTGTGTCTATAATATGGGGTTAAGCATTGTGTCCGTAATATGGGGTTAAGCATTACTTCGCTTTCAAATGCTTAATCCTATGTTAAAGGCGAACAACAGTAAATTATAAATTGGTATTATAATAAATAATTTAAAGTGGGGTTAAGCATGTGTCTGTAATATGGGGTTAAGCATGTGTCTCTAATATGGTGTTAAGCATGTGTCTGTAATATGGAGTTAAGCATTGTGTCTATAACATGGCGTTAAGCATTGTGTCCGTAATATGGGGTTAAGCATTGTGTCTATAATATGGGGTTATGCATTGTGTCTATAATATGGGGTTATGCATTGTGTCTATAATATGGGGTTAAGCATTGTGTCCGTAATATGGGGTTAAGCATTACTTCGCTTTCAAATGCTTAATCCTATGTTAAAGGCGAACAACAGTAAATTATAAATTGGTATTATAATAAATAATTTAAAGTGGGGTTAAGCATGTGTCTGTAATATGGGGTTAAGCATGTGTCTCTAATATGGTGTTAAGCATGTGTCTGTAATATGGAGTTAAGCATTGTGTCTATAACATGGCGTTAAGCATTGTGTCCGTAATATGGGGTTAAGCATTGTGTCTATAATATGGGGTTATGCATTGTGTCTATAATATGGGGTTATGCATTGTGTCTATAATATGGGGTTAAGCATTGTGTCCGTAATATGGGGTTAAGCATTACTTCGCTTTCAAATGCTTAATCCTATGTTAAAGGCGAACAACAGTAAATTATAAATTGGTATTATAATAAATAATTTAAAGTGGGGTTAAGCATGTGTCTGTAATATGGGGTTAAGCATGTGTCTCTAATATGGTGTTAAGCATGTGTCTGTAATATGGAGTTAAGCATTGTGTCTATAACATGGCGTTAAGCATTGTGTCCGTAATATGGGGTTAAGCATTGTGTCTATAATATGGGGTTATGCATTGTGTCTATAATATGGGGTTATGCATTGTGTCTATAATATGGGGTTAAGCATTGTGTCCGTAATATGGGGTTAAGCATTACTTCGCTTTCAAATGCTTAATCCTATGTTAAAGGCGAACAACAGTAAATTATAAATTGGTATTATAATAAATAATTTAAAGTGGGGTTAAGCATGTGTCTGTAATATGGGGTTAAGCATGTGTCTCTAATATGGTGTTAAGCATGTGTCTGTAATATGGAGTTAAGCATTGTGTCTATAACATGGCGTTAAGCATTGTGTCCGTAATATGGGGTTAAGCATTGTGTCCGTAATATGGGGTTAAGCATTGTGTCCGTAATATGGGGTTAAGCATTGTGTCTATAATATGGGGTTATGCATTGTGTCTATAATATGGGGTTAAGCAGTGTGTCCGTAATATGGGGTTAAGCATTGTGTCCGTAATATGGGGTTAAGCATTGTGTCCGTAATATGGGGTTAAGCATTGTGTCCGTAATATGGGGTTAAGCATTGTGTCCGTAATATGGGGTTAAGCATTACTTCGCTTTCAAATGCTTAATCCTATGTTAAAGACGAACAACAGTAAATTATAAATTGGTATTATAACAAACACAACCCACAAAAAAATACAAATCAAATGTAGCGATCCCTGGAAAGATTGTTCGTATTTGAATAATTTTACTACCTTTTCATCTCTAGGAGAAGGTATATTAATTTTGTTTCTTTAATGTCGCGGGTTTGTACGGACATTTTTAGTGATATTATTATACTTAATAGCCGAGTAATTTTAACATTTCGTTAGAGAATAAAATCTTGGAACGTTGTGGCGAATGCAATGCTCGATCAGTTGTCTAAAAGTCTAAAGTCATTAATTTCAAATTGTAAGTGACTGCTGTAGATTTAATTCAGTCAACCAGGGCGATAATTTGCAGACCAGTTTTCCTCCTTGTAAAAGAAACTCAAATGAAATATCTGCAGTTGTGAAGGTACAAGATATGAATTAAGTGACTTGACTGCTATTTACTCTGGAAAGCGGTTGTCTAAAACCATAAACGCTATCAAATAAAACTTTGAACTTTTATTATGCTCGATATAACTTCATATACCTAGATTTATCTGTATAGCAGTAAATGCCCGCAAAAGCTTAATAAAATGGGGGTACTTGTCACCTTTTTACAAGAGCTTATTGTTTGTAATTCCAGCATGCATGGTACATGGTCACATATTTCATTGCTTACCGAACTGAGCGCAAAATTTCCTTGTTTAATCTGTGGCGATTCATGGTTTTTCACTTTTGCTGTCATTTCCAGTTTCTCCATCGTTTTCAGGGAAGTGTGTTGCAACTGCACAGCTGCACACGGAGGTTTGTATTTCGAAAATTATTTCTCATCTTCCTACATGCGTTCATTGATTTGCATTTCATTTGAAAGCGCTAACTTATTCCGCTTTGCTTGTCATTTAGTACAGTTCTTTCAACTGGCAAGAAAAGATGTCGCATTACATCGTTTGGACTTGCGATTGTCAGTACTTTGACGTTAGATGCCTATGATTTGGCATTTGAAGATATACTAGGCAAACTGAGCACACCACATGACTTGTTAAAAGCACTATCGTAGTAGTTCTATGAAAGTAGTAGTAGAATTTCTACGAAATTCATTGATGCGTTTCTCAGAGAAGATAACAAGGTATTTTTACAATTGTAAATGGGCTCTTTCATGTGTTGCAGTGTTAAATGTATGCAAAGAAATCCCTCATATTTACATTTTTCTGTTGCCCTACTTCAGATTAAAAATGTATATAAAATTTAAGTAACCAATTACCTCAAGCTAGCACGAAAGATGAAATTGGCTTCAATGAAATGGACAGCATGTACATTTACAAAGAAGTGTCTATAAAATATTCTACCCAGTAGCATACGGTAGAATTAATTAAATGTAGCCCTGTTTACGACGACAATATCTTTCTATTTATTTGCAAGTATTACAGCTTACTGATGATTATGTATTTAAGTCATACCTATCAATTACTTTAACTATTCTAAATGAATTCAACAAAACATTTAATTGTAAAGTACTGCATTGCAAATAGTACAATATTTAATTTCCTTTTAATTCCACTACCATGTGTGTAAATTCATTACCTAAAAATGGGGAATGCTGTGCTTGGTTCTAAAATATTTTTATACAAAATACACGGAGTTACCTACATAAAATGTGTGAGGTGGTTTCAGCTGAGGTAAACAATTTATTGTGAATGTATTAGTACACCAACTTAACAAAACTGCATGTGCAGTTATCATGCTAAACCGTTATGTATCACGTTTAGTGCCACTCATGACTCACGAAAGTTTGTGTGATAGTATTTGCCGATAAAGTTTAATTGATAACCTTCCAAAAAGTTGCCATGTATGTCCAATTGCTTGCACATTACTTATCATCATGCGTCACTGAGGCATGCTGATAATCGTTCCATGAAAGGCTTATCATGAAACCTGAAATATACGCCACTCCAGTGAATTGACTTGCGCCAATGACTTTATTGTGGATTTCACAACCTTCACATCGACTTGGGTTGCATTTCTAGGACTACATTCTAAATGGCAGCGGTTTACCTTTGGAGACCCACTTGGGGAACCTTAGGACTAACTCGTGTTGGCCACATATCCATTTTGCTCAAAGATGGGACCTATATTTCATTTTGGCCTGACCAGGCGCTAAAATCTAAAGCGATTTTCGGCGTGACAAGTGTTGCAAAGAGTTTAACGGAAGATGTCATAGCTGAAGGAGGACTTCCCGATGACCAGCTTGCCATTCCAGAAACCCTGATTGATATTGAGAAGATTAAAGAGTTTTGGAAGAAGAAAATGAAAGAAAAGTATTCATTTCTTGTGGAAAACTGTGCGACGACGGTGAAAGAGGCCTTGCGAATTGGTTGTAAATTTGAAATAACATGGTGGTATGCAGCAGGTACATCGATATACCATTTAATGTGTGTTGTGTTATTATTATGCTATTCATACTTGAATATTTTTAGCAAATTGAACAATTGATTAATAATCTGATGTTGTGATTCACAGATCCCCAGTACGTATTTGCTCAAATAAGACATGGACTTCAAAACATCTGAATTTACATTTCATCAGAGATTTCGCAAATTCCATGACTTGTTAATTTAAGTTTAAGGAATAGTTTTTATTATAGTGATGTGATGTATACATCAAAGTAGCAAGAACACGAAGTGAGATTGTTTGTAATTTTATAAATTTGATATACTTTAAGAACCAGATCTTTATTAATTTAACAAGATTAAATTAATACACAGCAAAATTTGTGTACACTTATACCACGCACTTATCAGCCATCTATGACACAATTTTGAGATGTTTTTAATTTGCCATTAAATTAAGAATCCGACGTAGTATTTGCGAACTTAATTTCCGCTATAAAATCAATAAAGAAGGAAGTTTCAGTTGTTAACTTACAAACAATAACCCTTTCCTTTTCTCTTATTGGTTACTTGTTTTAAGCCACAGTTTAGCATCCTGATAGTAGGTGGGATAAATTGAGAAGTCTCAGTCTCAAAAGTCCATAAAACAGATAAAAGTTGCATTTGAGATTTTTTCGGACGAATTCATCAAGAATTTACTTCTTAGAAATTGCAAATACGAAGGTGTGACTAAAACACAATTACAAATATTAGCCCAACTACAAACCAACAAGTTTGAATTAAAACTATCATTTGGGCCATTGAAGCAAAATAAATACTGACTCAATGTGTAAATTCTCTGCACTCTGCACACCTTCGTATATATATATATCCCTATATATTAGTCATAATATATATATATGACTAATATGTCCCATGAACAACTTATTTCATGTTTAACTACCATGAATGTGAATCACCATTTGGATGACACCACCGCCACTGGAAAGGAAAATACCGAGACCACACTAGAAGAGACTACCCGTACAGGGGCGAAAACGACCACCTCTGAGGATGACTGTTCACGGGAAGAGGAAAAGGATGAAGAGTAGGAGAAAGAAGAAGGTCAAGTCAAGGTGGGTGAGAGGATCTGGAGATATTTCTACTTCCCTGCAAAAGAAAAGCAATCACCATTTGAAATAGCCCTTGTATTAAAAAGATGAGTCTAGAATAAGAATTTGTTTAAAACATTCCACGTTTTAACACCCATTGTCATTAATGTCCTTTGAGTTTTTACTATTAATTTTATTGTAATATACAAGGGAATAATCAGCAACATACATTTCGGAAAGTTTTACATTTGTATATGAATATAATATATGTACAAGTATGAATAATATGTGTTCACGAATAAAGACTGAAATTTAAAGCATATATTTTATTTCATTTTTTAAAAATTTTCTTCAGTACACTTAATCTGGTGTCTGCAGCCAGTCATTGAAATTTCTGGTTTCTTTTAACGGACGCGTAAGCGATGCAATCAACCCCGAAAGCATCTGCTGTTCTTTCCTTTTCCCTTCTTGTAATAGTTGTTCCTGTTTTTGTTTCTGTTGTTGTTGCAATGTACTTCGCTGTTTCAGCGAATCTTCTAATATCTGTTTCTTCTCGTCATTTCTTGTGCGAGTCTGATTTTCTAAAGAATTGAAATAGTAGACTTGGTTTCTTGTCCTCCAGTACAGGAATACATGTAAGTTCCCAAGGCAGCTTAAGAATAGAGTTATTGCAAACAGTGCCATCCACTTTATCGTTTCCAGTTGGCATGGGGAAGGAAAGGAAGCATTCAATTTGTCTGTCGTTAAGGATATATTTTGTTCTTTACGGTTGAACATTGTAGTGGAACTGCTATTTGAAAAGCGACAAGGAGAAAACATATTTTTAACACATAACAGTCCGGTAATCTTTCAATTTTTGAATATTTACATAAGGCTATTTACCGATAGTTGTGGCGTATAGTTTCCTTCTCATAGGCCTTCTCACCAATTGGAATGTCTACGTCATAGCATCTTATGAACGTAAACGATGTTTCTGATTTTAATTCTGAACAATACAGGAAAAGGATAAAATGGGAACTTGTGCTTTCCTTAGAATTTCCAATTACAGCCCTAATGTAAGCGGCTGTATTTTGTTTCGTAGGGCTTAAATAGGATGGTTCGTAATTTGGCACAAATATTTTTTCCCAGTTTGGTAATCTAGTTCTCAGAAGTCTTCCGTAGTCCACAAGACCTGAAGGACACAAATATATATATATATATATATATATACAACACCAAAGATAATGATTTTGTGCTTACAATACTCACCGAAACTTGCAAGGTTGGAGTTTTGGAACGGTTCTTTTTTCTTCAAGTCAAAGCAGCGTATAGCCAACTTATCTTGAAAACAGTACAAGTAGAGTAGGCATCCCATTTTATTACAAACTAGGGTACTGTTATGATGTATTGAGTCTATGCCAACGGAACTATTCACACTTAGTATAGTGTTCCCTTGTTCCAAATCGTATGTCAAATCATTGTCTTCTGGAAACGTAGTCTTGGGTTCAGACGTCCCTGTATCTTCAACACTATTTGCAGTTGTAATAGTATTCGTCCCAAACTGTTCCGTAGTTTCCTTGTTTATTGAGTCCGCCCACTGAACCAATGATACACCGCAACTAGTACAGAGTAAATAGGAAACCAAAATATAACAAAACAATGAATTTGTATGCGATTTGAATTCATTAAATCTTTCGAAAGATATTTCTTACCATGACGAAATTGGTGCCTTTTCTTGTTGAACATTATTACCAAATTGCTCCCTTGCAACTAATGCCAGATAAAAAATGGTAGTCACAAACACTGTAATGACGTCCCTTTGAACAACGAGTGCACTTGTCTCTGCATGATGTGCGCTTGACAAGTGACGAATAATGATATTTTGATGATCCATTCCGTTAACCTAGAAATTATAGTTTGAAATGTCCTTGGCTAATATAGGACAATTAGATAAATGAACTGTAAAAATTTGAGAGTCTCTCGGTTGCTCTGAATGCTTTTGCTATGCAGGTAACAGTGAACATTGCAGTATATGTAAGGTTTACGTTCAGAACCATGAACATTTGGTGTGGAGTTGTTTATCTTGATAAGCAGATAATTGGGATGTCAACGACCTTTTCTTGTGAAAAATGCAATTTAGCAATGGCTCGACTACCCATGCAATGTCGTTCCAACGCATTGAAAGTTCTCTGGAATTGGCAAATATTATGAATTATGATAAAAGTAAATTAAATAATAGAACCTATAGTACACATCTACATTTCGTATATCACGAACTAAAAATGAAAAATTACCGTGATATCAGAGTAGAGTATTACTGTAAGTATATTATAGTTACCAACAGTGCAATGCCCGTTGACCAGAAAATGAATTAAGTAGGTATTTATTACCTATTCAATTGTAAAGCTGTGAATGGTTATATTACCTTTAGTTGAATTAAACAAGATTAAGCACAGGCTGAAACGAGGAAGGAGAAGTGGATGTAATCATTTTTGTAATGCAGTTAATTGATCGAACAGTTTTGATATTTGCTGTAATCGTCCAAACCGTTATTATGTTCTGGTCTTATTTAGGTATATTGAAATTGTAAATTATTTAGAATCTTAAATAATATTAATATTGTAATAATGACAATGTATTTTTATTCAAGTATTGAAAGGTCAGTCAAAATGTTGTATACAAGATGATGTTTATACCGGACATAGACGATGGCAATCACATAGCAAATAAATGCACATTAATACTGGACTAAAGCAGGTAAAATGACGCAGTGTGTGCTCTATTTCACCATGGTAATTGGGTCATAGTAGCCAATGTCCCTAAGATTCTTAGGCTGACAATGCACTATTACTCTATGTATATACCTTACACAATATGTCATGTTTTGTTTGATGTATTCCATTCCAATTCAAAACACACATTAGGGCCCATCCCATTTATGATGCTTGTCATATGCCTTCCGTGACTGGTGGTTAGGCGTGACGTTGTCAACTGATCAACTTATAGACCATCTAGAGAGTAAAGCCTTCGTCTCCTTTCGAAACGCCTTTCCCCGATAGTAATAAATCCAAAAGTTTATGGACGAGTTCACCGAAGTCGCAAGAACAAATGACATCCACACTTCTCTAAATGTGACACCCCAAACTCGTAGCGTCACCAACATTATCACCGGCCAAATGTTAGTAAGAAGGAAAACTACCACAACAGGAATAAACATTACAGAAGGCTGCAGCTCCTTCTTCTGTGACGATGTCAACTGTTGTCGTCTTCTACTCAAAGTTTTTACCTGCGAAAGAAATGGCAATCAAAATCTGAGAATTCCATCATCTACTTAAATTAGTTGCAATTGCAAGTATTATATTAATTCATTTATTGTTAAGCTAAGCTAAGTTAACGTACCTTCGTGTATGTTAGTAAATTCAGTACAAGCATGGCAGGAACTGGTATCCAGTACTGGAATAGGTACGTAAAAAGCACCAACTTGTCACTGGCTTTAGACCAGTTATAAAATCTTGTCGGCAAAAACATATAATCAAATTCTCGTAAACTGGGAACGTCCAGACCACCTTCTTGATTTCCGTAAATATTTGGTCCAACGTAGAGACGGAAGTAACCCGGAAGAATGACTAGCGACACAAGACAGAATACCACGCATATATGAAACTTCATTTTCTCATGGCTAAACCATATTCGAGATTTGAGAGGACTTGTAATAGCGAGATAACGTTCTATTGTTATCACCAAGGTGAGGTACATGGATATCACACGCCCTGTATCAATTAAAATGTAAAACTCAAAGATAACTTCTTTTATTGTGTTTATGAATGAGTAATGTGCAGTTTATCAAAGTTCTAAATACTAACACAGCAAAATTGTAGTCGAAGATACATAAAGCCAATAGAATATTTCTTGTCCTCGTCCGAACAGGTTATCTGTAAAGAAAAATGAGCAAATTTTATTGCGTGATCGTTATCTCTTAAAAACAATGCACTGAGGTCTAAACATGTTAACCTTTACCGTAATAGGCTATATGTGCGCAGCAATAATTGATACAAGATAAGCAGCAAAGACTATCTACATGTGAAAGCGCACGCAGGAGAAAGTCAAAGGAATGCTCGCCACTTCTCCTCTGCGTAATCACAACAATTAGGCTATTCGTAATTATTCCCAACACAGCAATCAAAATTGCGGCGTATCCTATCAATCTACAGAATAGGTGACCCGATGACCCGTAATCATTGATACTTTCTCCGCTGAAATATACCACTAGAAATATGCACTTAAAACACCGACCCGGGTTACGTAAAGAGCAGTCAATCCCAGAGCTTGGGAAATCAACACAACCGCACACATAAAATTCCAGAAATTGTAATGAAGTGTTGTGAGATGAGTGAGTCTCATTCACTTCACTCAATCTGCTAATATCAGTGTTATTTTGGGCAAACATTTGTGTAAACTACAAAAAATACATTAATAAAACTTTTATAAAATACATAGGTATAAGATGCTGTTGTTTTGGGAGAATGCTGAACTCAAATGTATTCCAAGATGCATTGGAAACTTCATGATTCCAAACGTACACCGAATAATATAGAATAGGAATACAGAATCAATGTGTGAAATGGTTGAGTAAACGAATGTGAATGTGTGGGATATCGTGAAGGTTATGAATGTGGGTTGGGAAAGGAGAGTTAGCACTGACCATGAGCTGGGAACGGGAAGGGAGCGTGAAATAATATTATGATTCGCTAAAGGAAGCAGACTTAGACCGAGCAAAATGAGTGCCTATGGGAAATCTTCAGTCGGAATTTCATCATTTATATTTGAAGTGATGTGGAAGTGTTTACTTTACAATCAATCATTGTGATGGGTTTTAATACATTGCATAATATGCTTAAGAAGTTTTTTATAATCATTTCAATTTACTTGAAAATATTACTGTAAGAAGTAGTTTACCTCAATAGTGAACACAAGTTTTGTAGTCGTGGGGCATTATGTGATAAACGGTTTTATTGTGTGTTAGTTGGACTCTAGTAGTGGAAGGAATCAGGTTTTTTACAAACAGGAATGTAAATGAAAAGTGAAGTGATGATGATTATCACGCGGGCATCTAATGCCATGAAAGGAATACATTGTTACTTGTGTAGGTTTATGAGTATCATTGCTTTTCAATAGGATTCATTACCATATCCTTACATACCTGTTTTGATAATTACTTATTAGTATCAATGTACTTCACAATGAAATGCTACAATTCATATATGCCTGGGTGAGTTCCAAGATGTTGGTAGTGGACAAGTTTTGCTGCTTTTAAAAGTCTTACGTATTTGCTTTGACACTTTGTTCATTTTATTGATTTTGAGTGGAAAATGTATTCAGTAGTATAGTGGAATGGTAAAGCAGACTTGGTACCCTATGTAATTTAATATAAATATGTTTTTTAAACGTACTAATATCCCCTTTTCTTTTCAATGATATTTGGAAAATATATGCATTTCAACAAGCTACATACGATACGACACGAGGGATTATCTGCCATTCTTCAGTTCCAGCCAGAGTACAATGAAAATTAGTAAATATTATATTTGTTTCAAAGAGATTTATTCCTGGAATAACAATATGGTGAAAGAAAGAGATTCCGAATGAAACAGCAACATGATTTTATGACTTTGCACTAATGTTTGAGACGTTTATGCAGCGGCTGTTGCAGAACGATGGAAGCATGATAAAAATATTGGTAAACACTATAAAAGTCTGCAATGGGAATGAAATGTCTGTGTATTTATGCAAAATGCTTCATGCGTCACGTCGTGCTTTCTTCTATGAACTTTCGCACAGGGAATTGACTCTAGACGCAGATGGAAACAAATGCCATTTTCTAAGCAAGAATTTGTGCGTATCTTCGAATGAAAAATAATATGTCCGTGCATTATGTACCTGTATATATAGGTACATACACTATGACATATATTTATACCTTATCTGGATAGACAAAACTGGATTACAACTAATTCCAAGCACTGCACAATAATATCCTTAATTACAACAATATTTTAGTTATTGTGCAAACAAGCAGTGGCTAGAGGCTCAGGTTACGTGTAGACATAACAGTAATATGCGAAGTAAATGTAGGCATACAATTTGCGGAAATGCTTCATACAGCACTAATAACGCTGACGTAGATCAACTTTAGTAATTAATTTCTCGGAAACGGTTGGTGTTGAGCTGCAAAAGACACGTTTTTTTCCAGCTGCATGAAGCAAACGTGCACGCAAAATTGCAGCAAATTGGGAAGCAAGGAAAAATAATAGCATTCATGGTAAATAAATGTTGCAAATCGTGATTACTAATGACTTCATTCCTTCATTGGAAATTAAATAATTAATTGTTAGCGTAACTAACGATGAGATAAATCTATACAGCTGACGTAAATAAATGATCAAGAAATAGTAGACCAGAGATACAAATGATTTTGTTGTAATTTATGAATGAAATAAAATATTAAGTCTAGCAAAAAATCCTTTGACTTTAATATTGACAAAAGGAAATACATTTTAATCAATTTCATTAAATTGTTGTTTTAATGGGCCTGAGTCTTCTGTGATGCAAAAACGATTAGGTAAGCAAGTATACCATTGTTTATTTTGATCAAATTCGATTTTAAATTTAAGAGCAGACATTTCATACTTTTATGATTAGAGGTTCAATGTGTATGCTTCAAAGCATATTTTCCATTGAAAGTATAAATTAATTCATCGAAACACTGCGGTGCGGTAAATATTCTGCGCCAAAAATAGAGTAAAACAGGAAACGAAGCAACTTTGAAATTACTAGAGTCTAAAAGCATCAAACGAACATAATTGCTAAATTATTGTACAATAAGACATTAAAATGCACAAGACGATAACAACATCTACACCACGCTTTTGGAGACACGATGTGGATAGAACCCTTACTCCTAATGGATACGCAGTAACCATGGAAGTATTTCTTCAGTTCACATACAATATATGCCTGTTCCCATTCCGAATTAGAAGGAAGCATGGAATTTTCATGGCAGAAACTTGGTGGCCACAGAGAGTCTGTTGTCTATTAAATTAACTTTTAGAATACCTACATATTGCCACAACAAATAATTAATTAAGATTATACATTATTATTTTCGGTCGCAGGTTTTCTGCTACATTCTGATGATACTAAGAATTTATAAAAGTGTAGCCTATTTCTTTGCTGCTCTGCCACTTATTCAACAAGAAAATCTGGAGACTACCGGAAATCCTAAAGCGTATTTCATTCTCTTTGAGACAGTGGTTGAATGGGTGATATGGGTATTATATCTTTATAAGCATTTGAGACCATGTCAACTTATGCGTTTCATGAATTTAATAGAAAAGTATTCTAAACTCTACCATGATGCATGCAATCAAAGAGATTATAATCGTTTGGTATGCTACTGAAATTGACTATCAAAAATATTAAACGTAATATTTTTAATTATTAAAATATTATCGTTTTTTTGCTTTCTAATGTCCGGAAACCAGGCAAGCTCCAAAGATGCATCACAACTCATCATGAGCTTTATTGCCATTGTTGGTGCGTTGAAAGGATGGACAGTATTAAATTTCAGCTTCGAATACAAGGAAATTTGTGAGAATTTTAAAATGTCGTGGGAGATTCCGAATTGGCAATTTATATCATGCGAGTATAAGTCAGAAGTGGAAAAGGCAGTATACCTCGGGTTCTTCACTCTCTTGGGAGTTGCTGACCAACTGACCTACCATTTCTCCGTAATTAGCGTGCTGGTACCTATTATGACGCTTTGGATCATTGCCACTGACTTTAAAAAAGTAGTATCTCTAAGGAAAGAAAGTATTGGATATGGTCAGCTCTTTACGATGTATCGCAGCGTATGCCACATATCCCTGAGATTTAACTCATTGTATGGCTACGTGCTCCTCTTTACACATTTCACAGCTATACTTTACTATTCTCTAAACATGGACGAAGTGCTGTCAGAGAGAATCTCAATTGGGAGAAAAGTTAATTGGTTAGAAGAATTTTCAATCACAGTGATGATGATTGGATTTGCAGCTCATTTTGCACATCAAGTAATAATAATGATCCCTTTTCTTGTAAATATATTATTCACAACTAATACTATCCATCAAAAACACAATGGTAGATATTTTCAAATCTGAAAATTAAATTTACACTTCTGTTATCTCCCAGATGTCTTCAGCCATTAGTATATTCATGCAGTCAAAGGAATCTAGCCTACTTCCAATCAGATCTCTTGTCATTCTCTCACATTGGCAACTACACGATACATGTGCTATCCGAGCGGAAGTGTTTCGGGTTACATTTTCTTCTGTATCAGAGGTCACTTTTACACATTTTTTTAGAGACGCATAAAATATACAACTTGAACTATAAGCTGACAAACATGTTAAAATTAAAAACTTTTACTTTGTCCAAAACATTTCAGGTTGTCTCTTGTTTGATGCTAGTATTCATCATCAGCGTAACACCATCCTGCATTACAAAGTAAAATTAATTCATCCTACATGCAGCTTTGTGTTTTTTACGCTCACATCGAAATCCTTGCACTCAATGTATGTACATATATTGGATTTGTAAAATATAGAGAAGTTGGAGTAACAATACTATAATAATATTAATCATGTATTATTTTTATTCAAGTATTGAAAGATCAGTCAAAATGTCTTCACAGAGTGTATACTTTTGTTCATAGCAATGTTTTATGGCATAATTCAAGCAAAAAGCATACAAATTCAGGACTAAAACAGGTCAAATGATCCTTACTAATTAAACATGGCAATCGGGCCATAGTAACGTAATCCCCTGAGAATGTGCCATATTTTGTTTGATTGGAAGTGAGAGATGTATAGTACATTTCATTCCAGTTAAAATACACCATTTAGATTCCATTTCCATTAAGAACAAATTTCCCCCACACTGCTTGGTGGTTAGAACTAATCAACTTGTAGACCACCGTGAGAGTAAAGCTCTAGTTTCCGTTCGAAAAGCGGTTCCCCGAAAGTAATAAATCCAAAAGTTTATCGACGAGTTCACTGCAGTTGCAAGAACGAACGACATCCACACCTCTCTAAATGTGACACCCCGAACTCGTAGCGTCACCGACATTATCAATGGCCAAACGTTGGTGCAAAGGAAAACTATGACAACGGGAATGAACATTAGAGCAGGCTGCAATTCCCTCTGCTGTGATGATGTCAATTGCTGCCTTTGTCTGCTCAACATTTTGACCTGCGGAACAAATGATTCATAATTAATCATAAACGTGAACATTCGTTTAAACTAATTCGTCCATGTATTTACGTTCGTCCATACTTTCTTGTACGTTAGCAAGTTCAGTGTTAGCATAGCTGGAACTGGTATCCAGTATTGAAATAGGTATGCAAATAGCACCCGTTTGTCGTTTGGTTTTGACAAGTTGTAAAATCTTGTTGGCAAAAACATATATTCGAATTCTCGTAAACTGGGAACGTCCAGCCCCCCTTCCTGACTTCCATAAATATTTGGACCAATGTACACCCGGAAGTATGCAGGCAGAATGACTAGCGGCACAAGGCAAAAGACAAGGCCTATATGAAATTTCATTTTCCCACGGCTAAACCATATTCGAGATTTGAGAGGACATGTGATGGCAAGATAACGTTCTATTATTATCACCAAAGTGAGGTACATGGACACCACACGCCCTGTATCAATTTAAAAAAATGCAAACTTAGGATAAATATTATATCGTATTTACATGTGTAAATAAACCCAGCAAGCTAACATGTAGCAAAGTGGCGGAGCTGCGCCACTGATAGCAAAAATAATCAACTGACTACTACCAATGATAACGAGAAGGGTGTAAACCCTGAGAAGCAACTACCGAAAGCGGGATTTCTTTTAAATTACGTAATTTTTATTTAAATTACGTAATTTTTATTTAAATTACCTAATTTTTATTTAAATTACGTAATTTTTATTTAAATTACCTAATTTTTATTTAAATTACCTATTTTTTATTTAAATTACGTAATTTTTATTTAAATTACATAATTTTTTATTTAAATTACGCAAGTTTCAGCTCGTTGGCACACTCTATATAAATTTGACCTTTGACACGGGCCAAACAATGTCAAGGGGTCACGCGACCGTGCTCATCGAATTCGATTCGAATGATATGTCACTTACCATATGTGACGTTTGAAAATTTCGAAATCGTAACGGTTTCTAACGGTAGCCGTTGGCCGTTATGGCTATAAAGCTTCTCCCATAAAGCGGTTGTGATGAGAAGCCGTTTGCCGAAAAAAGAAATGGAAAATTCCAAACCATATGAACAGGAGAGGATAAAGTGTAAAATCATTTGAAATCGCCGTAACCGTTAAACAGTAACCGTCAACGCCGAAATGACCTTAGATCTACGTGTTATGATTATAGACGATTCGAATGATATGTCACTTGCCATATGTTATCATTTTAAAAAATTGACCTCATAACGGTTTCTAACGGTTACCGTTGACCTACGTATTTCAAAATCGCGCTGGACCCTTCTCATGTGACCAGTTGCGGCAGAAGTGGAAAATTCCAAACCACTTAAGCAGGAGAGTGTAAATTATTTGAAATCGCTGTAACCGTTAAACCGTAACCGTCAAGCCCCGAAATGACCTCATAACTGTGTGTTATGGTCATAGACGAGTCGAATGATATGCCACATGCCGTATGTGACATTTGAAAATTTCGAAATCGTAACGGTTTCAAACGGTTGCCGTTGACCGTTATCGCTGTCACGCTTGTCACATAAAGCTCTTGTGAAAAGAAGTCATTTGTTGAAAACAGAAGTGGAAAATTCCAAGCCACTTAAGCAGGATAGCATGAAGTGTAAAATTATTTGAAATCGCTGTAACCGTTAAACAGTAACCGTCAACCCCGAAATGACCTCATATCTATGTGTTATGGTCATAGACGAGTCGAATGATATGCTACTTGCCATATGTTAGCCTTTAAAAAATTGACCTCGTAACGGTTTCTAACGGTTACAGTTGACCTACGTATTTCAAAATCACGCTGGACCCTTCTGAGGTGACCACCTATTGATTGCCGAAAACAGATTTCAAAAAAGTCAAACCGTTTTTGAGTTAGAGCGCGCACAGACAGACGGACAGACAGACAGACGGACGGACATCTCGATCTTATAAAGTGGCTCCGCCACTTAATAATACTTATGTGAATATAATAAGTTGTGAGTACTAAATTCTAACATAGCAAAAATGTAGTAGACGAAACGTAGAGCCAGCAGAGAATTGTTTTTCCTCTTCCAAAAGGATTATCTGAAAAGGAAAATGCAGCAAATTAAATAATATGTTTGTTTACAATTAAAACTTATTGGATTATGTAAAAGTATACTAATCGTTACCGTAATATGCGATGTGTGCACAGCAATAATTGATACACGACATGCAACAAAGAGTATCCACATGCGAGAGAGCACGCAGGAGAAAGTCAAAAGAGTGCTCTCCACTTCTTCTCTGAGTAATTACAACAACTAGGCTATTCGTTATTATTCCCAACACAGCAATTATGATTGCAGAGTAACCTATCAATCGACAAAATATGTGACCCGAAGACTCATAGTCATTGATACTTTCTCCACTTAAGTAAACCACTGGATACAGGCACTTGAAACACCGATTCGGGTCACGTTGAGAGCAGTCAATTCCGGAGCTTGGAAAGTCGACGCAGCTACAGACATAAAATTCCAGAAATTGCAATGAAGTGTTGCGAGCATCCTCACCAACTTCACTCAATCTGCTAATATTCATATTAGTTTGGGTAAACATATTTGTGCATACTACAGATGACACATTAAAACTTTTATCAAATATGTAGGCATATGGAACTAGTATGCCTTTGGGAGAATGCTAAAACCAAGTGTATGCCTATTTTTATTGGAAACTTCATCATTTCAAGTGCAGACGAATGGAAATGTTTGCGTCAACGGACGTGTGAGATTTTGTGAAGGTTATGAGCGAATGTGTGATGGGAAAGGAGAATTAGTACTGACCATGGGATGGGAAGGGAGCGTGAAATAATATTATGATTCGCAAACTTATACTTGGACCGAGCAAAATGAGTGCCTACGGGATATCTTCGTCGGAATTTCATCATTTGAAGTGGATGTGTTTATCTTACGATCAATCATTGTGATGGTTTTTTAATACATTACATTGCATGGCTAAGCTTAAGAAGATGTACGTAACCATTTCAATTTACGTCTACTGACTGTTTCTTGTAAAATGTTCATCTCAGTGGTGAACACAAGTGTTGCGTAACCGTGGGGCATTATGTGATAAACGGCCATTATTAAGGATGTTGGACATTGGACAGTAGTAGTGGAAGGAAACAGGTTTTTTGAAGGCAGGCATGCAAATGAAAGTGAAGTGACGATAATTGTCACGCTGGTACCTAATGTCATCAAAGGAATACATTGTTGTTGGTGTAGGTCTTTAAATAGTATTGCTTTTGAATGCAATTCATTAGCATACCATTACACACCTGTTTTGATAATTGCTTTTTATGTTGGTATCAATGTACTTTACTTCACAATGAAATGTTAAAATTCACATGTGCTGGATGAGTTTCAGAAAGTTTATAGAGGACAAGTTTTTCTTTTTAAAAAATTGTACTTTTTTATTTGCTTTGACACTTTGCTCAATTTATTGATTGTACAAGAGTGGAAAGTGGTTTCGGTAGTTGTTTTTTGGGATGGTAGAACAGACTGTGCACGTAATGTATATATTATACTTTTAGAAAAATGTGTAAATGAATCCCTTTCTTTTCAATAATATCTGGAAAATATCACGCGTTCCCACCTTTATGTTATTCTGCGTTGCAAACTGCGTTTTTGTCAAAAGGTGGATGAATAAAGTTCTAAAAATAATTGCAATGCGACAGGCTACATACTAATTGAGATATTATTTCTTCGTTCCAGCCAAGCTACAATGAAAATTACTAAATGTTACATTATTTGCTACAAACACATTTATTCAAACAATAACAATAAATACGGTTAAACAAAGAGATTCAGAAGGGAGCAGACAAATAGTTTTATTATCATTGTACAAGCATTTGAGACGTTTATGCAGCGGCTGCAGTAGAACAGAAGCATAAATATTGGTAAACACTATAAAAGTTTGTGTATTTCTTCAAAAGCAATGCTCCATGCGTCGCGTCGTACTTTCTTCTACGTGCTTTCACGTTGGGAATATATTCTAGACGGAGATGGAAACAAAGGCCATTTTCTAAACAAGAATTTTGCCTCTCTTCGAAACGCCGTTCCCCAAACGTAATAAATCCAAAAGTTCACTGACGAATTTACGGCGGTGGCCAGAATAAACGACATCCAGAGTTCCTTAAAGTTCACCCCATAAATGTGTATCGTTACCAGCATTATCAATGGCCACATGTTGGTGCAGAGAAACACGATAACAACTGGGATAAACATTTGAGCCGGCTGTAACTCTTTCCGTTGTGATGACGTCAATTGCTGTCGTATTCTACTCAGAGCTTTCACCTACGAAAAGGATTACACGTGCCCATAATTATTACAGCTCATTGGAAGTCCAAAAGGAAATCATTTATAAATAGTATGCATACATACTTTCCTGTACGTGAACAAGTTCAGTATCAGCATAGCTGGAACTGGAATCCAGTATTGGAGTAGATATATGAATATTACCAATTTGTCACTTGCTTCGATCCAGCCATAAAATCTCGTCGGTAAAAACATGTATTCATAACCTCGGAGGCTGGGAACGTCCAGCCCGCCCTCCTTATTCCCATAAGTATTTGGTCCGACGTATACCCGGAAATATCCTGGTATGATGACTAATGACACAAGACATATGACAAGAACGGTTTGTAGCTTTGTTTTACCGAGGCTGTAACAGACGCGGGACTGGAGAGGATACGCAATTGCAAGATAGCGTTCAATGGATATCAGTAATGTGAGATACATGGAAATCACTCGCCCTATAAAAAAATAAAAACAGTTTTTCTTAAATGGATATCTATAACAAATTATGATTATTCTTTATGCTTTATTTGCTCTTGTAATTTCTAACAAAGTAGTAGTGTCATGGATGCATGAAAAAGCCAGTACAGGACTCCTTGTCCCCTCCCAAATATGTTATCTACAAAAAAAGTTTAGAGGAAATGTGTATAATTCTTAGCAACCAATTTATACAGAAGTGCAATTTAACGAAATGCTGAAATTTCCGTTAGTAATTACCATAGTACGCAACATGTGCACCGCTGTATGCAATGCATGACAAACAGCAGAAAGTGTCGATGTGTGAGAGAATGCGAATTAGAAAGTCGAAAGAGAGCTTGGCATTCCTCCTCCGAATAATTATAATTATGAGGCTATTCGTTACTAGTCCCAATAAAGCAATCAGAATAATAGCTACCGCTATTATCCGGCAATTTAGGTGACCAGAGGAATCATAATCATTTACGCTTTCTCGGCTAATGTAAACGAATGGATATCTACACTTAAAACAACGACTGGGATCTCGCTCAGAGCAGTCAATACCTGAGCTTGGAAAGTCAATACCAGCGCACATAAAAAAGTTAAGAAACTCGACTGAACTATTTGGTGTTTTCATTTTCACTCAATCACGGAAAACTTTGTTGTGGGAACGTAGTTAGCTATTTTAAACACTTCACAAAAGTAAACTGCAGTGCAGTTTCATTGAATTAACCAATGAAATATTGAAATCTGCATGCTGTGTGGTTTTTAGGAAATAATAGCAAGTGATGGAGACGAATCAATTTGTACTATGTTCTTCATGAATAAGATAAGATGAAAAGTATACACAGAATCTAATATGAAGCACGTAAGATGATTCCTGAGAGGCAGGCAGATGCAAACTGACAATGCAGCATGTGAAGAGCGTAATTGGTGAGGGTGAGGCACTGGACTGATTGTTACAATCCAAGGTGAATAACAACATTATCCAATTACTTAACAACAACAATGTGGTCACGTTACACAATAATCCCGCTGAGTCCTTTTAATAAATACAAAAAGTCAATACACCACGGATCTGGAAACGAAACGTTAGAAATACTGCAAATATTGACTTAGCATAATATTTCATATTGCTTTGTTGCGGTCTTAGGCAAGCCAATCCACCAATGTCGACTTTCCTATCCACTTTGACAGATATTGCGTATTAATATTCCGTATTATGCTGAAAGTGAAAATGGCAAAGACCTTTTACTGCCAAGTTTATATGGCCATCCCACTATGCTGGGGAGTAGCTAGTAGGGGATAGAGGCCTGATGGAATAACGTTTTCAAATGAAACCCTGCCCACGTGACGAACCTTTCAAGAGAGACTAACAAGAGGAAGAAGATACTAGCCAAAGAAATAACAAAGAATTGGCAATTCAATCAGGCTGCAACTATGAGCTAGCAAACACTTTTGTACATTACTTGTTTTATTAAAGATATATGAACATTTTATTTTACTAGAACACTAAATATAATAGTACATGCACTACTACAACTATTTCCCAATAGAACACTGGAAAGGGTTTACTGTTGGTCCAAGAAACAGGTTTTATATGGATCCCATAAAATTATGAAGACGCAAACGAAGGGAATACGTGACGATACTGCTGTTGCCGTGATCATTGACAGAGTCGAATGATGTTGGAAGCTAGTTCTGGTTTTTATGGTGTTTGATGTTGGATACTTGGATAGAAAATGCCATTCGTTGAAAACAGACCAAAAACCAGACGTTGCGGATTTGGGATTTGTATCTGAAAACAGTGATTTTGAAGACACGTCAATCTTCTTTGAAGATATAGGTATTTGTATTGTTTTTTGTTAGTCTGTTCGAAGAATGGACGAGCATTACTGATAATAAATAGCTTATTGACATATGACTTTGTAGTTTGATGCCACCGAATTAATTACGCATTCCACCATTCTATTTTATGCATTCATACTTGATACATCATTTGAAAGGTGTGTTATTAAATATGTTCATCAAAACAAAACTCATTTTAAACCATATATTTTTAATATAGGTAAAAGTATATTTAATAATTCTTTAACAGACACATATTATGTTCAGAATTTAAGAAATAGTTCAGTGCACTGTCTGACAGCTATATATTATTGTTATATCCATTTTTACAATATGTGACAATAATTTGTCCCTGACCATATCTTGATAAATAAAACGATATTTTTTCAATGGTCGCGACTAATTTTACTGAATATTGCACATCGCACTTGGATAATTAAGCTGGGATTTCCACTAGATTTCTGGAATTTGTAAGTGCGTCCCAACAACGTTTTGTTAAGGTTCTGTGATACATATACATATGTCCACTAGCGTTCTGCGCACGCAACGTTTTCAGTTCCAGAATGAGTCATGTTGTATGGCATCTTCTTTGTGTACATAGGCAGGAATATTTAATCATATCGTCGGAAGAGATACTAAATCAGATTAAATCGTTAAATCATTTTTAAAATCCTTCAATGAAAATTCCAATAAGTGTTTTAGAAAATATTGTGCGCAATTAAAAGATTTACCTCCATACAAAATATGCACTAATAATTTGCACTGCGTCTGCTGGACCTTGACCTACTGAAGGACCATGTCGTGAAAAAGTATTTTGCCTTTATCCTAAACGACTTTCCCCTCAGATAATAAATCCAAAAGTTTATAGACGAATTCACACTCGTGGCGAGAGTAAATGACATCCACATTTCTCTGAAGTTAATATTCCAAATTCGCAGCGTCACAAGAATTATCAGTGGCCAAATGTTGGTGAGAAGGAAAACTATCACGACTGGAATGAACATGTGAGCAGGCTGCAACTCCTTTTGCTGTGATGAGGTCAACTCATGTCGTCGCTTTTTCATAATTTCAACCTTTTAAAACATAATAATTTTTACAGGGATTCTAAAATGCTAGAATTGAATACTTGAATTTCCATATAATATTACCTTCTTATAAGTCAAAATGTTTAATATAAGCAGAGCTGGAACAGGTATCCAATATTGGAATAAATAAATAAATGTGACCACCGTGTGGTTCCTTTGTGTCAGACTGTGAAACCTCGTTGGAGTGAACATGTATTCAAAATCCCGGAGACTGGGCACGTCCAACCCTCCCTCCTGACTTCCATAAATATTGGGTCCTACGTGCACGCTGATGTACGCCGGCGAGACCACAAGGGATACAAAAATTATGACAAGTGCAGTTTGCAACTTTGTTTTCCCAAGACTGTACCACGCCTTGGACTGAAGTGGATAGGCTATCGCAAGATAACGATCCGTTGTTATCACCATTGTGAGATACATGGAAATGGCACGCACTTGAAATCATGATCAAACAAAAAGGATCAGTAAATGCTTTTAAATTATTTTCTTTAACTACAAGCAATTATCACTGCACCTACAGTACTTACTCAATAGCATTGTAAGCGACGAGATGTTAAGCCAATACAATGTTGCTTTTCCTCTGCCATATAAGTTGTCTGGAAAAAAGCAGGAAATAATTGTTTGCATTATATACTGACATTGAAGTATCAATTTCATTGCAACTTTTTGGAAATATTACAAATATCAAATACATACCGTAGTACGCAAGATGCGAGCCGCAATAGACGATGCATGTCAAACAACACAAGTTGTCAACGTGCGAGAGTGCACAAATGAGGAAGTCAAAGGAGCGTTTTCCACCTTTGCTTCGGACGATCATAAATATAAGCCAATTTGTGACAAGGCCCACCAGAGACACAAGTATAGCACTGAACGCAAGTGTTCGACATATTATATGACCAATGGATCGGTAGTCGTTTATACTTTCTCCACTGAAATACGTAATCGCAAACTTGCATTTGAAACAACGGCTTGGCTCACGTAGAGAACAGTCTATCCCAGATCGCGGAAAGTCAACACAATTACAAACAAAAAAGTCGAGATAGTCCACGCTTATTGTATCATTTGCTTCACTGAACAAAGTGCCATTCATGGTTTAAAAATAAAGTGACAACCTCCAGAACTGACTACGGAACCACCGAGAAAAAGAAAGAATTTTTGTAAGTTACTTTTGTGCGTATGCGCAAAGAAGTGTGTGACAATCCAAAGGAAACACTTTAGACTACGTGTACATATTAAATGCGGTCACGTTTTTATCGCGAACAGAAATCCCAGGAATCCATAATAAGAACAATGAATTCTTTAATCATCACCATTTTACTTTCCACGGTGGAACAGATAATGATAAATGGAATGAAAACAAAAACACGCTTCCAAAACGTACATAATAACTGAGCTGATCTCTCTGTATTATAAACAATAAATACAGAATAAAATATCACTATACTTTAGAAAATAACTCTCCATGTAAAAAATGTTGCTGTCCTTTTGACAAGTGCCATATTGTATTGTGAGTCGTAGTCGTAAGTATAATAAGCTGTCAAAAAATAAAATTTAGCACGCTTTAATTTTAATTCCAAGATCTGTCTGTACTCATTTTCCCACGTCGAAATAAAACGAACCACATGTGCCGCAAACTCAACCAGAATAGAGCGCATTGACAGGTAGACAGACAGATGAACAAACAAACATGCTTAAGTCATCGCGTCTGCTACATAAAAAGACGCGATTTGAGAAATATGATTTGCAAAGTAGAATACGGAGAGAGTATACTATGATCAAAGATCAAGTCTTTGTGCTATGTGAAGATATGGAGTAGTGAATGAAAAATAGGAAAGTGAGAAAAGAACCACTTGCTTGCTATTTTTACACCAATGAATGTAAGATAATGCTGATAACGTTGCGTAATTTTTAGATAACACTCTGTTCTCACAGCTTTTATGGTACATTCTGTATGAACATTAAACATTGCTTGCATTTTTACATTGAACTTTTGTACATAAAGTTCAGTTGTTTCTTTGGGTTTGTGATGACATAAGGCGAATACATAATACCAGGACACTATGTATTCATAACAGATTTTTGGCACATTATGATAAAAAATGATTGATCACAATTATGAATTTTATGTGTTTTACACATGCAACTGGGTTTTTATTACATACACATACATACATGTGTCAGATTAGGCAAAAGAATTGCTGTAGTCTGTATAATGGGCTCTTGTATAAGACCAGAATTTAAATAGGCATTTTTTGTCGTGCTTCTTGAGCGCAAGGTTGAGCTGAAGAGATGGTTCTTTGCGGACGCACTGGAAATACTGTTGCGTGGCTAAGTGCTTAATTGTTTATTTTGTCAGATAGGATAGTAGTCTGGATTACTTCAAAAAAGCTTTTATTCTACCGACATAATGTATTATAGGCCATAACAACAGGCAATCCTTTATTCCAAAGAAAACATGAGACTTTACGGGCTCAAACAAAAAGCATCATGAATTTATTGTGTTGACCTTTTTGTCCAGCGAGTTATGTAGTAATTACACCCAAGTCGAAGTCAATTTATTCATTTTCGAAAGGAAGTCGCTTGTCACATTTAGCATTATTATTTTTTGACGTGCTATGATTAATCATAGTCACTTTTATTTATTGTTGATAAGAGTATCGAAATTAGTCATGCATCCATTAATATCAGTGGTTCATTAAACATGAACTGACAATATTTAGAGACATATTGTGAACATATAGTAAATCATGCTATTAAATTTCGAAATATTTTGCTTGCAAATACAAAAATATCCTATACACATGTTAAATTCATTTGCATTTGGCGTCACTGCGAACACCGAACACTTAATTCATAAATGTACATACGTTGCATATCGCATAATTTAATATTCGAAATTTCAAATGAATTAAAAATTATGACATAAAATGTATTAACAGCAATGTTAAACAGTATGATAAATAATAGGGTAACTTACTTCCAGCAAATTTCTAAAGTTATACCTGAAATTATCATTTTAATTGGTACCGTGACTCAGACAGGAGCATATAAAAGTTGTGTCACTGACAAGAACCAATTTCAAGTTTGGAAGAATCATCATGGATCCATCCCTTCTTCGACAAACTAACCCTCGGCCATTTGACATTAAAAGCAAAATCATATAACATCGATGTAATATAAACGGGTGCAGTAAAGAGCACGATATTTATTCTCGGTGTTTTAAAATATTATACAATTACAAACCACCATGTCATATTATAATGATAATCGTGTTGGGGTGAATGAGATTACGTTTTTGGATTCTGAAATTCGGAAACACTTGTGAACTACCCACTTCTGCCACTGGATTCGTCTACATTGGAACTGGTTCTAGACCTAAAACTTAACCCTGAGAAAAGAGCATTTGTCTTTGCTCTAAATGTCTTTCCCCTGAAGTAATAAATCCAAAAGTTTATAGACGAATTCACCGTAGTTGCCAATACAAATGACATCCAAACTTCCCTAAAATTAGTCTTCCAGAATTGAAGAGTCACCCGCATTACCAGGGGCCAAATGTTGGTAAATAGAAATACTATTACGACAGGAATGAACATGTGGGCGGGTTGTAGCTCCTTTTGTTGTGACGATGTCAGCTCGTGCCGCTGTCTTTTCAAAATTTTGACCTTGACAAAAAATTGTATAGCTATTCAGGTTTTACAGTACAAGTATAGAATATGCAATTGTTATCGCATTAATATAAATACCTGTCTATAGGTCAACAAATTGAATATGAGTAGAGCTGGGACTGGTATCCAATATTGAAATAGGTAAATACATTCCACCATAGCGCCATTTCGTTCAGTCACATTGTGAAATCTCGTCGGATAATAAATGTAATCAAAATTTCGTAGGCTGGGAACGTCTAACCCGCCGTCTTTATCTCCGTAAATATTGGGTCCCACGTACAGTTTGAAGTATCCTGGGGAGATTGCAAGTGAAATTAAGACTGTAACGATGCCAATTTGTAATTTTGATTTCCCAAGACTGTACCATGACTTGGATTGTAGTGGATAAGCTATCGCAAGATAACGGTCTATAGTTACAATCAATGTTTGGTACATAGAAATGGCTCGACCTATAAATGAATTAAATTAATGAACATTTATTTCCTTGCTTTAATTAATCATATAATGCATTGCTTAAGGGATCACGTTGAAACGGAAATATATATACTCACATAATAGCATTGTAAGAGAAGAAATATTCAGCCAGTACAAAGTTACTATCCCTCTTCCAAACAGGTTGTCTGGAAAATAAGAACAGGAATAATATTCCCAGCAGCAAATATGTCAACATAGACAAATTCCAAGTTATGACAAATTGTCATTGACAATTTGCAACACTGTTTTTACTTACCGTAGGTAGCAATATATGCTCCACAATAGGCAATGCACGATATACAACACAAACCGTCAGCGTAGGACAGTGCACTGAGTAGAAAATCAAATGAACGCTTTCCACCACGCCGCTTCCGACTGATCACAATAATAATGCAATTTGTAACTACTCCAACAGCGGCAATTAAAATAGTAAAAAATGCAATTATGCGGCATATTCGATGACCAATTGATTGGTAGTCGTTTATACCTTCCCCACTCAAATATTCCGATGAATACCTGCACTTGACACAGCGACCTGGCTGGCGCGTTGAACAGTCAATACCGGATGGAGGGAAGTCGACAAATCCACAAGTGACAATGTCGAGATATTCCTCAGATTCAATGAAGGTGTCATTGTCTACACTAACGTTCATTTTTAAAATTTAACTTAGATTTTAATTTTAGATTTAGGAAGTTCAAAAATATTGTTACTGTAAATGATAAGAACACGAGTGTAAGTTATTATTTCAAGTTTGAATGCTGTCCAAAATGAACAACTAAGAATTCCTTTGTACTTCGCACTTGGTATTGTCTTAAAATTCCAATAAAGGGTAAACATTTCAACGAATTAAAATGGTCGGTAAAGCGTGTGTAGAAAAGTAACTGGAAGTGTATGAAATGAGGTATCCATATTTCCGTTCCCCAACAATATCAGCAAAGCAGTCAGAATCTCCGAAATCACATACTAGTGATCTTGCAAGTGAAAATTTTTGATAGTAGCAACCTAGCAAGTTTTTGTGTATGAATCATACATGTTCATACCGGCATGATATGTAGTATACACATAAACTGACATAACATGTCGATGTGAATACTTCCAAAAGTTGTCCTTTGTAATTTAAATAAAAACGTGTGGGGTTATGCTGGTCACGGTGCTTGTAAACATATGACCAGTAGGAGAAGAATTTAAGTTGTATATTGTGTGCACAACGAAATATGTTTAGGTTTAGGAATATTGCTTTACAGCAAAAATGAAAAAAATCACCTAGTCAATTTTTACTCACGTCAATTCAGGGGATATGATATAATGTTTACGTTCGTTGCATAATTAATGTTTGTAGATAATAATAGGTTGGTTTGTTGCCAATTATCAATCTTCCTGTATTGTATGAATTGCAGGTATTATCGTAGATGTGGTAAAGTAAGGTCCACCTTCCTTCATGTACATTCATTCATTATATTTTCATCTTGCATGCAGAGTTATGGAACGTTTATGCACACTGGGTACTAGAATAACTAGAGATTTGATAGACCTTAAATATTATCAATATTCGAAGGTAGATTTCAATAATTGTACTTTTTGTATTGAGGTATAAGTCATATACTATTGAATATATAAATCCTGCAGAAGCTGGAGAGCATTTTGATTACCTATACAAGCCTCTGTTAAGTGTTGATATGTATAAGAGTGCCGGTTTTTTTGCTAATGGCAAATGGAATCTGAAAATTGAGGCACATAGGTGAGTGTTTCACTCTTTTTTGTGGTTCTTTAGTTCAAGTTTTTCTTCGTTAGGTTTTATTTTGCAAGTAAAATGGAAATTAAGTGGTTGTACTGGCTCAGGATCGTGACTTGCCGACTAGAGGCATGAGGCATGTAATATTCAGTTGAATAAGCATACGTATGTATGTAAGGTAAAATTCCGAACGTTTCACATGATTAATTTCACCTTTAGCTACCATCTGAAATGCAGAGCTGCATTTCACATATGTACTATGTGCTACCACCGAACACAAAGTCAAATCTATCCACTGCTTCCAAATGTGTCTACAGGTAACTCATGAAAATGAAAGATACATTATTGATAACGTTCGTATTCATGATTGAGTCATTCATCCGTAAACCATAGTCATTTGAGTCCGTTCACTCTTTGTGAGTAAACAAAATGATGTACCACATATTTATGATTTATTAAGCAATGATTATGTATTCATAATAATCATTCTTTATACAAAGTTTCCTTCAAGTAGACAAATTGTAAGACCAATTCATACATGTGTCGCTTTCGTCTTTCGTTTTGCCACATAGAGAATGGGATGTTATCATTTCCTATGTTCCATCGAGCATCACACTGTTTCGACAACACACCACAGTTCTTTATAACGTTACAACTGTCAATTTTCTCCGCGGACCTTGCAATTATAATTTCTCATACATTTGCTTGAGACAAGCTGGAGCCCTACATGAACTTTGTACATTAGTGTGCTGCTGGATGCAAGCTGTGTCTGTGTCATTGTACGATCTTCCCAAAGATCAATTACTCTGGTTTTCATAGAAACTAAACTAATGTCCATTTTGCTGTTTTACAGATCAAATTACAGACAAGTCTTCAAATATTATGCGCTTCCACTTAACACTAGTTAAATATAGTTACAAGTGCACCGCCACTCCTCTGAACGCATTTAATATATTTACATATTCAGAAACTGAATTTCAGTTAATTCTGCCATATAGATAATATAGGACAAGTGGAATGGAATTATTGGT
Source organism: Sinella curviseta (assembly GCA_004115045.4). Taxonomy (NCBI): domain Eukaryota; kingdom Metazoa; phylum Arthropoda; class Collembola; order Entomobryomorpha; family Entomobryidae; genus Sinella; species Sinella curviseta. The sequence goes on along the minus strand of CM023200.3, from coordinate 41,449,037 downwards.
AAACCGGAAATTGTCAGTTTTAAACAAAATTACGCATGTCATTGAAAAAAAATACCTATACAAATACGGTCTCATAATGCCCCACTGCCACTTATCCAGCAGCAACAAGTAATTGATAGTGTTTGCAGGAAATTACTACGAAACAAATATTTTTTGATTCACTTACTATGTAGGCCTCTATACACTTTAACGTTTTCGTTCTTCGGAAATTTTACGAAGCGAAGGAAGATTTTCAATCGAGAAAGTAGATATGCGGAAGAAATAAAAACATTTCTGCACTTGAAGGTGAAAAACATAATGAGTTTCATCCAGAGTTTCATTCATAATGGTTAGAGTTTCATCCAGATTCTGACAAAAGATTTATTAGGTAGTATGTATACAAATACTATTAGGTAGTATATATATCAGTACAAATCAATGTAAACAAACATAACCTAACGGAACCTAATCTAAACGAAGTCATTCATAACCAATGCTACCCGTTTTAACTTTCCCAGCAAATTGGCTTTCCGCAATTGGAGCCATCCGCTATTTTTTGGGGATTTAGGATCTTTTTTTAGACTTCAAAATTCCAGGGGAATGTACCCCTTGTTCCCACTAATTACGTCCATGGCAAGTTTAACTATGAACATCTACACTGAATATTCGATTTTCACATATTGGTATATGCTGTGAAAAATACCTAATATATCTGTATCCGTAATATATCACATATCCGTAACATCTCAAAAACAGTTATTTATATACCTATTTCCATTACATATTGGTACACATATGTCATTTCTGATTCGTTATAAAAGTCACGTTAACATCAGTTTAAGTAAGTTTAATATAGCTGGTATTGTGCATTGTGAACCACCATAATGTTCTCGGTGCCATCATGTAATCCCCATTCACATCATAGACTTTTGTAATTTTGTATTGATCTATCATGACCTACTAAATGTTCCCTCTAACATTCATCACAATTGCAATCGAGACGAGATTATGGTCTCCGAAAACTTTGTAATCTACGCACTTCGGCCACTTGAATCTTCAGCATGTGAACTGGCTCTCGACCTGAAACTTAACCCTGTCAAAAGGGTGTTTGTCTTTTTCCTGAATGTCTCTCCCCTCAAATAATAAATCCAAAAGTTTATCGACGAATTGACTGCAGTGGCTAGAACAAATGACATGTACACTTCCCTAAAATTAATTCTCCAAAATCGCAACGTACCCAACATTACAAGGGGCCAAAGGTTGGTAAGTAGAAAGACTATCACAACAGGAATGAACATTTGAGCTGGTTTCAGCTCCTTTTGTTGTGACGATGTCAACTCGTTACGCTTCCTTTTCAAAATTTTCACCTGCGCAAGGAAAATAATTGTTCACGGAATATGTAATTTCAAATTTATTTGAAATGGAAAAAAATATGATGCGATCAACCTTACCTGCCTAAAGGTTAACAAATTGAATACCAGCAAAGCGGGTACAGGAATCCAATATTGAACAATATAAATGCATGTCTTCAGATCACCATTTTGTAGGAGGAGATCATGGTATCTCGTTGGGTAATACATGTAGTCAAAATCTCTTAGACTGGGAACATCTAGCCCACCTTCCTTATCCCCATAAATGTTAGGTGCCACATATAGCCTGAAGTATCCGGGGCAGACAGCAAGCACAAGGAAGACTATAACGATACCTATTTGCAGTTTTGTTTTCCCGAGACTATAGCATGCCTTGGACTGCAGTGGATAAGCTATCGCAAGATAACGATCTATAGCTACAACCAATGTGAGGTACATTGAAATAGCCCGCACTATGAATAGAAACGAGTTAAATGGAAGATAAAGTTATTGTCATTGCTAAAATTTTATTATAAAACATGTCCTCTTAAATAATCTAGTTGGAAGATTGTAATACAAGCACCCACGTAAAAGCAGTGTAAGGTTCGATATAGCCATCCAGTACAATGTTACTTGTCCTCTTCCAAATAGATTATCTGGAAAATACAGGAAATGAAGTTTGGAATTTAAACATCAACCGAAACTGAATTGTAGAATGAGAAATAATATTAAAATGCAAGGATGTACCATATACGGCAATATACGCTGCACAATATACAATGCACGATATGCAACACAAATTGTCAACATGAGAAAGCGCAATGAGCAGCAAATCAAACGAGCGTTTTCCACCTCCTCGTCGCCTCCGGATGGTCATAAAAATAAGCCAATTTGTTACTACTCCCACAGCGGCAATTAAAATGGCAGCATATGCAATAATGCGACATATTCGATGGCCAATTGATTGGAAATCGTCAAAACTTTCCCCACTAAAATATGTCGCCGAAAACAGGCACTTGAAACATCGGCCCGGTTGACGCAGTGAACAGTCAATTCCGGATAGAGGAAAGCCAACAAGCCCACACACGTAGAGGTCAAGATATTCCACAGAAACACTGAACGTATCATTTACTACTGCACTAATGTTCATTTTTAAACTTTTAGGTTTCAGTGTATTAAAAATGCTGTCTGTACACTTTACCTAACTATATGTATAGTATAGTTATATTTTTCATGTCCGTAATGAGAAACGAAGAATTTCTTTGCTCTTATCACATGATTGTCTCATGTGAGGATATTTAAAATTGAATTGAGTAAATTTCCAATAAAGGACCAACATTTCAACGAATAAAAACGCCCACGAGATAGCCCGTATAAAAAGTAGCTGAAAATGTTTCACATAAACTTGTGCGATATGAAATCTTTCACTTGTTCAATTATCACAACAGGAGCTGCGCAGAAATTCTCGAAATTATTAGAGATCTAGCCCAAATTGCAAAATTTTGCTGGTAGCTAAAGCATACTAACAGATGTATGCACATGCATGTAATAATATGAAAGAAAGAAAATAAGAACTGAAAATAATATGAAAACATATTCATGTCAAGTCAATACTTCCAAACAAAAGTTGTCGTCGGTAATGTAAAAATGTATGGCCATGGTGTTTGAAAGTATGAGTACCTAGTACAGAGAAGAATTTAAGTATTTATTAGTTGCGCTCAGTGGGCGGAATCGTATAACAGGATAAGCGGAGTTTAAACCAAATTTAGGATGATCTTGATCGAGTAACTTGGCTTAAACTCAGGATAATCTGTTCTATTTACTGGGATGACTTAAGACAATTTTAAGCAAAATTACGAGATTCCGATATCCAGTAAACTTTTCGAAGTGGATTAAACCGCGAAATTTAAACCTCCTCCGAGCAGTCGTAGGAAGAGTTTTAGACCTTTGCTTACCGCTGTCTACTAAAAACTATACTGATTACTATAGTAATCAGTACTAATCCCCCGCGTAATAACTTTTGCAGCATCAAGTTTATTTTTTCAAGGAGGTAGATTTTTTTCTTACAAAAATTGAATTTATAAAATTCCTAATCAAAATTGACAAGCACGAAAACCGTGCGCTTCTGACGTTAACTGCAGCGCTTATACATACGTAAGTCGTTGATGTTGAGGGGACTGGACAAGATGTTTATTGTTGCAGATATAATTGATAGTCAGCCGGGGGATGTAACAACATGCACATCATCGTTAAATAAGCTTATTTTTCGACTTAAGCTTAATCATGATTAATCCAATTAGTCGGCTTAATCAAAAAATTACAAGATTTGGGATTGGATTTAGCTTAATCTTGGATTAGACGGGATTATATTATCTTTGGTTTAAGCTAAAAGTTACACGATTCCGCCCACAGTGTGATGTAGTGTGGACAACGAGAGATGCATACCTACATGTTATATGAATTGTTTTATACCGATGAGAAAACATCATCTAACCATTTTTATTCACATCAATTCCCGTTTGAGGGGAGATAATGTTAGAGTTCGTTGCAGAATTAATGTTTGTAGATAATAATAGGTTGGTTTGATGCCAATTATTGATCATCCTGTCTTGTGCAGTATTGTAACTCCATTACAATATTTTACTTTTACGTGCATTATAGCAGAGGTATGGACAGTTTACACACATTAGGAGCTAGATATTTGATAAAGGTAAATTATTATCAACATTCATAGGTAGATTATGCTGTAATTGTAACGTAATGGTGAATGTTTTATTTGAAGGTATAAATCATATAACATCCAGAGACTAAGCAGAAACTAAAAGGTATTTTGTGATAAGCCTGTTTATGGTATAATGTGCAGTTTTTTGCTAATGGATTCTTGAAAACGTGGTACATAGGTGACCGATTTACTCTTTTTTGCGATTCTCTTGTAAAAAAGGTTTTCTGATGTAAGGGGTTTTATTTTCCAGATGAAATGGAAATTAAGTGGTTGTGGCTCATCATAAGATGTAAATGGCTTTACGTTATCTTGCCGTCTACAGGATGGTTGGATGATTAATGGTACGCGTGTACGTAAGGTAATCCGTAGGTAAAATCCCAAAAAGTTTCACATTCACATGACTTATTTCACCTGTATGCTGCAGTCTGAAACATTTCACAATGTAAAATTCACATGCTACCAGCAAAGGAAACACCATGTAGTCAATTTCCAGATATTTCATGAAAATGAAAAGAATCGCATTACTGACAACAACTTTCGTTTTCTTGATTGAGTCATTCATTCGTCAACCACATTCATTTGAGTATGGTCCATCTTTGTGAGTAAACAAAACTATGCACTATATATTTTATTAATGACTATATGCCAAATATCATATACGTACCCATAATCATTCTTCGTACTCACAGTTTTTTATACATCGAAGTAGACAATTTCATACATCGATAACACTCAATTTTCTCCGTGGACCTTGTAATTATAATTCCTCATCCACTTCCACTTGTTTTAGGTACCTATGTGAGAGTCCCAACTTTCATTTTTGCAGTTGTGTGCTGGATGTAAGCTATGCCACTGTAAAAGGTCGTTCTAAAAATCAATTGCTACTGGATTTCATATAAACTGTCCATTTTACTGTTTTAGGAATAAAATTGCACACAAGTAGTCAAATAATGCGCTTACAAAGTTATGTTCTTGTGGTAACTGACACTACTCCTGAACACATTTACCTAGTAGGTACCTACATTTTATAACATATACGATAACTTAATATCAGTTAATTCTGACTGACATAGGAAAAGAAGAATGAAATTATTGGTAAACCGGAAACTGTCATTTTTTCAACAACTTCAACTTTTTATGCGTTTCATTACAAAAAACTTGCAAATATTGTCGTCTCATAATGCCCCACTACCACTTACCCAGCAGCAACCAACAACTGGTACTGTTTGCAGAAAATATCCACAAAACGAAGTTTAATTTTTTTATTCTATTTTATATGCCTCTATAATGTTTATAGACCCTAATATTTATTTGCCTCATTGAAAATTTTACGAAGCAAAATATATTTATTAGCGTAAGTATGTATGCGGAAGAAATAGAAATGCATTTGAAGATGAGAAACATAATGGTAAAGTTTCATTGTTTTCAGATTCTGACAAAAGTTTTATTTTAAATTGAAAATTAGAAAAACGGACTACAAAAAAATCACATTTTGGCTTCACAAGTTCATAAAATAAACGAACTATTTAGTCGGACGGAAAGTATAATTCCTTCCAATCAATCTGTTTAGACATAAAGTAGTAGGGTACATAGGTTTCTAGAATCGTAATAAATTGTTAAAATAAAATAATTACCTAATATATGCATATTACATAATATTACATAGTACGATGTATAAAAATTCTTATTGATAGGTTAAAGTACAAAAAAGTCAGTTAAAGTATTCCTTAGCTCGCTTAAGTATGTAATATATACCGAAATATTGCATGTCTCATAGCTGATTTAGAACTTCCGAGAAATGGTACTGCTGAGAACTTTCCACATGAGAACTTGATGAAGGAGCTTCCTGCGCCTGTCGAGGTGAGCTTTTCTTCCCAGCTTCTGTAGGATTCTTTTCTTTGTCCGTTTTACTTCTCTCACTTCCACCGCCTCCAATTCCATTAAGCTTTTTCTGGTGATTTGCATGGCTGCTGGAGGGGCTTGCATGATTCTGGGCCGTGGTGTTGTTGTTTGTGGTACCCTTCCCCCAACAAATCATCACAGGTTGTTTCGGCGCTTTTGCCGGTGATTTCAGAACAGTACTTGAAGTGCTCCCAGTTCGTCCAGTTTCCTCCCATTCTTTGCTCTTGCTTCTTCTTATTTGCTTCTTCTGTTGTTGTTGCTGCCGATTTATCGCCAGTTCGTTATCGTCATCACTTGAATCCAAATCTTGAGTTAGGAGTAGCCGCTTTTGAGACTCTGAAAGCACTCGGAATCCATTTTTATCAAAACTAATGTCGTCCCCTTGATCACTTCGACTATCACCATTCGACGTTGAACTTTGATTATTCTCTTCTGCGGCACTTCCGTTCAACTGTAAACTTTTATTAAGTTCTATTTCTATGTCACCGTTTCTACTTGCCTCCATAATGGTAGGTAATCCTTTACTTTTACCGTTGAGACCACCATTTGCAGAAAACCCGTTTGCCTGAATACTACGACCGTGAGACGCTGACATCATTTTCTTTTGTTGTTGTCTTTGTTCAGATCCTACTGAAGGTCTTTTAAATAGCCTCTTGGTAAGATCTCTCACGTCTCTGGCAACTGCATCATCAGAAACAACAGAGGGTGTTCGGGATGCCACTCTTGATACACTTAAGAATTCATCCCACTCTTCTTCCTCCATTCGTTCATCAAACTGGTCGCCATTAGTGCTGATAGATTCCTGCATTATCACTTCCTCCACGATTTCTGCATCAAATGGATCGCCGTCAGGAAAAAGAGCAAAGGGACTAACAGGGCGCGGAGGAGGTAAAGCCACATTGGATTGGTACGCTTTCTTGACATGGAGGGTAAAATGGGTAGGAGAGTCATCGACTTCCGTTTCAACTTGCATGAAAGTACGATAGCCCAACTCTGGATCTTGGAAGCCTTTCCATAACTCACTTTCAGGAAAAAGTCCGTCGATATATCGACTCCTTTGTACGGTCAGGTTCTCATGATGAAAAATTAAAACTGCGAGGGTGCTATCTTTCCGGTTTGTAGGCTTCAACAGGATTTCTCCATCAACTCCCTCCCACGGCTGCTGATAAGAATCCACCTCCACTCCCCAGAGTATCACGGTGGTTTTTACACCAAAGCGGAACTTGCGCACCATTTCGTCAGCAAGATTCATACACTCTGGCAAAACAACTAGATCCCAGATTTTGGGGGCGACTTTAACAAAGGCTGCATCAGCGGTTCTCTTTTCTTGAACACGGAGGGAGGGATGGGAGCCACAAGTTCCAAAAGTGTCGGTGATTATGTCCAACTGCAAGCAACAAAACAAAAATTAAAATAATGATTTATCCTGCGCTACAATCCTGAATGTAATATTGAATATTGTTTTAAATTTTAAACTCACCATAACATACGGTTCTGTCCAGTCCATTTTCGCCACCCCTGGCCAACTATGCCCCTCCAAACGAATACATTCCGCTAGCAATTTCCCCATGGCATAAGTAGTCATTACTTTGAAGCCCATTTTTTCATGAGACTGCATTTCGTTTAACACTTTTGAATCCCACATGACACAACAAAACCACATATCCTGCGATGGGGGACAAGGATACTGATCCAATACACGTGCTGCTGACGGCGCAAGAGCTTTGAAATTCAAAAACAATCGTAATTGCTCTTCTCCATCGTCTTCTTCAGACAATTCGTTGTGGATTGCGTTTTCCAATGGTCCAACGCCGTTTTGAACTGGGAAAGCCACTTCCGATGATCCTGCTTCAAGTGGCACTGGATTTGGATTGCCATCGGTTTGAATTAAGTCATTTGTAAGTCCGCATGGTGTTGAGCCAGGATTCCGAGGACAGGTGGATAATTGAACACGTGATGGTCTACTCGAGGAAGGGATGGCTTCAGGGGGAGGATTAAGAGCATTCACGCTATCTTCGTAGAGCAAGGCAGTTACACTAGCTATATCACTTGGGGATTTATCACGAGGATTATCTACTTTACTGATTGGAATATGTTCCTCATCCTCCTCCTCCTCCTCATCGTCTTCTTCTGAATCATTATCCGAAGCTGCAATGAAGGCACCAACAGGCAACTCTGAGAACGGTATTGGTGGAGGCAATGGCGAGCGACTACGTTGTGAATTAACTCTGGAATTTTGCGACTGACTGTTTGGCGCTGGTGGCGGTGGGTCAGCATCTCCATTTGCAGTCGGTTTACTAGCTGCATCCAGACGCTGAAGATTATCCAAAGATGGGACAGGGTTTTGTTGCTGATTGACTATCACCTCGTCCACGTCGTCGTCGCCGTCACTGACTTGCATTTCTTGTGTGAGGAGGAGCAACTTCTCAGATTCAGAAACCATTGGATGTCCACTCAGAATACCAACTTCATCTTCTCGGTTGACATTATCAGCAGCCACGACACTTTGATTAATTACAGGTTCAGCTACTACTGCAATTTCTTTAAGAATACTTTCCCCATTATTATCACTGTCAGACTCCAGTGGACTTTGATTAGTTTTCTCCAGTTGAACTTCCTCAGGGGTGGTACCCGAGTCAGGAGAAGATACGTCACGGAGGGGTGTAGAAGTTCGAGGGCCACGCTTTCCATTTTTACGACGTTTTCGGCTCCTTAAAGTGGCAGAAGTGACAGTCACCTGTTCAACAGGAATTGAACGAGAGGAATGGAGTGGTGCAGGAACTTCCTTTGTCAAAAGGGGAGGCCGAGAAGCAATGGACGAAGTTGGAGAGGGGAATGTAATATTGGAGTCTTCCAAAGGGGGCGGTTCATTTGTGTTGGACGAAGATGGTCTAAGCTCATCAGGTTCATCACCTAACCCAAATAGTATGACAACGGGTTATTGAATATCAAAATAAAACACATAAGGACACTGAAATCGCTGATTATCGACAGACATGCTACCAACATAATAGAATTACTCACATCTCCGAAGTACAATTTTTAGTTCCTTGTCAATATGCTTTTTCAATGTCTCCTTCACTGTCAACTTTTTCAGAGTCTCTAGTTGCTTCTTCTTCTTGGAATGATTTGGCTTCTTTGCAATCTTTCCGATGGGTGACGTTTGTCTGGGCTTTGACCTACTTCTCGTCCTGATTGGGCTGGGACGCCCGGTTGAGGGGGAACGCGGCATCTTGTTGGAAACAATTCTCAGTCACTTTTCCAGTTTCTTGTAACCCGAGCTAAAATAATCAAAGCATAGCATAACATTTAACTAAAACATGCATTATAGGTTCACATTTAAAAACACAAAAAATAAACAAATAACGCCAGAGAATAATTTACTACCTTATTATTTAAAGTAGCAAGTAACTACTATCAACTAGTCATCCATAGGTCATTTCTTAATATGCTTTTTCGTCACTCAACTAAACTTAACTTAAAATACTAGCAACTTTTGTATAAACAAATAAATAGTGGTGAACACATGTCAAATGATAACAAAACACGTCACGCCGGCGCGTAAAAAGCAAATCAACAATTAAGCGTAATATGTTAGCAAAGTCCACGTATTATTGGAGGAAATGCATCTAGCCTCCCACTCCCCACCTCCAAAAATGAGCAATTAAAACCCTCCTAACTAAAAACATAATTAATGAGGAAACCAGGAGAAACTGGGGAAGTAGAGTAACCAAAACAGAGGCAGTTCTGTTGTAATTTCTCCAGTCGAGTCCAGAGTGAAGTGGGCTGCTGCCGCCGTCGTGGAGAGAAGCAAACAGGTCAAAATCGATGGAAAGCCGTGTGCACTCTCTGCTGCTCAGAGCATTTACCTTATCAGTTATCACGTATGGGCATGGTAACAAATCCCACGAAAACAACAACAAACGCGTATTTACTATGCATGAATGTTTGTAAGCGTAAATGCGTATTTACAACCATTTCTCTTTGTTTCTTTGCGAGCGATTATAAGAAGACCAAGATGCTTCTTAAATGCTTGCCTGCCTATGAATTTTTGTGACTACGGCTTCTTTTTCTTTTAGACTTTCTTAACAGGTTTCTAGCCTTATTTTTCGGTTTCTCATTACAAATATGTCTATATGTCTTACTTTCAACTTTCTTGAGAGGTCCAGAGTTTCTCGATCCAACCTGTTGTTAAAAACCTAATTTCTTAAAGTGCCCCAAATGCACTATCCATATGTCTGTTTTAGATATTTGCAACTAGAGAAATTCCGCTAATGATTTACAAGGGATGTTAATATCTCTAAAAATTAAATTCTCTGTGCATTTTTCCTTACACAACTAAGCCAACTCTCGGTTAGTTAGTAGAATGTGGGTGGAATTTACAGGTATACATGGCTCTGAGTGAGAAGCAAAGTATGGTTGTTTTCATGAGAATTGCGCAGTAAATTATTCTGTGCTCGCGCGTGTCGGGCCACTTGGACATGTCCAGCACTTAAAGTGAAATTACTTTTCACGGAAATGTATTCAATGTCCATGCCATACACACCTATCTATGATTCTTTTTATTTAAATAAGTAATCACCATTCATTTTAATTCAACATTACATAAAATGTGGACCGTATCATCTCTTCCGTTGCCGAAGTGATGGATTCTTCAAATCTTGCAGTTAGTCTGATGAATGACGTGTATGAAAGTTGTTATGAAACTACTTGGCTGAGGTGCAATTTATGATGGAGGACTTGATATGCAAAATAAACCAGTAGGAGGAACACGATAAAAGTATTTTAGGTTTAAAACTGATAAAATGTTTGCGGTTTTATTCTGATTAAAAGTTCACTGAATTAAAATTGATAACTCCTTTTATCAAAGCTTTGGTAATTAAAACGAGAATAATTAAAATCTCCTTCTTCTCTGTTCTGACTCCACTCTGTCTGACTAACTGATAGTCGTGAGCTACTCTGGCTCCTTTCTTTCTTAATGACTGACTGACAGTCTGAGCACCACTGGCTCCTGGCATTCTCCTCCTCGGAGTTGCGTTTCTCATTGCGTTCTACTGACTGACTGACACGACTGACAGTCTGAGCTGCTCTGGCTCACCGCATTTCTCACTCTGGAGGCGCCTTTCTTTTCGCGCAATAGAGATGAAGAGCGTTCACTAGCACCTTGCTTTCTGGGATTTTCTTTCTCCCGGAACTTCTCTTCACTCTATGCAACTTCTGAACATGCATGCAGTATACTTAACGCACAAAATAAAAATCATGAACCAAGTTTCATGAAAACAAAAATAATTTTACAACTTTCTCAACAAAAGTAGTTTTCACTTCCCATGCGTTTTTACTTATACACAAGGTGTGTAGGTAACACAACATGGTATCTTCGAATGGCTGGATTTTAAAAGGTGTGGACTACACACACCGTAAATGTGATCAAACTAAATACTGCTGCCAAAGTTCAAGTTTTAAATAGTTACAGTAATGAATTAATAATCACGTTGCCCCGCCATCATGAGTTAGTATTAAATGTAATTTCATCAGATTTTTTGCTTCCTCTCTGCTCAAGAGTTTTTATTGATTTCCATGATCGAGTCAAGTGGAAAAACAATGATAGGTGGGTGAAACACCATCAATGATGATTGCATCTCTACAGTCAAGTGGTGTCATCATACTTCTGCTTTGTAACTGGTGATCCAGCCGACATGTCACAGCTATGAGGCTAATTTACAAAATGACCATTTCGATCGAGTTAGGTATATATACATCAAGTTTCACACTGACGGGCTTTAGTTACCTGCCGGTGATGGACCGTCGTGTTCATATTTTCACACGCTGAATAATTTTACATTATCAATTATCGTTTCATTCGGAAAACAAATGACAATGGTGAGATTTAGCCAATTTCTCGTGGCTTTACTTGTGTCCACGGTATGTAAATATCAAAGCTAATTTAAAAACAGAGCTTTAATAAATTATTTTGAAATATATATATATTTTAAATATTCAATACTTTTACTATTATCTAAATTAGGCATGTTCCATGGCACAAGTATGCCCTCCAACTGGAGAATCCCTCCTGCCTCACCCAGACTGCACCAAATATATCTCTTGCGATAACGGAGAAGAAATATTAATGCCGTGTCCACCTAATCTCTACTTTAACACTGCAATACAACGCTGTGATTATCCAAGAAATGTTCCAGAATGCGTGGGTGGAACAAGGCCTCCATCAGGATCAACAACACCGGAGCCCACGACCACTACCGCTCCTCCAGAAACGACTACAACACCAGAAACTACAACCACTCCAACCACAACTACAGAGCTTCCAGATCCCAACCTCTGTAAGTCGTGATTTCATTTTAACTTTCCAATAGTGCAAATATTTAACAAGACGCTTAATTTCATTATTTATAATCTTTCCTGCAGTGACCAAATGTGGGGACACTCTGGCAGCCAACTCTGGTCGCATTGAATACAAGTTTCAAGAAAACTACGAGGCCGATGAACTCTGTTCCTTCATTGTCCGCACAACCGGAACTTTCACCTCTGGTCTCGTGTTCACTCTGGAAGCTCATGGCTTCAATGCCACCGCAGATCCTCATGCCATCAGCATTTATACCTTTGACAACAGGAAGTTATTAGAAATCGCTCATCTTGGTCCACCAAACCCCTTAACCGAGACATTCATTCCTGGTGGTATTGCTGTTGTGGTTTTCAAAACGCAAGGTAACCGGGGAACTGGTTTCAAGCTCTCGTATCGATCAATTGAAGCAAGACCTTACACCTCTTACGGTGGGGAAAGCTTTGTTTATGGAAATGGGACTAGTGGAAACCTCACCATTCCATTTTGGCCAAATCCAGCGTACAAAACCAACATCATTGTCCTGTCCGCTAATCACAAGAAGCTTCCAATGTCCTTCGTCGCACTCAAGTTGACATTTGTTAAAGAAAATTTGGAAAAGATAGGCTCAAGCACCTGCGGTTATGATTCAATTAGTATATACTCCGTTGCCTATGACACCATAAAGGAGAAAGGAGTGTAAGTTGCAATACATTTCATGTAAAGCTGTATATTTGCTCACTGCGCTGAAATTGATATTTGAAAAATAATGTAAATTTCTCCTTTGCAATTTATAATAGATTTTGTGACTTGATGACCCAGAAATCCCTTTATGAGACTAAAGGCTTGTTCATTCTCGTGTTCAGAGACTTTGATGAAAGTTATTGGAATAACCATCAGGCAACGTTCAAGTGGGTGGTTGAGGACACGGAGAGCATATATCCCTAAATTGTCATTGGATTTGTTATAAACACAATATTTACTCATTGAGAAAATGATTTTCCAGAATTTCATGTCTCGTTTGTAGTTTTAGTAGTTAAAAGTTTGCTACAAGAAATAAAATAAATACTGAAATGAAATAAAATCAAAAATAAATACTGAAAACTTACAATTTTATCATTGCATTTTGAACCTTCAAATCTTATCATTTTACAAAAAAGGGAAACAGCAATATCTCACGGTACCCCTATTGAAAAAAAACAATCACTCCGACTCTGCAGATTATGAGTTGAGCAATTATAATTTAATTTACATACAAATGAAGGTGTGACTTTACCTAAATATGTAGGTGCATATCATAATACGTTAATTAAGAATGTGCTTTGTTATCCTTGCAACTTTAGAGGTATTTTAATGTGTCTGAGTTTTCATAAACAATGAATGCACACTCACCATATGGATGAGTAGTACATAAAAATTATGTATTTTTGTATTTTATGACGGTAAACACGAATGATTTTAATTTTACGTTGTATTGTAAAATCTAATGCTTATTAGTTAAAGCTGCATACGAAATAGTTTTATTGAATAACCTGTAAAGTCCAGTTCAAAGACCACTTGACTTGACATTGACAGCGCATGATACACAGACAGACGACAATATCTCTCACATTATGTTGGAATTACCTCACTAAAAGGGTATTTAAGTTGCTCCTGAAATTAACCTTATTTGAAAACAATACAATGGCCTGAAAAGTTAGTGCGCAGTGCGTGGTCCAAAAACTATACATTATGTATTAATTTTGCTATTCAATTTCATCAGCCTTTCCTGAAGCACCTAATTGACTCGATTGAACATTGATTTCGTTGAGTGCTTTTCTTGATTCAGTCACTCCAGTTTTCATCATTAAAATGGTAATGACACTCCTGAATTGGCATTAATTGTTAGTCAACATATAAATACATACAAACATCTCTTTATCTCCTTTCATTTGCCGCCCTATATAAAGGCAGTTCTTGGAGAACCCAATCTACTCATTTGACATTTTGCTGGCACCGTGTTCGTGTGAATTTGCCAAGTTTATAAGCACATAACCATACGTCTAAACTTAAAAAAAAATGAAATATTTATTAGTAATTACGTTCGGGTTGGCAGTTATCCTGTCTTCGGTAATTAAAAACAATTTATGAATAAAAACGATTTCTATAATTTATCATATCACCATGCTCAAATGACATGAATTTAATATAATCCATTTTTTTCTACATTTCACTTTTTTTTTGAAGGTGACATCTGAACCAGCAGCGGAACCTGTTATTCGTGAGTAATAATAATATGTGACGAATTTAAGAAATAGAAATAACTCAATTAATCATTTACAACTGCTATACTAACTATAATTTTCATTTTTGTAGTAACCCAATGTGGTCAAACGGTGCAAGCCAACAACGGTCGTATCGAATACAAATTCGAGGAGTTTTACGACAGCGATGAACTATGCCCCTTCACAATCCGAACGGAAACTATTGCTAACTTTGTCTTCACTTTGGAGTCTCACGGGATCAACGAGACAGCAGATCCATTTGCCCTCAACATTTATACTTTTGGCGAAAACGGTCTTATCGAGACAGCACATCTTGGTCCCCCAAACCCATTAACCCAGACATTCATCTCTGGAAGCATTGCCGTTGTCGTGTTTAAAACCAAGGAAGGTAAAAACGTAAATAGGGGTACAGGATTCACCCTTTCCTTCAACGCTGTCCTCCAACACGCAAGCTATGGCATCAGTGGAACGGACGCCATATTAACTAACGTGACAAACGCAACAGCGGAAATTACTCTACCATTTTGGCAAGATGAAAGAAACAGGTTGAACGTTATCGTTTTGTCTGCTGGAGGAAAAACCATCACCGACGTTTTCAGTGCCATGAAAGTGACATTCGTCAGGGAAAACTTAGAGAAACACATTAACAAGGCGGATTGCGGCTATGACGCCATCAACATTTACAGCTTAACTTCTGAAAATCTCAAACATGAAGAAAAGTAAGGGGACAATTAAAAACATCCACCAGAACAATACATACTTTGTCATTATTTACATACTTACTTGATATTCGTGCCATATTTTAATGCAAATTTGGATTCCAGGTTTTGCAGTTTATTATACCACAGAGCAGTGTATGCGACAAAGGGATTGATAGTTCTTGTGTTTAAGGACTATCAAGACAGCTACTGGAACACTCATGGAGCTACATTCCAATGGGAAATCGCAAGGTCATAGTCACTGTACTAAAGCAGATTTAGCGTGAACTTTTTCATGTTGTATGAATTAAATTTTCTTATAATGCTACATAAAATACTTTCATTTTTAAATGTACATAATTGTTTCATTTGTGTTTATAAGTTATCCTTGGGAAAAATAAAAATGCAAGACGCATTCATGAAATGAATCTCGAACTCATGATTACATATTATCTATGCTTGCATTCATCTCAGTCGATGAGAGTGATTTGACCTAATTACGGTATTGTCCATTGGCTTTATTAGCCATTATCGCCCTTCCGGTTTAAACTTAACGGTAATTGCATCTTGCATCAAATGAAGATTCATTACACAATACCATCTTGACAGAAATATCTAGTAACGACGTCTCGTTGTCTCGTGGTCGCTACATGTACTGCAAATCCAAATTCAGTCAGTCCGAATAAAAAAAGTATAAAGAATGTCTATCATCACCGACTGGAATATTCGTTTGTTGGTGGTGAGTTTGAAACTGTTCATGGTATTTTGCAACGTTGAAATTGATTTTCAAATCTACGACGAGGGTTGTGTTCTGGACACTGACAAGGAGATACTGCAAGTGGCCTTGGTCGTGGATAATACGTGGTCCAACAAGGATTTTGTAGAACATCAACTGACGGGTTCCACCCAGGTTATGATGCAACGGTTGAACGATCTCCACCGTGGAACCGAATTTGCACTTACAACGCATGCGAATTGGCCTCAATCGGCTTTCACACGAAGAGGACATGAACTCGCGTAATAAAATTTTTTCCTTACATATCAAATAATTTTGTCTAGTATTGCCCCAAATGTTCTGTCTTTCTTTTAGAGAAGCCTGCTACGTCGTAAAGCAGGGCTTTACAAATAATACCCAAGCCGTTCAAGACGCTGCAGAGTCGGTAAAATTCATTTTAGGACCAAATGTTCAGGACCCGGAAGAAAATGGCGTTCCTGCTCTCGCGTTCTGTGCCGCTGATGAAAAGATTGGATGGGTACGACAAATTCATGATACCGAAGGTCGACGAGCCCACAGATTCATGGTGCTTATCACCGACGAATGGAGTCGCTTTGATCTTCCACTCCCGGGACTCAGAGACGAATTTCGGGGGGATGGCACTGATACCTGCGCTTTGTCGCTGCCAGCCTCCTTGGAGAAAACAAGGCAAATTTTGGAGGAAAAGGATGTGAATATAATTGGTGTGTACTTTCGGAAACAGCTCACACATGACAACTACGTGAGTAACTTTGAATCAAGTGGTATTGGACATCGTCACTGCCACAGAGAGACAGCGTTCACCAACATTGAGTCATTTTCAAAGGAGTTGAGTGATCATGTTGTTGAATGCGTGAAAAACTTTTTAAAATGTGCATATTTGGATCCCCCAGGAGCGTACAATACATTGGGACTATAAAAATTAGCAGCAAAATCTAAATATTTCCTTGTCTTTTTTCTTATTTATTCTTCCTTGTAAGAAGTTACATACATACATGGACCATGCAAAGTAAAATAATGTGACAATGGTCAGCCGAAAAATAATAAATATTATCTTGAGGTTTATTCAATTCGAATTAAAACAGACAACTAAAGTAATGTTCCAAGCAAACAAAAATGCCTACGGCCTTTATGCATAGTTTTATAGAATATGTAATGCATATCAAGAGTATAACAACATCACATTAACGCAATAGATAAAGACATGAACTGAAAAGTTTGAATTAACAATAGAACATAGGTATTGTGTGTGTAATAGTAAACAACATAGAAGTAACAAGCAAACAAAAGTTAACAAAAATTGCTAAAGTTGCTGGTTGAAGATTACAGCAGTTCAATACAGGGAATGTTCCGTAAATGCTGTTTTAACGACGACGACGAATTTCAGGCGACGGAGAACGAGGACGTGGAGATGGACTCTTTGACTCGGCGTGACGGCGATATTTTGCGGGTGAGCGGCTACGGCTACGACTTCGGCTCCTAGATTTGGAGTCACTACGGGAACGATGATCCCCATCGTAGTCTTCCTTGACACTGATATAGGAAGTCTCCCCCTGAAAAGGCATTCATGAAAAAGTACAATGGTCAGGTAGGTAAAAAACATCACTGAAGATAAATCACAACATAAAACAGAAATGGAATAAGTAATGACTTTTTAAATGAATACCTCATGAGATTTAAACTTGGTATCTTCCAAGCTTTTGACAGCGTAACGCATGTCGTCATACCGGGTGAACTCAACTACTCCAGACCCGTCCTTGTACACATCAGAAAAGGCCACCTCCCCAGCGCTTCGCATGTGGTCCTTCAAGTCTTGCCAGCTGGCAGACGCTGGCAGTCCTGTATTCCAAAAGTGAAAAGAGCAAGAAAAGCAATCCCGTAAAAATCCTTCTAATCCTATTCCATTTGGTTTCTATCCTATAATCTCCTTATTTATCCTTTCTTCACAGATTCCACTCTTCACGCAGAACTAAATCCTATTCATTCTTGCCTATCCTTTTCCATTTAAATTCGTATTCGGTAGTTCCATACCAGCAACCATCACTCGAAACTTGGTGCGCCGGACGGAACTTCCACGGTGGCGGTCATAACGGTCAAAACGAGACCGGTTCCTATCCCCCTTTGGAAACTCCACACGAAGTTTTCGACTCATAAAGTAGTATCCATCACGTCGGTCCACTGCATCACGAGCGTCGCTGAAATAAATGACCAATGTACAAAATCATTAAAAATGCATGAAAAAAGGTTTTGAATGTAGAAGATAGATTTAGTATGGTCGACATGAAATCGAGTAGGAATATTTTTTAGAAATAATTCTTACCGCGGATCCTCAAACTCAACAAAAGCGAATGGAGCTCGCTGGAATCTTCCACTTCCTGTCAAGTTGATGTCGATTATCTTTCCGTAGTTGTGGAATAATTCCTCAATGTCCCTTAAATGCACACACATAATAATTAAAGCAGCAGTTAATTCATAATTCATCAAATCATATAATAATGTGTACTGTATCTACCATAATTAAATAATCCTGCGCACTTGATAAATAAAACCATTTACCTGGATCGGGTGTCAGGGTGCAAATTCCCGACGTAAACACGCCTTCCATGATTAGACATGACAATTAAATTCCTCGATATAAATTACAACAGGAAACGGCAGCTAGCTGACAATTCTAGTAGCCAGTAGTAGTGAGGTAAGGACAAGCCTGCGAAACAGTAAACAACATAAAAATGATCAACAACAATTAGCACAAATAATTTTCAATTGCATCAAACCAATTACCACCACCACCTTTATTCCAATGTATATACCACCTAGGCAAAATCGTGTTCCCAATAAAACTAACAGCTGACTAGTGACCACTGATCACCGAAAAAATTGTCGTTCATCAAAACTATCAAGGTTTTAATCCTACTTTAAAAAGTCAATAATATTATGCGCTTTTGTACAAAATGTCCTGGACAGTGCACAGTACTATATACTTCCCTTCCATTAAAATGCACTTTAATTACTCAGTTGAGTACGAATTCAAAAAAAAACTCACCTTTCACTTTTGAGTACAAACCCAGCAACCTGTTGTTCAGCTATAACTAAACTGCTTCTGTTCTTCTCACTGGACTACTGCTCGAGCTCGTAAAAGATGTTTTTGTTGGGGGAGTAAAAATGATTAGCACAGGAAGAAAGACAAAACGAAGCAGAAGAAAGGAAATCGTATAATCTCAGCTCTCACTCACTCATCATGTTAGCAAGCAGGGCAACTCCTCTAATTACTCATCAGCTTTAGCAAGCCAGCTTAGCAAGTAAGTTAGTAAAAACAAAAAGTAAAAAAAAAACAGCGACACGAATAGCGATAGATGAAAGCAGGAGACTAGAAGAGTTGAAAAGCAAAAAAAGCCAGCAAAGTTGGACAAAGACACGAGCTTCAAGTTGCGTAGTAGCAAAGAGAGATGATGAGGATGAGATTAGAGATGCAGAGATCACGAATCTGCAACATCTGTGCTTGTGCCTGCAGAAATACAGACAGTTATAATGTTATATGTAATTTGCTTTAGTCATAGAGTGCGGATGGATTTGCGGGAAAGGAGGGGTTTAAAAAATTTGTTTATAGAATTGTAGTCTCTGTATCTATCTGTGTGTGAATGAATGTGATCTGCGCTGTTGTTGTTGTTACTCCGCCTGTTTTTCTCTGCAGCAGCAGCAGCAGTGCATTCAATATTTAACCCAGCAGCCAAATTGCCATGCCAAAAAATCATAAAATGAACAAGATAATTATTGTGCATTTAGTGAGTGATTAGTTATAGTGTTTAATGGTTCTAGATTCTGAGGAAGCAGTTTTTATGGGATAATTTTTCCGTTACAGCCTTGTCAGTTGTGGAAACTGAGTGTTTGGTTAACTTTTTTGTTCTGAGAGGAGGAAAGTTTTTGAGTTAGTAAAGTTTAAAGTTTAATTAATATTTAGAAAGAGTTATTTAATTGTGCAATAAAAAGAGAATGGACAGTGAGAAAGAAAATGATTTGATGGAGTTGAAGACTGAACTAGCGACGGTTGTGGAGGCGTTGAGTGTTCTGAATGATTTTATTGAAAGTATTTTCGGTGAGTTTGGAACATATTAGCTTCATTAATGTAATGTTAAACTGAAAGGGATTGTTTATCTATTTATTTGAAACTAATCGGTGGTGCGATTTGCTGTTTTTTACTTGTAGGTGCTAAGTATCGCAATTTTGTGAGCAGTGGTTGCCAGGGAGGAACAGAGGATGGTAGCTACGTTGAGGTGGGAACGGCTAAAAACATCCAGTCAGCTTTAAAAAGACTCAGGTGGAAGCACTCAAAAAGTGAGGAGGACACTCGAGGTCTATCCACTCCTCCTAGTATCGGAGGAGCGAGCAAAGGCGACAATGGGTATGCTTCTGCTGGAGGCACCCCAACGACAGCAGGAGGAGATGATGGACGACGGGATTCTGCATCCTCTCAAACGAATCAAATGTTCAGTCCAATCCAAAGTGGAAATACTGGACACCAGAATGAAGACAGAGGAGATAATGAAGATTCTTGCCGATTTTCTTTGGGAAGACCAGAAATAATAGGTACTTATGCTAAACTGTTGAATAAATACTATATATTGTATGTTAAATTGTTTCATATGTCTATAACCTTTTTAATCAACTTTGAAACATCAATTGGATTTGTTTGGTTATTAGCTGTAAAATGCGAAGTGAGTGATACTGACTTTCTTGATGACATGGATCCGTTTGGTGACGAACCCGGAGAGTATCATTATGAAGGTTAGTCTCTTTTCCGTAACAGTTTAAATATGACCTCAACACAATTCAATATTCTTCACTAATGGGTTATTTATATTTTGTGCAGGAGAGGACTCGGAACTGAAAATTGAGGATTGCTACCCTCTATCATCCTCCGCTCATGTATCAAATGAGGACAACCCCAGTTATCAACAAACAAAGTCATCATCTATGGATTTGCCGAATGCACACAGTAATTCTTCACCCCGGTTCATTCCTGAATTAATTCCAATCAAATCTGACCCTCTCCATCAAAACTCTGCAACTGCACTAGTCGGCGGCACGAAAGAAGATGAAAGTGGTACTGCTTCCAGTGACAATTCAGACTCCGAATGGCATCCTTCATCAACATTCTCCAGTGCACCCTCGAAACGAAAAACCAGTGCTTTCCTATCAAAGGCTACTAAACGCCCCTCTAGCAGCTTTACTCCTAGTCTGCCTGGAAATCTGACAGTATCAAGACAGCAGCCCAATTTTTTAGCGGGGACTGGATCCTGTGATGCTGGTGGAACAGGAGGACCTTTCAAATGTGACATGTGTCCCGCATCTTATAAACAGGAGGAAAGTCTTCGCAGTCATCAAAAATATAAACATAATCCCAGCAGAGTAACGCAGAAGTGCAACATTTGCAACAAGACAATGGTGGACAAGTACAGACTTCAAAGACATTTACGGTTACATACGGGTGAAAAGCCGTTTGAATGCGAGTACTGCGGCCAGTCATTTTACAGGAAGGATTATCACACCAAGCACCTGCAACGAAAACATGGAATCTCATACACCGCTGCAGCCCCGTCGAAAATCATACGGAAACCGATGGGAAAGCCAAAGCCCACCATTTCATCATCCTCGTCACCGTTTTCAATCTCCTCCAGTTCCTCTGTTTCATCCTCATCATTCCAAAGTTTAAGGGCAGGTGTTTTTGAGACACCGTCTCCCCCGCCCCCACTAGTAGCATCATCATGCGGAAGAAGTTTAGTTCACCGACACAGTTTCACTTCGACAAACACACCTTCCCCATCTTCCTCATCCACCTCCCCAGCGGCCATGTCGTCGTTAACCACTTCTTCTGCAGGCGAGATTACCGTAAAGCAGCAGCCCAACTTTGTTGACGTATTCCCTAGTCATTTCAGTGGTCAGGGTGGCGGCGGATATGTTAGTAATTCAGACGGAAATGAATACTGCTCTAGTACGGGCGGAATAGGCAATTTAATGACAATGACCTCGCTTACCTTTGATGACCTCATATCGGCAGACTTGTAGAAAGATGTATTAAAAACGAAAAAATGCAATTTCTGTTGTAGTTTCCGTTCACCGTTGCTTCGATAGCACTATTGCACGCACAGCGTCAGTCAGTTCTACATTTGTCATTGTTATTCTTTATATTTGAATTTAAGTTTGATGTGAAAGTGAAATGCATAGTTTATTTAATGCAGAAGAAACGAAAATATTTTTTCAAATTCAAGTCAGTGAAAGCAAAGTTTTATTTTTGCACTTAAGTATTTCATTGTTTTATTCAAAAGTGATCATATAATTCTATGCTTGAAAATGTTACTTATGAATAAATCACATTATACTGGTATAAGTATAAATCTATAATGAACTGTAATGCTTTTCTTATTTCAAATATTTTGTTTTAGCATTTACTATTCCTGCCATATTATAATCCACTCTCATATCAGATATTATGTTGTGAATGGATCCATCAGGCAGCATTTTTCTTGATCTGCACTGGTGGTGGTATGTTATTAGGGACACAACAATGTTGATGACGATAACGCATGTCACTTCACTTGGTATTAATGTAGAATCTAGTAGACTAAATAGTACTTTTTTATTTAGTGAAAAAAATAATTATTTTACTTATTTTATTATTATTAGACGCTCGCCGAAATCGATCAAGCAGACGACGACGATAAAAAGCATTAAACAGGTAAAAACGTGGACAACATCATTAAAGCGTCGCGTTTATGTATTATTCATAAAAGCCATGAACACCTTACGAACGAAAAACGAAATAAGACGAAAAAATATAAAGATTTTATATACAATCAAACTGTATGAATAATGAATACTGCTTCATCATAGTTAGTTGGACACAGTTTGGGGCACTTTGAGACATTCCATTTAATGTGATTATGGTCTTTTATTGCTTTACTTTATTGCTGACTTCTATTTCAAAATTCTAAACTTAATCATTTTTTAGAGTTATCGTCCCAATTTCATGGCACTTTAGTTCAATTTACTCACTATAAAACCTTTTACGGCCATAAGGCAGACGCTGTGTAATAATCGGCATACGTCGCCATTCCCGTTAACACCAAATCCCCTTCACACTTTAACGGTCCCAGCATTAAGATAATTGGACGAAGACTCCAAAATTGTCTCTTTATATTCCGCCGCTTCTCCTCCAGTAATGCAATCAACTTGTTTTTAACCTGCCTCCAGAACTCCTGTGTCGCATCATCAATCAATCACAAGGCATAGAACGAGTGCGCAACGCGACTCAGGGTCAAGCCCAAATCCAGTAACAAGTACAGTATGTTCGACACATCAGCGTCCATTCTTATCATTTGAAAAATTACGTAGCACTCCAGAAACTGCTGAATGCCAAGAAGCAAGTATAACCCAAGCAGGCTATCAGAAACATTTCTGCCAACAAGACGCGCAGATAACCAAATTGCTTTGTAATCCTTGATTATCTCTTCAATGCCATAGTCCCCAGATTCGCTCACTTCCATTTCAATGCACTTTGACATGCCCGAGGTCAAGTTTCGATGTGGTACGCGTACGTTCCATGAATCACGAGGATGCACGACCAAGAAAAGTTGAACACGCATAAGGCGGCTGATTCGCAGGCCTAAGTGAGTCCTTCCAAAATTGGATGCTTCCAAGGAAACACAGAGTACCAGTTAATTTGGTATGTGAGCGTTCCCCATAGTACAGTAGAGTAGCAAGCGTCTTGAAACATGTCTATGGCCAGGTTATGCAAGAAAGTATGGCTCCGTCGCTTTCCCAATGATTTAAGCATGAAGGATGCGATGAGCGGATCAAGATTCGTGGCCACTCGCAGCCAAATTCTATCGCAGAGATCCGCAAGGTGCAAGAGACTTAATGTGAAATCTGGCCGAATTAAAATGGCTTCATTAAAGAAAGGTAGCAGGTATCGTAGAATCCAAACTGCTGCCTCCAGCCAACTAAACACGTCAAGTGGACCAAATTTGGAAGTGTAGACGCCACAAGCGAGTAAAGTGTTGTGGGCGATTTTGGCAAAGAATAATAGTCGAGTTAGGGAAAAGAAGAGGATTTTCGTTTGGTAATGGTTCGAAGTGAAACTTTTCGGGCGTTTTGGATGGTGACTGGACTGGATGTCACGGTGGTGTAATAATTGCAAACTTTTCGGAGATTTAGAGTGAACGTTGGGGCAAATTGATACTTCGGAAATGGGAGAATTGTTGTCAGTGAATGGATGATACTATTCACACATTTCATTATAAAGGAGATCATCTTTACTTCCTTCCTCAATTCTCTTTAGCTTCTAAAGTTTGGTGACTTTTTCTGACATTCAATTGGTGGTAATTGTAAATATTCAATAAAGAGATCATTTTTACTCATTTCTGCAGACAAGTTGGGTAAAAACTGAATTGAGGACGCCAGATCATTGTCCGCGGAAAGAAAATATATTATGCTTAATAACGACAATCAACCTGTTTAAGTCTAATGGCTGTCTATATTGATTCAAACAATTGAAATATTAAGTTTGTAACGGTTGACAACAAAGCATTTTTAGAGCTCTGTAGCGTCAATTATTCAAAATGTCACTAGCACCTTCGCAACGTCTACTAGGTACATACTACGTACGTCTTTCTTGACTTTGACTCATGTTCATAGAAATATTTTCGTCTAGTATAACCTTAGAGAATAGAGAGGAAAAGACGACATTTCTCTGTGATTCTCATTTAACAAGGAAGTGTACCATTATCGCGCTTGGTTACGAATTTTTACATGTATTTGGTACACTTCAAAAATTGCAATTTTCGTCACAGACGTTTACATGGGAAATGCCAGTCTCTTCCCCTCTAGATTATATATATTTACTCTAAGAGTATAACCGTCATAGGAAAGAGTCACGAAATAAACCCGAAAACTGTAATAACAACAACAACGAAACGACAAACACTCTTCTTTATACACACCATGTCCTTAAATTAAATATAAGGCTTGCGTAGTGTAAACGTGACTAAACCGTATTTTCCGTTTAAGAAGATGAGGAAGCAAGACAAAGTCATTTTGGTGTAATATACCTAAGTAGAAACTTAAAAAATCAGTCGAAGGCAAAAGTGATTTTGACAGAAGTCCTGTCGATATTGCGTATACTAGGTTGTTGTACATATGTACATACGTATTAAAAAATACCTAATCACAAAATTGGCTAAAAAATCCATGCGCGATGACATTTAATAATAGATGGGTTGTTGGTAAAAGCTAATGAAATATTTAATTGAATTGGCCACATTTGCGTGACCTGAAAAGTCTTAAAAGTTGTGGAACGGACCGAGAATATTTAATCATGATGATGTTTACAGTGATGTCAACGAGTCGAATTATAAAGCGAACCGTGTCAAAGTAATTTACATAGGTACGTCACAAAGTAAAATCTTGTTGGCCTTGAAATATTTTTCGAATTTGTTATTTCAAAGCTCCATTTGTGGATAAATACATTATTGTTGCCGAAAATGGTAGGAAATAATGTCGGTTTTGCGGAACCTAATAAAATTCCCAGTCTAGTTTAAGGATTCTCGCACTGCCCCAAGATGAAAGTTTACGGAAATGCATAAAGCATAACTCTAATTTACTCATAAGTGACTCATGAATGCGTGAGAATGAATCATTTTCATCGCTTAGTTGATTACTTAATTAAAGGATATGCGCTCAAAACCAGCGGAAAAATATAATTCTCGAACTTGTTGAAACTTGACATCTATTAAGACAAATTATCAATGACAAATTGTCATTAATAATTACACAATCAATGCATTCGAGTAGACTAGATATAAAGGTTAACTTTTCGTCAAATCTTTCTTTTTACAAGTAAGCTTGAAGTTATTGGTTTCCAGTGTCACGTAAAGATTACGTTGTACTTGCAATAAGTTGGATTTCGAGTTTGCGGATGCAGTTCACGGGGAGAATCAGTCGTGAAACAGTTTATACGAAAATGTCGTCCTCTGACTTTGTTGATCATGTCGCCTTCCAAGCGGAGGTGAACGAGTCACTTCAAAACTTTGCATGTGACTTGCAAATTCCAGCTTATCGGAATTGCGGAAAGGAAATGTGCCAAAAGGTCTATAAATAACTTTACTCGAAAATTACGATTTAACTGCTTATTATTTATTATGATTGGCATAAATAATACTTGGCAGCTAAGTTAATTTTTGTTTTAAAAATCCTTCTGATAGGTCATCCAGACTCTTCAAGAACAAGTTCTAACTCTTAACCAGGTGGACGATATCTCTTTCTCAATTGCTGCGACTGTTTTTGGAGGAAGCTGCGCCAAGGACACGGACATCCTTCCTCCAGATTTCGCACTGGTTTTTCGCTTAAAAAATGAGAACAGGGATTACCATCCTGCAACCACATTTCCGAAGGCGATTACATGCTTCAAGAAGATCCTAGAGGAAAAGTCAACTTCTCTCAATATTCTTCCGGTTCCAATTGAGGCAACCAAGTGGTCTCTGCGATTTTGGTTTGTCAACGGAATCAGAGTGGACCTGCTCATAGCGACCCCAATAAAGAATCCAGACGTAATCGTGACAAATCTGGCAAAACTTGCAACCGAAAAAAACAGAACAATGGCAACGATAATGGGACATTATTACAATAGTAGCCTTGTGGAACATGAGGTAGGTTTCAAACAAGTTATGGCAAGCAATTTGTGTCGTATTTCATCGTATTAGTTTTAAAGAGTCAACATTTTTGCGTTTTTTTGTTCAGGTGTTGTTCTTCCTTGACCAAAGTGACTTCACAAAGAATGTAATTCGTCTTGCAAAACTGTGGAAGAGTCAATGCGACTTCGGGAACGTCACTGGTGGAACCACTACCACTGTCGTAGAATTGATTGCAATTGCTGGCGCTTTGGAGGAGGAGCAAAGCAAACCTGAAAAGGAGTGGTCCCTAGTCAGCGCACTCATTCGAGTGTTTGAAATGATTGAAAATCTGAACACGTTGAAGCTTGCGTTCCATGAGGATAACGGGATTTTGAAGCGAGTGAAACCGGAAATGTTGACTGCTAGAACCATAGGACTTGTTCCTCACATTGTGGGATTATCAGAAATGCTGGAGAGGAAACGAATATTGATCGAGCCCATGAATCCATACAGTGACCTCCTAGAATACTTCACTGACCACACCATTAACAAGATTATGGAATATGGAAAAACTATGAAGGAGCGTCTCATTGGGTTGTTCCAGAACCGGAAGTACTGTGTCATGGATGGTACTGGAGGACTAGTTAGGATTATGTTCGAAAATCTGTTTGAAGCTCGACCTCTGAATATCTGTGGAGGGGGCGGAGCTACTCCTACTAAAATGCGACTTGGACTACCCACTCACGTCTACTTGAGCCAAGATCACTTTCAACGTCGCGTTCAAAGTCGTCGACGAAGCAGCACCGGCGCTTGTGAAATTACTGAGCAGCCAAAGTTTTTCGATGTTAACATTCGAAGACCGGATATTACAATGAGGAAGGAGAATCAGCGAGTTCTGAATTTAATTACGATGCGTATGCTCGGCGTTGTCACTTGTGCTGGTGGAGGACTTGGAAATCTGAATGGAGCCACGAGCGACGAAATGCTAAATATAGTGAAGGAACAGCTCCAGAACATGCTGCCTTCTCCTCCAGTGGAGTTTTCTGAAGTTAAATTACTGCCGGGGGAAAGAGGGGACCGAGTTTCCATTGCCACGTTAGACGCTTATCATGTCACCATTTCCATGCCTTATTCTTGCCAGGAGAGTGGAGAGTTTTGTTATGGGATAAGGGTCAGTCTCAAATGGGGCAAATAGAGTAGTTATCATAAGTTATTTTGTAATAATGTGCCCTGCAGTGTTACAGTTCAAGGTTAAGATAAGCTTTTAATGCATGTGTTGTTAAAGATCTCCCAGCTCCAACAATAATTAAATATTATTCCATGGTTACTAGGTCACTGCTTGTTTCATAAAAATATAACGTTGAAAAATAAAAATAAACAAAATAAACGTCTAGCTCACTGCAATTTTCTGACTTGTATTGATTTGAAAATATCAGTTTATCAGAAGTCAACCATATGATTGATTTATCATTTATCCAAACAAAAAATACCTTTTTATCGTTCAGTTTAATTTTGAAATAAAGTTGTGCTTGAATTGGTAGGATTACAGTAATACGTTTGTAAATAATTATCATAAAATATCATCCAGTCAGCCATACACAGTGTAACTAA
Source organism: Sinella curviseta (assembly GCA_004115045.4). Taxonomy (NCBI): domain Eukaryota; kingdom Metazoa; phylum Arthropoda; class Collembola; order Entomobryomorpha; family Entomobryidae; genus Sinella; species Sinella curviseta. The sequence goes on along the minus strand of CM023200.3, from coordinate 41,420,757 downwards.
TTATTCTTTCAGTTTTTCGCCAATGCATGTAGTATTATCAATTATTAGTTAGTTCATTCAAAATAATCATCAGAAAGGATGCCGTGCCCTTTCCTCTCCCACCGTTTATCCAGCACACTGCTCAAGACTTACGGACCTGGATTCTTGAAGGAGTATGGACAGCATTGCCCAGTCTTCTCCAGGATTTTAACTACTGCTGGAACAAAGACAGCTGCTTTGCCAAAGAACGCGAAAGGTTATCCTTTTTAACAACTAATCATTCATTACACTTGAAGAAACGAAACCAGTATTTTGCTGGGCTTGTATTAATTTGACATACTGTTTACCGCTTTTAATTTTCCAGTCGATCCACCGGTTCAAATAACCGACCCAAAGAAGATTCCATGTCCATTCATGCAGTCACTCCGAGCTTCCAAAGCAGCAGCCAAGGCGTCACCATCATCCACCGCCACCACTGCAGCAGCTGTGAACTCTTGTCCTTCCACAGGATTCGCGTACGAGGACTTTTTCTTGGAACAGATCACGAAGAAGAAGGAGGATCATTCTTATCGAGTGTTCAAGAAGGTGAATCGCATGGCTTCAGAATTTCCTGCAGCGAAAGAGTACACATGGGGCGAAAAGCCAATCACTGTCTGGTGCTCCAATGACTACCTTGGAATATCCTGCCACCCGCAAGTTAGGCGAGCTGTTAGGTAACACTGAGAATATTTAACTTGTGTATAATTTAAATTTTAAAATGAGAAAATAAAATTTAATGATTAAATAACTAAACTTTTTACTGTAATTTGTTGGTTTGCAGTGATGCTTTGGAGAAGCACGGCTCGGGCGCCGGAGGCACCCGAAACATCTCTGGAAACACTTTGCTCCACGAGGAATTGGAAGCTGAACTGGCGTCTCTACACCAGAAGCCTGCCGCTCTCCTCTTTACAAGCTGCTATGTCGCCAACGACTCCACTCTCTACACCTTGGCTCGCTCTCTACCCAATTGTCGCGTTTTCTCGGACGCTGGGAATCACGCTTCCATGATTCAAGGAATACGAAATAGTGGCGCACCCAAACACATCTTTCGTCACAATGACCCCCAACATTTGGAGCAGCTGCTGAAGGAAGTGGATGTCAACGTTCCAAAGATTGTGGCTTTTGAAACGGTCCATTCCATGACTGGAGCTGTGTGTCCTCTGAAGGAGCTCTGTAACGTGGCACATAAGTATGGAGCTATTACTTACGTGGATGAGGTTCACGCTGTGGGATTATATGGAGATAACGGGGCCGGAATTGGGGAGCAGGAGGGATTGATGGAGGACATGGATGTGATTTCTGGAACGTTGGGTAAAGCACTTCCTCATTCATGACAAGATAATTGAATTTGGTTGTAACAAGTTAAAAATGTTGACTTTGCTTTTGTTATTTTAATACCACCAGGAAAGGCGTTTGGAAACATTGGAGGCTACATTGTCGGCAGTAAGAATCTGGTGGACATGATAAGAAGCTATGCTGCCGGCTTCATTTTCACCACCTCCCTCCCTCCAACAGTTCTCGCTGGTGCGTTGGCTGCTGTGCGAATTTTGAGATCAGATGAAGGTCGGGAGTTAAGGACCAAGCATAAATGGAATGTGGGCTACTTGAGGGAAAGGTTGGTGGATGTCGGGATACCTGTGGAAATGACTCCATCCCATATTATCCCTGTTTCTGTAAGTCAACCAAATATTTAATTTAAATCTCACCTCGCCCCATTAGTATGGTCATTTATGTACCCATAATGCCATATTTTTATTTTTTCTCGTAGATTGGAGATCCAAGTCTGAGCAATGAGATATCCAACACTTTGCTGAAGATGAAGGGTCACTACGTTCAAGCGATCAACTACCCCACTGTTCCAAAAGGCGAGGAAAAATTACGGATTGCTGTGACACCTCATCACACCACTAAAATGATGAATACATTCATCTCTGACTTGGTGGCCGTCTGGAAGGAATTAGGGATTCCATTTAAAAAGAAGTTGGATAAGCGTTGCAGTCTTGATGACATGATACCGAAAATGAGAAGCGAAGACTCTCAGCAGGAGATTCAAGAAGGTCAAAAGTCATCATATCGTGTGTGTTCTAAATGCAGTTCCTTTAACAATCCATTCAATGATGAAAGCAGGGCATTCTATTATTGTGAGTTTGCCAATTGTCCCGTTCGTGAGATCCCAGTGTGCTCCTGAAAATGTTAGTTGTAAGCCTATTAGTTTTTAAACTGAAAAATGAAATTACCATTACCTATATAACAATCCTCTCCACGTGCACACAAGTTTTCTCGATTATGTTATCTTATATCTTATGTACAAAATATATATTGTCAAAATGTAATGAATCTGTGTATTTACAGTAATAAAAAAATCTATCAAAAAGTTATTGTTTTTTTTAATTAACACGACATTCGATTTTTGCTTAGAAAAGATTAATTACCTATTTTAAACTTTAAGGCCAAAGTACACCTACAGTAGCTACCATATAATTAAAGCCATTCACCATTTTGAAAAATTGATTGAAGGCCGAGATTGCAATTGTCAAAGTTTGGGGCATTGTAAGAATTTTAAAAGGCAATTAAATGAGATTAAATTGCATGTATTACAAGTGTCACAGCTAGTTTCAAGTGACATCAATTAACTTTTACGCATGTAAAATTTTATTGCAATTGTAATCCTGCTTAGAAAAAAATGACCATGCATTGTATTTTTAAAAGCATTATAAGATTTAACCTTAATGTATTAATTGAAACGCAGTGGTGATCAAACTCATTTCTATTCACGGTTCTGAATTGAGATTGATCCACAGAGATCGCTTAAGGGCGTGTACAGTAGATTTGCTATTCATTTATGATAAAGATTCCCTTTGGGGTACGATAGAATCGCCATGATCAAAGATGTAATCAAGTGTAAAATGCAACTGTACAAAAATAGGAGCCTTGATCTTGAATATATTTTTAACTAGCACCAAATAAAATAAGTATTACATTATTATTATGCAAATGCTAATCATTTTTGTCGGTGGGCGTACACACATTTTCATGTGCGATGAACTTGATAATTGTTTGGTCTGATTACTTCTTGCTTCTCACTTCACTACTCGCTCAGATGGTGTTATCAAGTCTGGATGTACATTATAGAATACTAACTGGTGAAAAGGATAATACAGGGATTCATCAGAGATGACCCCTATTCACTTAAATATTCACTTAAAAATTAAGTTAGTATTACTAATTTTATGGAAACTTTGTAACGTCGCCGCAATTGACAATGCTGCTGACGAATTCGATTATATTGTTGGTAAGTTAATTCATCGCAATTGCAATAAAATTATTTTAACAAATAGTTTTTGATAAGATTTAATTTTTGCATTATTAGTCGGAGGAGGAACTGCTGGCTGTGCCGTGGCTCGTCGCCTCAGCGAAAATGGGAAACATTCTGTACTCATTATTGAGATTGGAGGCCTACCCCATTCACGCTTATCTGTTCCGGCCTTAGTGCACGACTACCTGGCCAAACCCAACACTGAGTCTAAGGTGTACCAATCAGTGGTCCAGGAAAACGCTGGTCGAAGAACAGACGGGGTGATTAACTACATGATAGGACGGGCTTTGGGTGGAACCTCAAGCATAAATGGAATGATATTTAATAGAGGCAGTCCTCATGACTACAACAACTGGGCAATGTTGACCGGAGACCCTTCATGGAGATACAGAAACCTGCTAAAATATTTCAAGAGGATTGAAGACTACAAGGGCGGCTTTCCATCAGAAAGGGACCATGGCATCGGAGGACCTATCACAATATCCCGTCCAAAATTTTCACCCGGGTTAGCTGAGTGGCTTCAAGCTGGGCAATACGTGGGCTACCCCACCGCAATAGATTCCAATGGACCACAGAGGCTAAGCTTCAATCCGATTGAGTACAGTCAAAAGTTTGGTAGAAGAATTAGCGCGCTCAATGGGTACATCAAACCGATTCTGGCAACTTCACAGCATGCGAATCTCAAGGTCATCACAAAGTCGGTGGTCACCCGTATAACTTTTGATGGAGTGGAAGCCACTGGAGTATATTTCGGTTGGGAGGAGGGGCGAAAAGTGAAAAATTTGTGAGGGCGAAACGAGAAGTCATTCTCAGTGCTGGTGTCATTGGCTCTCCAGAAATTCTTATGAAGTCGGGGGTCGGTCCAAAGCACGTCCTTGACTCGGCTGGAATATCCCCCGTGAAAATTCTTCCGGTTGGAGAAAATTTCCAGGATCATGTCCACATTTATCTTAACTTCATCTTGAGCAACCGATCCGCTGCGTTTATTCCGGAGAGAGATTTGACCCCCAAAACACGCGTGTTTTATAATAAATTTGGAGATGGTCCGTACGCCTCTTACATTGTGACCTCGCAGGCATTCGTTGTGTCCTCGGTTGCGTCAACGTTGGGGATTCGGCGCACATGGGCAGATTTACATTTTGTGTACGGCCAAAACAGTTTGCCAGCATTGATACCACAAGATGAGATTAGTATCTCGAGTGAAGAAGTGGTCGTTCCCAGCATCATTTTGCTATCACGCCCAAAAAGCTGTGGAAGAGTTGCCCTCAACGCAACTGACCCGTTAAATGGCGACCCTCTAATTGACTTTCAATTTTTCAGTCATCCTGATGACATGCAAGCAATGCTGGACGGGATTCAAACTACCTTTAGAATATTCGACGAGGCGCCATCATTTCAGAAACTTGGCTTCAGATATCCCTCAGTGCCCATCAAGGCTTGTCGGCATCACCCCTTTCGTTCCGACATTTACTGGAGGTGTTACGTGAAGGAGCAGACTGCATCAGGGTTTCATGGTGCCGGTACCTGTAAAATGGGCAAGGGACCTGAAGATCCTACCGCCGTTGTGGATTCACAGTTGAGGGTAATTGGATTGAAAAACTTGAGAGTGGTTGACAACTCTATAATGCCCAATGTGACAAATGCAAATACTCAAGCGCCTGCGTATCTGATTGCTGAGAAGGCTGCGGATTTGATATTGGGGCACGATGAGACATTTTAAAACTGGCATACCTACATACCGTAGTAATTCACAAATAACAATTTATTTATTTATTGTCCTCCCTTCAAATTCAAGCATTCATTTGTATTCACAAACTATTAAAAAATGACACGGCATCATCAGCAACAATCTCCGGCACCTCGAAAGCTCCGAAATGACCTCCCTTGGGGGCTACTGAAAATCTCTTGATGTTGGTAAATTTATCTTTCACTGCAAATTCTGGTGTAACGCTAAAGTCACCAGGGAGAGGTTGGCAATCAAACGGAACGTTGGTTGGAACTCTGTAAAATTGTTAAGTTACTCATTACTCATCACCATTAATGTTGCAATAAACACTAAATTAAGGTGGAGTGATTTGGTAAACACATAACATGAGCAGGTAGGTTTGTAGTTACCCGTCAAGTATATGTTTGCGAGAAGGCATGAGCGCTTCAGAGTAGAGTCGCATTGAAGTTGTAATAGACCCGGTAACCCAGTAGACCATCACGTTATCCAGAAGTTCATCCAACGTAAAATTTTCCAGAATACCACCATCCTCTCTGTTATTCCATGCACGATTGGTCCAGGTAGAAAACTTTTCCAGGATGTATGCAGCAAGACCAAGAGGGGAATGAGTCAAGCCAGTTCCTGAACAAATAAAAAATACATATAATTTTGATAAATTTTTGTAGTAATAAAATACTTGCAAAAAGGAAATAACGTCCTATAACATACCGACGGTATCAGGCTTGGTTGCTTGAATGTGCATGTAACCAGTTTCTCGGACAAGGAATGAAAATGTTTCTCCCCACGAAATAACATGCTTCGCCACCTCAGGGGGAACAAATAATGAAGGGAAGGTAGCAGCAAGGAATGACTTAAACTGTGCTGTTCCGGTAAGTGCTTCACAAAACGATGCATGTGCTCCCAAAATCCTGCAATGAAAAATAGATAAAATGTAAATTCCATTTTGGGAAGAAATTGCGAATACTTGTGGTACGGTTAAGAGTGCATATTGTATACCTATCTGGATACACAGTGGCAATATCACTAGTAATGAGTGCTCCCCAATCGCCACCCATGACATAGAACTTTTTATGACCAAGCCGTTCCATCAACCGTTTAAAGATATTAGCCATTTCAACAGTTCCATGGCCAGGTCTGGCAGCCCCATCAGAAAATCCGTAGCCGGGGAGGGACGGAATAACAAGCTAAAACGAATAAATAATTATCATAATACCCTAATTAATTTGCTTTTTAAATCTCAAGTCCTGTAACTTACCTCGTAATTGAATTTTGAGTTCTGTGGCTCGGAAAGCAGAGGAATGATTTTCTGGAATTCCACAACACTTCCAGGCCATCCATGAAGTAGCAGCAATGGTCGCGTTGTCACTCCAGATTTAGCGGCTGGCTTGATGTGGTAGAAATGTATGTCCAGTCCTCCAATCTTGGTTTTGAATTGGGGAAATTTATTGAGCAACTTTTCCCTTGCCCTCCAGTCATACTTGTTTAGCCAATGCTGTCCCACGGTTTTCAAAAACTTTGAATTGAATCCATACTCAAATCCTATCCCTTCCAAAGGGTCCACCAATCGATTTGAGCTCAATTCCACTTTTAGTCTTGCTTTCAGGTCTTCGATAACTTTAGCTGGAATATCAATTTTGAACGGACGAATGGAAGTGTCTTCCTGTTTGTTTTGCTCCGATTTGGGTCCCCAATATTCATCCTCAACGTTAGGAATGGGGTCGGGTTGAGTAATTTGAAAGTACAATCCAGCGATTCCAATTGGAATCAGGAGAAGAATCGCTTTGGATACAAAACCCATTTTATGATTTTGTGAGTATTGGAAATGATCACGTGCCGGCTCTGCTGGAGAGACTAGTGCTGACAGTCCTGTCGGCAACTGTATTCTGAAAATGACCTTCCAAAAGTGTTGTTCCACTGATTTTATTGTGTACGATTTTCTCGTGTTTTAGTTTCCCATCATATCTCAACATACATATTATATTCAGTTTTCTTGTATTCCCGTCGCATGGCACGCTGTTGCTGTCCAGGTCCACTAAGTAGTTCACACTGTTTGTGTATTTTTCCTCTTGACTTTGGTTTGGTGCTATGTATGTAAAAATTGCAACCAATTGAACATTGATCAAATTTTTTGTCAACAGCAATAATAACATGACTTCAGCATTGACCTTGTGAAGTATAGCAGAGAGGCATTACTGACATACTGTGAAACGATGATACTCGCAAACATAGCATTAATGTACCTATTATCTTTTCGCAATGGCTATCTGCAACTTAACTTTACATCTACGCGTATGCATAAAATATCAAACACGTTTTTGCTTCATCATTCAGTCAGTTAAATCATTAAATCTATGTGTTATAGTGTTGTGTTAGACCATGGAAACAGAAGCGAAAAACTTGTTCGCCTGCATCTCACTAGGTCCATTTCAAATCCCAGTTCATCAGTGTGTATCTACCCAAATACATGATTCATCATCCATGCAGTAGTAGTTTCGCATGGTGCAATATGCATTATTTACTGGATAGTTTTTATAATGGCGTCTGTCTACCATTTGATATATCTCTGCATGTCTATAACTGTCTATATATAACATAAAGAAATTAATTGACAATGGTTTCTACAAGCACTAAACATTTTAGAAAGCTTTTAATGTTTTAATTACAGCTTTTAAATTATTCTAATTCATTAAATTAAATAAATAAATAACATATGGAATAAATATTCTTAAAGTATACATCTCTAGTTCCAACTATTTAAAATCATCTCAGCGGCCTTCTCAGCAATGACGTAAACCGGCGCCTGGGTATTTGCATTTGTCACACTGGGCATTACGGAAGCATCCACAACTCTCAAATTCTGAAATCCCAGTACTTTCAATTGAGGATTGACCACAGCCTCCGGATCCCCACTTTCCTTTCCCATCCTACAGCTTCCTGCTCCATGTGTCCCACTTCCTGCTATATTCCTAATGAGACACTCCCAATAAGGATCCGAGCGGAATTGAAGGTGGGAACAAGCTGGAAGTGGATTTGGTGGGTATCTCGCTCCCATTTCCCGGTAAACTAGAGTATTCTCAAAAATGGCGAGAGTCGTTTTTGCAGCTTCCTTCAAAATCTGAATATCGTCTGGATGACTCAAATAACGAAAGTTTAGTATGGGATCGCCTTGGTCCGGATGAGTATTGTTGAGGGTGAGATAACCCCGACTTTTAGGGCCAACAAGATACACAGCGCAGGTTACCATAACTTCCCATGGGGCAATCTGAATCTCTTGATTGGTTCCAGGCAGAATAGACGCTGCTCCAGGACTTTGAAGGAAACTTATTTGGGTGTCCGCCCAGTCCCTTCGGGATGATCTAGAGGATGCCGTGAATACTTGACCTGGAGTCCCTTGAAAGCTGGAATAAGGTCCATCTCCTGTTTCGTTGTACAATCGAAAGTTTTCTGGGGTGAGGTCCCGCTCTGGAATAAACGTCGCAGACCTATTTCCCAATATGATACTCAATCTTATCACCATGTGATCGTGAAGATTTCTTCCGACTGGGAGTGACTTTAGCACTGGAATCTTGGCGGACTGGAGATAACCACGGGGTCCGATTCCAGACTTCATCAGAATCACCGGCGAGTTTATCACTCCAGCGCTGAGAATAACTTCCTTGGTTGCTCTAGCAAGGATCCGTTGTCCCCACCCGTCCCTTTCCGTGTACACTACGCCAATTGCCCTGTTTCCAGCGAAAAGTACTTGTTTCACTTCCGCCTTCACGATAACCTTCAGCTTGAGCAGTCGACGAGCCAATAGCAATGGTCTCAGGTATCCCGTATAGGAACTGACTCTACGTCCAAACCGCTTGCTAAACTCTACGGGAGTGAAAGATATTTGTTGAGGGCCATTCGGGTCGCTGATAGGGTAACCCAATTCTTGTCCAGCTTGCAGCCACTGTTCCAGACCGGGGGCAAATCTTGGTCGGGACACTGTGATGGGGCCACCAAAGCCGTGTTGCCCATTTGAGGAAAAGTCTCCTTGATAGTCTTCAATTTTTCTAAAGTATTTCATCAAGTTGGAGTATGTCCAGGAAGAGTCGCCTGTAACCCTGGCCCATTCGTCGTAGTTGTGGGGGCTACCACGATTGAAAAACATGCCGTTTAGTCCACTGGTCCCTCCCAACTGCCGCCCCACCAGGTAATTGAATGTCTTAAATGGAAAAGGAAATGGTAAAATGTGATCCAAAGTTTCATGCTACTTTTTAGTATTTTTTTAAAATTACTTACGCCATTGTTGGCTAGCCCTCCATTGGACTGTGCCACTGTCCTGTAAACCTTTCGGTTCTCGTCATTCAGATATTCGCCAAATAATGCGGGGATGTTCAAGCCGGGATTCGGATAGTCCCCGTATTCCAAAATGAGTACGGAATGCTGACCACTCTCAAAGAGACGACGAGCTAGAGCACAGCCTGCTGTACCACCACCAACTGAATAACGAAAAATAAAAATGGCATCCTTGAAGACTTATAAAAATGTTAAGCTGAACTTGAGTATTTCCGCTTACCAATTATAAAGTCGTACTCATCGCCAACGATGCTTGGACGTGGTGGTGAAGGTCCGCCGTTACCACTTCCGCTTGGAAACTGTGATTGCCAACGACCTCGTGACGACAATGGTGACGGTTCTGATCGATAACCCAATGATAGTTGAATTGCAGCAGTTAAAATAAGTAGCGTTACCCCCAAATTATTCATCACATAAACTTTTAATGTTATCCACTTGTTTAAAAAATCTAAACTTTACACTTTGTATTTTGCTTCAGAAATTAACTTCAATGGAGTTTCATGACTGTAGACTAAAAATTATTTACAGCAAATTTTTTTGAGTATTTTATTTAACAGCACAACATAACGTTAATGTTTGAACTCGCACAATTTGTAAATGCAACTAAAAGTTTATGAGCAATGAGAATTCTTTACGGTACGGAGCTATATAGCTTATGCATTCATTAATATAGGATCTCAGCGTGGGTGTGGTGGATACAGTGAATAGTACGAAATTAAGTAAAAAATACAAAAGTGCGTTCATTTTTATACATATTACGGTAATCCATGATCATGAACCAACCAAATCGTGTTTATATGCATGATGCATGAAAATTTTCATCAAATTCATCGTCAATTACCACCACTGCATTCTCGATAGTAACTGCAGAGCTTAAATTTGAAGCTGGGAGTTGCCGCATTCTGCGCATCTTGTGTCTTATTGTATTTAACTAATCAATCAAATTTATAGTAAAGAATTTTAATGAAGAAACCAGATCTCAATCAATGAAGGTTTTGAAGCTTTTTATTAAAAAGTCTAAATATTTATTTAAAAAACTGAACCAAATGTAGTTGCAGCTATAAAGCAGCTATAAGTCGGGTAATCAAATCACTAATCTGTGACCTTTAATTAGACATAGAAATATCAATACTAATTACTATATGTTTTATCAATTTTGCCACCCTTATTTTTTCACATTATATTAGCAATTTGATTTGCTTTGATTCTGTTCTCCAAGAGCCGAGAGAAGAGTATATAAGGCTGCGAAGCAGATCCAGTTGTATCGTTTTCTCAACGGGTAGACGATAGGCGCACACACTAGACTTTGATAGATCCTAAATACCTCCATCAAAAAATTTATTTCAAACATTCCTGGTAAAAAATGACACTCAAGTGCAGTTTCTGTTACTTTACAGTTAGCATTGTAATATCTTTCTTGCTGATGACCGTGAATGTTAACGGTGGTACCACAGAGGACAACAACGTAAGCGAGGCTGCATGGGTGTACATTACTACCCAGCAGTTACTTGAATTAATCCTTAAATTCTCATTAGACCAAAGAACATTTATTTGTGTTAAGTATATTTTAATATTTTTCTGGTATTTTTAGCTTCCTTGTCAGAATCCAGGAGGAGGATGCGGAAACCTGCGAACTTGCAACCAGCTAACTTTTGAGCCACTTATGCCATGTTGTGTTCGGGTTGAACCTGAAGACGGGAATACCAGCAGAAATCACAGAGATTACAGGTGCTGTTGCGTGAGGGAAGTAATTTGGGGAAGTGGCACTTGTCCTAACGTCACCACAGGATGCATTTAACATAGTTGCTATTTTTATATTAATAACGTACGTTACATTTCTTCTAATCCATATTATTTATATTTTTTATCCATGTGTGTATAAAATATATTTCTTTCGAAGTTTCAAGATAAAGATCACTTATTTACTTAAATGTAACCATTCAAAATTTCCAAGTCGATCGATATTAATAAATGTATAAAAATGTAATTTAAAGTTTACGGTCATCATCCAAGAATGAAGAAACTACTTCTGCATAAACGTATTTATTAATGAAACATGAAGAATGAAAACATGGACCAACACAACGAGTTAATACTTCTGATTGTGAGAAGCACATTTTTATGTCTTGTATCTAGGTGAAATATGTAAGTGGATACCTCAGAGATTTTGTATAATATTTTTGTTTTCAGTTCAACTCGACATAACAATTTCTGTTTTGACAGTAAAAATCAAAGAACTATAACTTTTCTCCACATAATTTATCCCTTTTACCAACCTCCCTGTAGGCGAGGTGCTAAAAATTGAGATTTTATGAGTCTTCCGAAACCGGAAGAAATCGTTTTTTATCGACAATAATGTAGTCTCCTGATGCCCCGAAGACGGCTACTACAGTGATGTTAAACAGTGTAAGGAAGATGAAATAACAATTGCATGATATTACTACCACAATAGTTTACGGATAAACTGAACATTCGCAAAGTTTACTCCAAAACCGACAATATCCCAAATTGACTTTCACTCTAGCTCTGTCCTCTTTAATAGTGTCTGATGACTTTTATTCACTAGAATGATGAGAAACGACGATTATTAAGTTAGTAACATAATTAATTAAATAAATAGCGTCTATATATAAACATATTGGTAGCTGCCTAGAAGATGCCATTCAGATTATTCCCGACCACTTAATTCCAATAGTATTGATCAACACAATTTCAAAACAAATAGCATCTAGTAATTTATAGTATTTACTGTGAGGCATGAATGAAAACCCCATTGCACCACAACGTAAATAGTAGTCATGCCAAGAGTTATTGTTAAAAACTGCATTATTTTTTACAAACTTGTCCATGACCATGTACTCAGTAAATTGTAATTATTAAAATGAAGTAATGCATACCCATGTACATATTATCACATTATAGCGAAGTGAATACTCACAACAAAATCTGGGTGTTCCCAATGAGCTCTTTTGCTCATTAATTAATAATCAATCAATCAATGTTTTAAAGCTTTAGGTAAAATTTAAAATAAAATTTGAAAAACCAACCACCAGAAAAAATAAATGCTTAATTTGCTTAAATATTGGATTTGATGAGTCGAGTGATTAATCAATAATCCTAAGGAATAAAAATAATGCGTATAAAATCCAATGATATTTAATCGTCATGCTTTGGAAAACAAAACAACATATCTCAATAACAACAACGCTCGTAGTTTAATGTAACTTAGCATATTCTCCACTGATTAGAAAATTGATTCCAGCACTGCATCAGGGTCAAGGTCATCGGCAAAATAGCATGTTTACTTAAGACATTGTTACTGAACCATTTTGGATAAATAATACTTTATCAGCACATTTGAGAACTGTACTGAAAACTGTTTGTGCATACTTTGTTGCGTGCGGTGCAAGGTATATAAAGCTGTGAAACAAGTCCAGATGCAACAAATATTCCTGAACTACAGACAAATCTCTTTATTTCCTCCAAAAGTTAATAATAATATGTATTTGTAATAATTTTTGACGTTTCAGTTTCAGAAAATGACCAACAAATTTCGTTATTGTTATTTTTCGTTAGCCATAATTCTAAGTTCTCTAGTGCTGATTATGGTCAACGGTCGTACTACCGACAACAATGACGACGTAAGGAAGCGTACTACATCCAATTATCGCTGACACGCGGCTATTCTTTCTTTGCAAGTGGAAAGGTTAAATTCAGATTCAATGTATTAAGTTTTATTTACGTTTCAATATTTTTTGATATTTTTTCTTCAGATGCACTGTCACGATCTAGGAACGGTATGTGACAATTTGAGAACTTGCCTACAGCTAATCCTTCCACCGTTTACTCCGTGTTGTGTCCGTGTTGAACATCCAAGCGAGAATGCTAGAAAGCACGGAGATTACAGGTGCTGTTGTGTAACGGGTAATGAATGGGGTAACGGATCTTGTCCTACAACCACTTCAGGAGAATGTATTTAACTTTTTACTAGTGTACATACCATAATATAATTAAATTATAATTTGTTCATATGTAATTTTATTTAAAAAATCTATTGGGTAACAGATGTGTTATAAAAATTGAAAGTTATTCATAAACTTTTTTTGTATAGTCATTAAAAACAAATCAATCTGAGCAAAAAATACCAATCAGCGTTCTTAAACAATAAAGCACTTAACATTTGACTCTCGCGTTACCCTCCATAAAAATAAAAGGTTCACAATATATATCCTTTTCATTCAAGCTATCAGTATTAGGGCAAGTTAGTAATGTATACGGCACTAGAAGCTTATGAATAATTTCTAAATGGAAGTGGCTATACTTTGACAATATAAATATTATGGGGCATCCGGAGACATTGAACTAGATAATGTTCATAATTCCATCAAATTGGATTTGATTCGTGACTAACTTGGAATAAATGGGGAAAGGTAGACAGTAAAGATGAAAGAGTAGAAGACATTAATTTGCGTAAACTTTGGAAATGCAAGGCCAACGCATATGGGAAGCTTGAATAGAAAACGTGGATTGCATGTCGCCACCCCAATAATTTTTGGGGAAGACAACATTGAATACCTATTATTTTCCACGTTTAAGATGACGTAGTAACACCTTCTCTGGATAATAAATAATAAAGGAAATTATAAATCCGTCTGCTTAACTTGTATGTAAATACGCATCCAACTCTATATGATACGTGAATT
>CM023200.3:41375856-41406568 GCA_004115045.4 Sinella curviseta | reverse complement strand
TGTTTTCAGAAGGGTGTGTAAATACTTGTAATACTAGAAGTAGAAGGCCCGTTGAAATCAACGGGCTCTAGCAACTTGAAAAACTGGTTGAAAACTTGGAACCACATTTTAAAATGACTTCCCCCTTGGGGCACGATTTTCCCCTCTGGGGCACGACTTTCCCCTCTGGGGCACGACTTTCCCCTCTGGGGCACGACTTTCCCCTCTGGGGCACGACTTTCCCCTATGGGGCACGACTTTCCCCTCTGGGGCACGACTTTCCCCTATGGGGCACGACTTTCCCCTCTGGGGCACGACTTTCCCCTCTGGGGCACGACTTTCATCAGTCCACAACGATTTATATGCAATTATGAAGTTAGTGTGATGAAAATATGCATACCTAACTTTTTTATGCTTTTTTATTCCCTTCCATGCTGTTCTATGCACTTTAGGCAAATTATGACGAAATCACCTCAACTTTAAGGAAAAAATTAACGGTGAAGGATATTTTTGTCAAATGTCAACATACGTTGAAGGCCATCTGTGACACCTACTTTAAAATAAAAACGAACAATTTTTTAAAAGAAATTGGTCGCTTAGACGAAAAAGGGACCGGAAGCTAACGAACGTGTGGATTACGTAACTCCTTGGAATTTTATATATAGTGATGATGATGAGACTTCATTCCCCGTACATTGTTGGCAAAAATTACTGATTTTTAACTTAACAGTCCGTTCCTGGTCCAAATGACTAATTTTTAAATGAACAGCCCCGTATATAACCAATTTTAAATACATTGTTCATTTCTGACTCAAATAACTGATTTTTCATAATAAAATTCAAAATCGCTTGCTTTGAATCCTTTGTTACGAAATTTTAAATGTTTTGCATAATTTGTTATTCTGGAGAAATTAAAAGTCTTTGAGATATTCACAGAATGCATTCATTTCAATCGTAATTACGTAACGATATATTAATATGGCATGGTACGCGAAGCGGACTGGGTGGTCAAACGTCATAATATGGAAGGGTATGCCCAATAACGTGGAGAGGTATGGAGACTTCTTCAGAAAAAAATCTGTCAACTTCAAACACTTTTTAAAATATGAAGGACATTGTCAATTTGAATGCGAAAACCGTTTGGGCAATCTACAACCTTTATACTTGCTTGCAGAAAAAATTAGAAGTCTTGATAAGGTTTATTGTGAGAGTGAGAGGGAGTTTCCGCAAAGGTGTAGAATGCCATGCATATGCATAGACACCCAGCTAATTTGCATATTATCAAAATATATAGATAGACTAGAAGTAGAAGGCCCGTTGAAATCAACGGGCTGTAGCAACTTGGAAAACTGGTTGAAAACTTGGAAACCACATCTTAAAATGACTTTCTCCTCTGGGGCACGACTTTCCCCTCTAGGGCACGACTTTCCCCTCTGGGGCACGACTTTCCCCTCTGGGGCACGACTTTCCCCTCTGGGGCACGACTTTCCCCTCTAGGGCACGACTTTCCCCTCTAGGGCACGACTTTCCCCTCTAGGGCACGACTTTCCCCTCTAGGGCACGACTTTCCCCTCTGGGGCACGACTTTCCCCTCTGGGGAACTACTTTCCCCTCTAGGGCACGACTTTCCCCTCTAGGGCACGACTTTCCCCTCTAGGGCACGACTTTCCCCTCTGGGGCACGACTTTCCCCTCTAGGGCACGACTTTCCCCTCTAGGGCACGACTTTCCCCTCTAGGGCACGACTTTCCCCTCTAGGGCACGACTTTCCCCTCTGGGGCACGACTTTCATCAGTCCACAACGATATGCAATTATGAAGTTAGTATGATGAAAATATACATCCCTAATTTTTTTATTCCCTTGCATGCTGTTCTATGCACTTTAGGCAAATTATGACGAAATCACCTCAGCTTTAACGAAAAAATTTATGGTGACGGATATTTTTGTCAAATGTCAACATACATTTAAGGCCATCTGTGACACCTACTTTACAATAAAAACGAACAATTTTTCAAAAGAAATTGGTCGCTTAGATGAAAAAGGGACCGGAAGCTAACGAACGGGTGGATTACGTAACTCCTTGGAATTTTATATATAGTGATGAGACTTCATTCCCCGTACATTGTTCGCAAAAATTACTGATTTTTAACTTAACAGTCCGTTCCTGGCCCAAATGACTGATTTTTAACTTAACAGCCCCGTATATAACCAACTTTTAATTACATGGTTCATTTCTGACTCATAACTGATTTTTCATATTAAAATCCATTCCCATTAATTGGTTTTGAAATTTGAAACAAATCGCTTGCTTTGAATCCTTTGTTACGAAATTTTAAATGTTTTGCATAATTTGTAATTCTAGAGACATTTAAAGTATACGATATATCCATTAAATGAATTCATTTCAATCATAATTACGTAACGATATATTAATATGGCCTGGTACGTGAAGCTGTCTCGCTGGTCTAACGCCATAGTATGGAAGGGTATACCCAATACATGGAAAGGTATCGGGAAGAAAATCGTCAACTTCAAACATTTTTTAAAATATGAAGGACATAATCAATTTGAATTCGAAAACCGTTTGGGCAATCTACAACCTTCATACTTGCTTGCTGAAAAAATTAGAAGTCTTGATAAGGTTTATTGTGAGAGTGAGAGGGAGTTTCCGGAAAGGTGTAGAATGCCATGCTAAGCGTAGACACCCAGCTAATTTGCATATTATCAAAATATATAGATAGATAATATGCATGATTGTTATATTAAATGGATTATATGATTTTGGGCTATCCTATCCGTAAGAAATAAATTAAATTTTTGATTACATATCTGAATTGTGGCTGGTGTCGCAACCTTTGGTGCCAAATGCCATAGCAAAATATATCTTTCTTGACTTGCAAAATGTCACTTTAATTAAGCGGAACGCAAAAGAACGCAATTTCCCGTGACATCAAGGATTAAAATATCCATTGAAAAATACTTAGGTTTATACTTCCACGCTTACTACAACCTTTTACCAGATCATCTCACCGAATACATTCCATTTCCATTCCTCGGTTTTTTAAAACTCCCAACATTTCTCAACTCTTTAAAATGTGGGCTGCATTTATTCAACTTTACATTGTGATGCAGCGTTTGTTTCGTCTTAGGTTCATATATGACGAAGGCACGAAAACATTTCGCGTAAATCCTAAAAGAAACTACGTTTACTTCTGGACAAACGGTCAACTTTTTCTTATTTGGATAATCAGCATCTTTCGAATCATCGCCTTCTTCAAGTCCAGTAAAGACGATGGTGAAGCTTTTGAAAGCTTCATTATGGATCTCCTCTACTTTGGCTTGATGGTTATTTGCTTGGCATGCATTTGGACACTGGAATATAGACGGAGGGACGCAGTTTGGTTTCTGAATCAGGCCATGTCACTTAAGAAGCGAGAAGGTAACATATTATGCAAATTAATAGTATTATTGAAACTATTATAAATTGGTTAGTAAATTCGATTGTTTGCGCTATGTAGAACTGGAAAATAAGGACATTACAGTCGAAACACTGGCAATGTACTCGTTGGGTGTGGCTGCAGTCATTATGCCTCCGTCTCTTGCATTCCTTCCTTTTGTATACAGTGACACCCCAACAAATGTAATTTTGCGCAATTGCCTTCCAAAGTTTATCATGAAAGTGGAAATGGTTGAGCCGGTCCTTGGCGCTTTTTACTGGATGTTTCACGGAACTTGTGCAGTTTTTGCAGTAGTACCACTTCTGGCAGTTGTGGTGCTGTTGTTTTACGATGCCAATTTCATGGTCAAGCCATGTTACGAACCAAGAATACCCAGGAATGGAACAAACGCTTTTCGTTTTGTCGTGCTCCAAGTACTTAAACGAAAATTGATGAAGGGTAAAATCGAGAAATCTGATAAAAATGATAATTGCGATGATGATGAGGCAAATATTTTAAAATCCAATCAGTCAATCTCCGCTGCTGCTCCTGAAAATAAAACGGAAGCAACTTCGTCATTAGGATCTTCAGCAGAAGAGCCTCAGCAAAAGAAAGTTAACAAGTTCAAATTGGCTGTCCAAACAGCCAATCAATTTCCCAACGCTTTACGAACTTATAGAAAAATAGCATTGATTTTCAAATCTTTCCAGAATTTTGGGTACGCCCTTTTTCCTAGCCTTGTATTCTGTGCCTTTCTACTGAACGTAGTGAGTACTTATGTGTGCATCAAGTTGACCGACAAACTGCCCGTTTTGATTGTCGGAATGATGGCAGTTGTGGACATTCTAATTTTTTTCAACACCTTTGCCATATACATGTTTGCTTGGGTAATTACCGTGGAAACGGAAAAGTTTCTAGAATTTTGGAGGGGCAGGCTGTTTCGAAAGTCTAATCAGTGGAGGTTACGGAGCTGCAAAAGGATTGTGATCTGGATAGGGAGTTTCTTTCCGCTTCATCAGGCAATTACACTGCAGCACATGATGCAGGTTGTGGATATGACCACCAACATTCTTCTGGTAAAGTAATAAAAAGGAATTTAAAAAAGTGAGTAAATGTGTACGGTGCAGCAAATTGCAGTATGCTAAATTCATATAGGGAATATATAGGTAAGTATAGGCATTATATTATGAATATGTAGTTGGGCAGGATGAACTTGTTAAATAACATGCTTCACCATAAAAATTATAAATCCGTGTATTCAAAATATGTACAAATTAAGTGTACCTGGTAAAACAATTTACTTACATTTCTTATAGATTTGTAGCATAAAATATAGCTAGTTGTAACTGCATATTATTCACTATTGTTAATCGAATTTATCAAAGGGAAATAGAAAAATTGAACAGGAAAATGGAATTAAAGACTAAAATGGCATCTCTAATACTTGTATGTATTATACAATAAATGTTTGTAGCAAAGTCATGTAGACAAGTGAGGCTGCATTCGACCCAGACTAATACAACGCATTTTCATACGTAGAAAATAATCATGCATTATCTATCCCTTCCTTCACGTTCGTGTCTCCTTCCTCAATCTACTAATAAATAGTGACTAGACATCTAGATAATCTAATTATCAATGTGATAACCAAATTACATTTTTGATCAAAATCATCGTTGGAATTCACGTTGCCGTCGACAGGTGCACATTAAATATTAATACTAACGACAATGTCACAGTTTCTTTCAGACATTATAATCCAACTCATACTATAGGTCAAAAAATTTAGTTCGCCATAACCCTGTCGCCTTTCACGAATAATTAATATGAGGTTCCTTTTTGTTTGAGCATATTCTTCCATTTTGTAGTTTTCATTTGGGGTTACGTCTGTTTTTGCTCCCAGAGAATTTTCAACAACAATAAGATTAAGATCTTTGATTGATTCCTCTATAAAACGAAGGTGGTTTAATTGTACAATAATGTTGGATTGTTTGCACTTTTCATACTTATTAAATGCTGTTTTGCTTTTTTGGACATGCTTCATGCCGCTATACATATTTTGTAAAAAAGCATAATACCTACGCGATAATTAAATTAAAAAATCGCATGCTTTAAACGGTGCATTTTGTTGAGAGACCGTGAAAATTATACCTATTTAAAATTGTATGTAGAGTTTTGAATCCAAAAAATGTGTCAAAAGTAGCAAAATGTGAAGGGCTCAGCCGGGATTTGAACCCGGGACCACTCGCACCCTAAGCGAGTATCATACCCCTAGACCACTGAGCCGAGATGTTGAGCAGACCAACCAAACCATGTGTGGTCCCACAATGTTTGCTCGGCGTTTTATTGCAGCACCTTCAACCTTTTACTGGATGAACGATACCCAGCTTAGCTGTGAGATGAACAGAGCATACCTGTGCGCCTGTGCTTTAAAAAGCATCAATCTAATTTCAATGTTGCTTTATACCGAAAAAGATTTACGGTATTATAATATGTACTCATATATCGCCCACTCCACTTTATCATGAGCATTATCTTACCACGTTGTAAACTTGCCCCCAATAATTTAACCAAGCAACAGATTTACAAACAGAGTTCGTATAAAATATGATTTGTTGTAGGAATTAAATGTGTCAAATGATAAAAGAGGAATTCCTCTCTTCCGTTAACTTTAAATTTGCCTACGACTAGATAGAAAATAAAATCATGTAGAAAATTAGACAATGACATGAATTATAAATTTTACGAATGTTCTAAATCGATTCGACGAGAATAGCATAAATATCTTTACATCTATCTCATGCACGCGCTGTTGTATATAAAAGTTCTACATGAATCATAATATTTTTCGAAATAATATTTTTTAATATTTTTTAATAAACTGCAAGGTTAAACTTGTTTACAAGGTTATCGCACAATAGATCAATAGATGTTAATTGAAGTGCAATGAAATGTCAGAGTGTTAGTGTTGTTTTGCTATATCAGATTGCTGGCGAGGCGATTGGAACAGGTGAAACCCACCACACATGCATACTTAATTCGACTTTTGTCAAAAATAGTTTGAAAAATACAAACCAGCAGTAATGGATGATTGAGCGAGGGCGCCATGCCTTATGTGAGTGACTTGTCAAGCTATAATTTGTTGTCGTGTACTTTGCGTAAATTTAATACTGAGATTATCATGATTTTTGCCAGTTTTTAAGGAGTTTTTTTTAAAAATAGTAATTGTCATAATAAACTGGCTATTAAACTAAAGTACAAAGTATCAAGTTTCTATGAAAAAGCGTAGGCCGTAATTGTAGAGTATCGATAAAAAATTATATACTACAGATATTTAATTTGCTAAAATGGCAGTAAAATAATGTAATTTTATAACAACAGTTACATACATCTGAGGCTCAGATTCTGAGCACAGGCAATTATTCGTAAATTGTAGTTCCGCGTAGGTACAGGTCAATAATTTACCGTAGCATCAAGTAATGAGCTAGAAAAATGGTTTATTGATCATTATTAATAGCCATACCAATTTTGTCTAAAACGATTGAATACAAGTCAGTACATGTTTGGTAGTGGAGCTCTGCACTCACTAGATTCGCTAAAATAATTAAAATTCGATTTTCAAGACATGCCAACTGCTCTGGTACTACAAGCCCTTCACGGGAACCAAATCCTTACAAATTCCATTTTCCCCCATTTCTATTTATGCTGGGACTTGAATAAAAACGAATGGAAGTATGACACAAGCCGTGCCAACAATTGGCCATACTACCTAGTCTCAGTAATTAATTCCCTGGTAGCAATAATCTTTACAGTTGCTTTAGTTTACACTAAGCTGTTTTCTGGAGAGAGTGAAATCGCTCATAACTACCTTCTTAGCGGATTTACTGCCATGATGTTTCTGTGCCTATTCCTCCATGATTACATGTTTATTTCAACAGGACAGGAATGGATTTTGGCAACAAATTGGATCTATCGCACGGAAAGCTGCCCTAGCCTTGGCTTCTCGAGTAGAAAAATGACAAGGAAACAAGTGCTTGCCAGAGGTTTGGCTAACAGCTAAACCACAACCATACCTTTTAAAATCAATAATGTAACAAAAATGTAATTTTATTTACAGCTACCCGAAATGTCATGGCAGGAATAAAAGCCAATGACTGGATCGGAGTGATGCTAAACTGTGTTGTGGTGATCTACCCAATTTTAGGCGTTTCTCATGCAATTTTTTATTTCTGGGAAAAGTTAGACCCACTGGAATTTTCCGTTAACGCATTTAATGTCGACCAGTGCAAAAATTCCTTACTTTTCTCAACCTTTCGGATTATCTATCTTTTGTTGCATTGGCAACTTTTCATGATGGCCGGTAGAACAAGCCTTCTTTTGACCATTGGTTTCGCCCAATCATTTTTCAGGAACTTTTACAACCTCAAAGTCACATCCGCATTCTCCAATATTCCACACCTGCAAAGTTCACTACGTCACTATAAAGAACTCGAAGTATGCTACGATGTGATCGCTAGCCCGGCAAATAAGATAATTGGGTGCTGTCTTTCAGTCGGATTCATTGTCGTGATTATGGGAGTTTCCATTTCCTTTTTTGAAATTAGAGACGGAAACTCTGGGATTTACAGCTCGTGCATTGTGATAACCACAGTGACATTGATCAGTTTGCTGCTTATGCTGGAGTTGGGATGCAGCCTATTTGTTACGACAGGATTCATACTGAAACAATGGATAAAGTGCTGCAGTCGGTATAAAAGTGGAAATGCTCGAATTATAACACTAACGCTAAAGTCATGTCGACCATTAGCGATTCGACCAAGTAATGTGGTAATATTGTCCACGTCAACGAAGAATTCATATCTTATCGCTTTATTGGAGAACACGATGAGTGTTTTAATTATAAGTCATGCTTACTGGGACTAATGGATCGCTGTACAATAAAAAATAACTGAAAATTTTAAATTTGCTTTTTTATTATAAAAAATTAATTGATTTTCAAGGTAGCAGGGAAAATGATTTAGGTAGCTGTTTGTCAACCTCGAACGGTGTCATACTGCCAACTTTGCAGTGAAAAGTGAACTTGCCACCTGCGCCAAGTTACGGCATAATAATATCGATAAATACATTCAATGTTAAAACCCAAAACACTTTTTAACATAAAAACGAAGACATCACCTAGCCCATACACTACCTGTAAAATGAACACTTCAATTTCAATGAACTCAATGTACTGTATCTGCATCGTCGGATGAACATGAAGTTGATTATGATCAGGGAAGCACTGGAGAAACGGGTCGCATAAACTGTTGAAAATTACCAAGTTTAAGCGTTTTATTGACGTGGTAAAGGTTTACCATCCCATGTCCAAAATATTTTTCAAGCCAAGCGGGATCTTATTTGCTGTCTATCCAAGAACCTCATCGTATTCGTAAATTGTATGCTTCAAGTTCCTCATAGTTGGTTTGTTTTAAAATTGCTTCATACATATCAGAACAAGATTAATCTCCTCGAGTAATCTCAATCTCATTTAAACATACTACGGATGTTTTTATCACGAGTATAAGAAACCGGGGATAATACAGATAATTGTTGGGGCATTGAGTCAGAGAAATTCTTGTCCGCTCTCATGTCATTCATGAGTCATGACAATCATTCAAGTGTCAAATGGATTGACAAATTGATAATAAGTAATTTTGGATCTATTGTTTTTCATTAATAATAGGTCATACTCTGTATATTTCATTGCAATATTTCTCATTACATTGCTCTAAATTATTAGTAAGAGTTGTGTATGTTTTATTTTAATAAAATTTCACACATCGGCATAATATTTGGGGACGTTTATTTTTCGAAAGCCCTCAATTCATTTTTATCGATTTGTCCGATAAGAAAGGAGGAAAGTAAAAAATGCAAAGTAATGGACAAAGAAAATCGCTCGCTTGGTTCAGGGTTAGCATATTTTTTACATTTAGCTGGAATGTAATGGTGCTGTTGAAGTTGGGAATATAATCGAACGTCTTAACAACCAAATACGTACTTCAACTTGCGCATACTGTAAAACCAGAGAGTTCTTCAACTTTCAAGTATCTGAAGTATCAGTCGGGCCAATGACGAATTTTTGACAAAATTATTATGTAGCGCTAGCTTAGCTCTTTCCTTTAACCACTGCCACCTGCTTATCGTGTCCAATTGCATAAATATAGGAGAATGCATCTTTTAAATATTTTAAAATACTGCTGTTTGACTTTCATTTTAAAAATCAGCATTAATATCAGGCATGGTTGAATCGACCTGGTCGATAATCACAATAAGTCAATTCTCAGAAGGGAAGAAAATGCCCAATTTATTGTAAACGCGCAGGTGTATAATTTCATTCATACTTTTTTTGTATTTTTATATAGCAAAAGTTGGGCAAGCAAACTGCACGGGACTGACTTTACCTATGTGCGACATTCAGAAGGGGTCACCGGCTTTGATAGCGTTCCCTTATATCCTTCAATTCAGTTATTAACTAGCGCTACTTTTGTACCCTGCTCTTTCGGTTCTTTTGAGCGAGAGTATTTTTTATTTGACTAACTGAAGATGAGTCATTATCGTAACCCTGTTTCCATAACGTCAATAAATATTACACCACCTCTCATTTTAATAAATATTGCTAACCTATCACTTGGCAGAATTTTGTATACTAATTGATGAAAGCTGTATGACAACAGCAGAATATTTATTCTTTCTAAAGTCTACAGAAGCATTTAAAGCAGAAAATTATTTATTTACTATGAAATCCGGCGGAGCGTACATATTTCATCATAGAAAAGATTTAGGCACATAAAGACTTTCATGTGATTGGTTTTGGCACTTACATAATTTCCAAGTTATTTCTCAAGAGTTCGTATGTTCAAAAAACATGAGATTAAAGGAAAAGTAAAGCACGCTGACTGTCCAATTAATTGTCAAAGACTTTTGACATCTCAATTCTCCGTGCATAATTTAAATTGAGCCCAACACGAGCAACTGGCTCACACCTAGCATCTCGTCGTCTCCGGTACTGCAACTGCTGGATATTAATTACAATACTGGTTTGTGCCAAGAAAATTAAATTTGGCTACTAAACAATGTCGTTCAACGAAGGTTCATTAGCAGCTCAAGGAAACTCTGGAATTGGCAGTAGCGGTGGAACAGGGAATGTTGATGGAAGCCGAAAAACTGCCCAGCAGATTGCAGCCCAGAGAAGAGTGCAACAAACTCAGGCTCGAGTTGACGAGGTGGCTGATGTGATGCGTTTGAATGTTCAGAAAATACTAAAAAATGACGAGGAACTGGCAAAGTTGCACGAACGGGCGGATGCATTGGAACAAGGTGCTTCAGAGTGGGAAAGCCAAACTGGGAGACTAAAACAAAAATTCTGGAGGGGAAACTATAGGAATACTATTAAATTGAGCATTTTTGTTTTAGCGTTGGTGTTCATTTGGATCATTGGTACTTGGGTTTTTGGTGGTGGTAGTGACCATCAAAATGAAGACGTAAATTACTCTGTCGTTTCTCCTTCATCGACACCTATAACTTCCCATCCAAGCAATCCGGCTTAGAGCCTATCTGCCGGTGACGAAGCCAACGCATAATCAGAATAAAATTACTTTAATATAATATTATTATTATGTAGAAGCATTTTTAAAATTGACTAACTAGACTATTCTTACCTCTACGTTTAGCGTCTATTAAAATACAACAATTATCATATTGGGAAATCTTGAGCATGTTGTAAATAAATCCATATTGGATAACTATTCGAAATTCGGAATCTCAATATATAATATCCACTTTGATATATGGAACCTAAATACATGTCATTTAAAGGATAAAATAGATACATACCTACTTTGGTCCACTGTATTAGTAAAGATATATAAGGTACATATTATTATAGGAAGCCATCCTTTTAAAAAATCTGTTAAGCTAAACTTGAACATTTTCTTAAAGTAGGACATTTGAACTATTTGAAATTGTGTCAATTAATGCTGAATAAAAATCCATTTTGTGAAATAAAATACCTAAATATGCATTCCTATGAGTCATAGGCTATGACACTACTGATTTATCCTCTGGTATGTACCTACATACAATGCTACAAAGGTTATCATAATCAGAAAAAATATGTAGTTCAATTCAAACAGCTTTATAATATGTATATCATCATCCGTTATCATGGGTAAAACAACCTGTCGTTGAGTCAGCTACATAAACATTCACAAAAACCTTGCACAACATTCATTATGTAAGTTATTTGCCTCTATCGTACGTAAAATTGCTCAAACTTTCATGGAGAAGGAGTGTAATTAATTACAATAAAGTAATACTAATCAAAGTGGACAATATTGGGAATGACGGATGTTGCGTAGGGGCATTGTGAGAAAACCGGTTTACTAAAAACAGTATAATACATATTTTCTTGCCTTTTGACCTCGCACCCTTGTATACACATGGGCACGTAAGGTGACGAAACTTACTACTACATTAATATTACTCGCATGATTCCAAAAATGTCGGACAATTGATCATGAATCTTAAAGAACATACGGTTTTTAATGAAAATGCTGGAACTATACTTGTAAGATTTTTTAATAAAACTGCATCTCTGTTAGGTTAATTCATATTCGCTACCACTCACTTTCACTGAATGAATGGAGCAACTTGCAAGTTGCAGCATCCTCGACACAAATATAACCTTAGTAAATGTTGTTTGATACTACGTGATTTATAATATGCGTAAATCTGCTGGACTAATGACCCAAATGAAAAACGAAAGCGAATGGCCATGGCCGCTGCTAACAAAATTATTTTCATGAGCTTCCGAGACCAATGAATATTCATTATCTATAATCAATATTAATAAATCCAATCAATGCATATAAATCATCGCCTAACAAGTTTCATATTATTGCATGTGTTACACGAAATTACTGTTACAAGTATTATTTTTATGCATTTCCTCCTTTTTTATTATGATGAGCTCTTGAACCAACTCAATTGTTACAATTTTAGTAGTTAGTGGCGATGCGATGTGTGTATCACCACGATGGTCATTAACAGCATTTTAATCAGACCAATGCGGTCTCCTAAAAATTGGCGTTCATTAGCAGCTGCAGGACTATTTTACTTTTTAGTGTTATCAGTAACCCAGGTAAGCAAAAGATCATCGGAAAATTACAACCTTGGTTTATAATAAAATATAAGCAATACTTTTACTAAACGGAAAATGGAACTTGATATGTCCTCTAGGTGTCATGTGACGATGACAACGGACAAAATAAGACGATAGACTTTCCAGTGCCTTCCGCTGTAGATGATGCCGATGCCGAATTAATTTCTGTGGATGCCGAAAACAGAACTATATTGGAGTCTATTTACGAACAGATAATAAGAAAGGTATAAACGCAGGAAAGAGGAAGAAAGATCTTGGAAACAAATCTGAAGTAGTCCTCTAACTTTTATTTCCGTTTCAGTTTTCGAAACGTCGACCCCGTCAGGATGACGGCGACGATGACGGCGATGATGAAGATGGAGGCGGTGGTGGAGGAGGTGCTGCAGGGGCTGTCCAGAATCCAGGTCTCGCAGCGATATCCATGATCCCTGCCCTGATACCCCAGATAGTCAATTCGTTAACACAGCTTGGTGGCGCTGTGAATCAGGGTCTGAATGGAACAGACACCCCAAACATTCCGAGCTTTCTGATACGCCACGTTCCAGAAGCGCTCAAGTTTTTCCAGTCTGTCGCCAACTCACAAATGGGTGGAGGTGCAGGGGCTGCTGTTGGCGCACTTACCAGCCGACTTCCAGGACAATATCTTGCTCAAAGGTTTACAGGCGCTTTACCAGGCCCCAGTGTGATAACAGGTGCACGGCCACATTCCGGACCCCCGCTGTCAGGAGGATTACCGTCGTTTCTTAATCAGATTCCTGGAGGATTCCCTGGGGGTTTAGATCCTTTGCCAGGGGCTGCAGCTGGGCTACCCGCAGACTTGACACCTGAAGATTATGCTGTTGAAGATGTTCAACAGCCGCCACAGCCCACTATATCAGTACCAGCCGCAACGCGACAAAGTACTACTGAGACTACGCGCCTTGCAGGTGGAGGTTTCAGTAATCTTCTGAAAGAAGCGGGCCGTTTTCAAACTTCTTCCGAACGACCACCACCAGCACCACCAGCTAATGTGGAACCCAAGGTGGAACAAGATCAACGACCCGCGGGAACATCTTTGAGTAGTATCTACAAGGATTTCCTGGCTCGCCCTCAGGACTATGCCAGAAACTCAACAAATACTCAACCAAATCGCCCCGAGGGATTCTCAAATGAATTGTTTCATGGAATTACTAATGCCATTTTCAATCGCCATCAAACTGATCAGCAAGCCTTGCTAACAAACAAACCGTCGTCGTCGGCAGCAATAATTAGGCCCGATTACACCACCCCGCTGCCAGCCACCGAAGCAACAGTAACGGAAGTGAAGCCCACACCATTTGCTGAAATTGTGGAGCCAGTTTACGCAAAGCCGTCTGCAAATAGATTCAAACCACAATATCCTCCACCAGCGTTTGAATTAAACAGGCCATATTACCCACCGGCTAAAATAGTAAATCAGATTTATCTCCATCCACCGCAACATCATATTACGCCGCCTGCGTATACTCCGCCGCCCACATATAACACGAACAAGTTTATTCCCGAATCCACGACTGCCCCCACCACCTCAAAAGTACCTGTTACCTTTAAAATTCGTCCAGTTTCCACATTCCCACCTTCGACCCCATTACCAGCAGCCGTTGAGGAATATGAGCCTCCTCCTTCTCCTCGTCCACCTCCTGTGAAACTGCCACTCTATACAGACTTCCCTCCCAAACCAATTTACTGGATGAACATGTACTACCCCAATGGCATTCCAGTCCTCACAAGGGTCACAGAGCCCAACCCAACAGTAGAGTCCACTACTCCAAAGCGGAGAAGAAGGAGGACTCGCTCAACGACAACGACTGCGGCCCCAGACGTGGAGTATTACGAGGATGACGATGACGGTGGAAGGAAGATGCATAAGAAAAGGAGACCGACTACTAAAATGAATGAGACAGACTTTTAAAGATTCTGTCAAGTCAAGTTAATTCCTTTCATTACTTCATGTCCGCCAGAGGTAACGGAAGGCTATTCCTTGTTCCTTGTGAAAGAAAGATTCGAAAAATCGCACCGTTTGATTTTTACCGTAACTTAAATGACGATGCAAGGGGACATGAATTTAGAGACAACATTTATACATATATATGCATGATCTCCTTATTTATGCTATATTATATTTAATTTATTCGTATCTGTAGCCCGTTAAGCTTTTCTTTACGCTGGAAGCTCAACATGTGTACTATTTTTTTCGTGATGCTACCAAAGCTATGAAATTCACATAAAATAGTGATGATTTTTTGTATTATTCGATTGTAGCAAAATAAAGTAAGGTGATTGATGATTGAACTGAAAATCATACCATGGTGGTATTCGTTTTACATGGTCATGGACTTGTGTTCTTCACTTTGTTGATAAATGTGAGAGATGCATGACTTCTACTTTTTCCTTATACTACAGATGAAGTGCATGTCCGAATCAATTAAGCATAAATACATTCAGTAAAGGATAATGACAACTTTTAATTAACTGATAGTAAACTACTAGAAGTGGGGGATATGACCATTTCTCATAGAAATATTTATGTCGTATTCATTCCCTACCACCCAAAAAAACATACAAACTACTAGGCAAGCAGATTGAATTTTACCAGATTTGATTAGATTGCCTGAAATTGCCAACGAAATGTAGATATCAAATTAATTTTTTTCTTGTAAAGCAATCACTCTAAGCATTCAGGACCATATATAAGCAAATCAAGTACATTTAATTAAAGCAAGCATACACTTTCAATAACTAGTCTCACAGTGCCCCGGTATGTACTTTCGTTGCTTCTTCTAACAATAAGTTCTACTTCCTTAGAAATATCGGAATCATGAGAATAATTAAAGTAATGATCTTTTTTATATGCAAGCAAAGTGTCAACTGCGTTAAATGCTATTAAGAATCTGTGTTACAAAAACTCTAAAAATCTTCAAATTAAGTGAACGACTTGTGAAGCTGAATACAATATTAAATACAAACAATAAATAATACAACTAAAGCACTTAAGTGTACATAATATATGGCAAGCCTCACACCTGGCCCTATATGCGTCACTAATATTTACTAGAACTCTCTTTTTTTAATTCGCGCATTTTCGCTGTATATTTCCGGTGATAGTAACTTATATACGTTTACTGACAATTGTTGCAGTAAAATTCTCAAAGTGAAAGCAAATAGCACATTCTAAAATAAAAGGCTTTCTAAATGCAGACAAAAGCTCTTGACCAACACAACACGAACGTTATCAAAAGCAAGTCCTATGCATATTTCTTAAATGCTAGTCAATGTCGTTTTTATTTGAACTTGGTTGATAGAAGCTCATATTAAGCTACGCAAATGAAACAAATGAGAAGTTATATATATTTTTCTCGTTATTTACTTTCAAATATGTGGTTTGAAATATGAAATAAAGCAGCAGGTAGGTCGCTACGTAATTTATCATCCTCTGTTCTCTGGTGCGCCATCAATGTTCAACTCGTATAAAATGTTTCTCTTGATATATATTTTACTCATCATCATCACCAACGTTAATAGTGCGCCAAAACTATCACAACCTGACTACAGGACACAAATTGTGAATGTAATTGGAAAAGCCCTAGTGAAATATCAATGTAGTTTAGAGTCTTTCGTATTCTACTTTCATGACCTTTCCCCAAGTTCCATCCTTCTCAGACGAGAAACTTACTCGCGTTATGTAGTTCTTGATTACAATTTCACCAGGCCTTTAAAGCTGGAGTACTCTAGGTTCGTTCATCCGTCACGAATTGTAATATTACCAGGATATCAAAAGAAGAAAAGTAGTCCAATATATTTCTCTCTTAGCGCCCGACGGGCTATTTGGGACTTTCTGATGATACCATCTACGCTTGTCTTAATTCTGGTTTCAAAATTGTTCCCGGATCCCTGTAAAAACAGGGAGAGTTGGTTCAGCTGTGACAATCATATAAACCTCATTGTATTTACTCCGGTGGTTAAAGTTGCCGTAATTTTCAACCAACATCATGGAAAAGCAGTTGTACACGTACTCTGCAACGGATACTGTACGAGATCATTGCAATCAACCGATTTATCGATATTTGAAAGCAATACCAGATATTCACTTTCGTTGGAAATTCATAAGAAATATTTGCACAACGGTAACAGAAAGAAAATTGAGTTGGGTATTGAGCTCATCTCCCAAACATTTTGGGATGAAACGAAAACTCAAAATTATCTTTGTTCGAAAATATTTAAAACGCAAGTCTATCTTGAGATCCAAAAAGCGAAATATTGCTTTGAAAAGCAAATGCTCTCTATTGAACTGTCTATTAGACACAATATTACCTACATTGTTGGAGGTCATCTGCACGAAAATATTGAAAAGTCATATATACTGATAGACCGACCAAATGACAATACTCAGAACACAAACGATTGGGAAAGTCATTATAAAAAAGAGTGGGAGGCTGGGTTGTACCTTCAAGATGTTTCCGGTTTACACTACTTCTACTGCCTGGATACCGGAAATAATGGAACATTGGGGCAAGCTGAATATCAGTTTTGGATTCAATCCATGGATTCATTGCTATGGACAGCGATTTTTGTCGTTTGGTTGTCTATGTCATTGCTTGTGTCCAATTGGCGAACAACTCCAAGGCAGTTTGGTCAGGATTTCATGGGAAACCTAATTTACGTATTACAACTGGCTACGCGGGCTGCAGTTTCGATTCCTAGAGAACACCGTAATATATATTTGGTTGTGTCAGCAGCAGGCTTTATACTCTGGACCTATTATGAAGTTGATGTCACCAGCACCGTTTCCACCAGAGAAACACAACGCCCATTTCGTAGTTTAAAGGAACTGGGGCAAAATGGTTTTAAGATCATCACAACAGACTTGTGTAACGATGAGGCACTTCTTATTGACAAGGACAACGATATTTTATACGAGTGTGTTTTGGAGGAAGTGAACATTACTTCCATGACTACTTATGATTTGGTCAAGAAAAAGTTGGCGTGGGTGGTTCAGCCACAAGATGTGAATCGAGAAATATATGCTATTGCCGTTTCGTTGCGGAAGTACGGTTCAGGCATTAAATGCTTTCATATCAAGAACGAGAAAAAGAAAGAGGCTTGGTTCACCATCTTTTACACGGCCAACCGACATTGGTTGCTGGAAACAACAGGTAAAATAGCGGAGGCAGGGCTGATGGGAATTTGGAGAGAATGGGCTGAATTCGCCCAGATGATCAATATAACTGCGCCCATCAGGGACAAATCCTCGCAAGATGACAATATGAATTTAATTAAAATTAGAAGAATCACACCTGTGGTTATCATGAACATGTTTGGGTGTGCTGCAGGAGCATTTTTGTTTGTCTGCGAATTGTTGGTTGTTGATATACCAGCATGGATTTACGGGAAACGACTAAGGGTAACGCTATTAGAATGGAATTACTTTAAAGAACTGGAATTCCACAAACGAATACTTTGGTAAATAAATGACAATTTTTTTTTTGCCCAAGTCCTAATATGGCCACTGAGACTGAACTAAAGTAGTTACATGATTGTCGTGTAAAAAAGCGATGTACAAATAAACGTCGTTACGCATAGAATGATTATTTAAAAATGAACAGTTAAGCTACGAACTCCATTATGTAAATAGTTGCATGTAACAATACAATTTTATTTTACTCACTCAGAACAACGTCCATTTTATCGTCGACAAGAACGGATCATTTATTAAGTATTTCATACAATTATGTATTCTATACTTGGATGGAAAAATTACATAAAGTGTAAAACTGTAAGTTAAAAAACTATCCACAAATTCTAAACACCTGCATATACATACGATAACACCTACATATAAAATGCCCATACGAACATGTCAACTACTGTAACAATATGTATAACAATAATTAAGAATAATTAATACAATCTTAACAATTAATTTTATGCAGAATGGTTCCACTTTGTACATTTAATAAATGTGTAACCAATGCAACCTTACACCCCGTATGATGGCCTCTACTGAGACGTTGCAGGTTCGGCCTCAGAATGACCTTGCTGCTGGCCTTGGTTAACACTGGAAGAATAAACAGCCAGTTCTCGGTTATAGCGTTCCCGGTCACGTTGAGCCATGCACTTATACTGATTCTTTCTGACAATGTCCAAAGCGGCCCACATACGACCAAGTTCCCTGCCCACTTCCCGGAAGTCGTAATTAGGAAACCGTTTCTTAACTGAGGGACGTTCGTCATTAGTAAACCAAAAAAATGCGGTTAAAGGTCCCTTGGGTGCATTCGGATCCCTCTTCTTCTTGGGTTTCTTCACCTCAACACCTGCAGCCGGAGGCTGGTAGTTGCTCATTTCTTGCTGGTAACGTTCCTTATCCTTCTCTGCCATGTTCTCAAAGTATACCTTCTGGTCCTCACCGAGGTTCTAAAAAGAATAAAATCGATCATCATTAAGATTTATATTCTCCAATTACAAGTCTACAGTAATTTACTGTCAGTAAACCGCTGTTATGCACATAAAAAATGTAATTTAAAGTAATAATGTTTAACAGGACTTACATGCCAAGTCGCAGCACACTGCTTGGATAGTTCCGGAAACGGAATGTTGTAATCCGGAAACTGTTTCTTCTGTTGCTCCGAAAAGTACTTGACAAAGAAGGCGTACGCCGTCTTTCGACCGGCAGGTTTCTTGGGATCTCGCTTTCCACGTGGGGCCATCCTTCACTCCACAACTTGACGTTCAGTTGACCGGAAGATGGTTAAAGATTTTCCAAAAAATACGGACTAGTTTCCCACCTTTCGTACCTCCGCTGACCTGTACGCCAAAATTAAAGATAGAACTGCGATTAGTGGTGGATTTAAAAAAGTTTTCTACATTCCCCCTTCACCTTTTCCTTCAACTCTACACCTTAATTTGTAATTAAATAGTATCTAAAAATGTTATTACAATTAATGAACAAATCATAAACCTTAAATTATCCTTTTGTTAATAATAGTTAACAATCTTTTCACTTTTTCTCCGAAACAGTTTAAACTAATTAGGAACTTAACTCACCTTCACTTTTTTGACAAATCAATTACAAAATCTCTATCATGTTGAAGATATGATATTTCTCCGACAGAACCCGAGTTAAACGGAACGGAAAGATTGGTCCAAGAAAATGGATCCAAACCAAATCCAAAAGAGCATCCACACAACAAACTTGTTGAGACTTGAGACTTGCGACGTCAATCACCAACCACCAAAAATCTGCACAAACGACCAGAACGGAAAGCGACGGCAGACGTGCGACAGATCGAGACTGGAGACGTGGAGACCACTCTGTCGTAAATTCACTTCCAAAAACGTTTCCTACTTCCCCCACCGGAGCGTTGAGATTGGACAGGATCCTTTCAGCAAAACTGCCTTCACTTCTCGCATCAGAAATTGCACGACAAGAAAATCATGCTGAAACGAGAAAAAAATTTAGCAATTACGTTCTTCTCTCCATTTCGATACGTACCGAAGTTTACACACCTTTATAGATTGGACTAATTTGCATAATAGACCATTAACGTACTACAGTACTTTCTGCCGCCAAAAAATTTGAGCGGTTGGTCGCCCTCCAACTCAAGCAACCAAGCTGCTGCATTGGTAGCTGAGCTGAGCACCACCACAACCATCATCACTCACTCACTCATTCACTTTCTCATGTCGGAAAAATTAAATTAAATTAATTCTGTGATCAGTGATTTTAAAAAGTGCTTACCATTTACGATCAAGTTGATGTCACTGAACATGCCTGTATTTTTAATTTTGTTTAATAGTGCTTGTGAACTTTGTCAACATCAATTCTTTTGTGACTGTCTTTCCCATTTACGTGCATTGTTAAACAAGTGATGTTGACAAAGTCCACAAGCATTATTAAACAAAATTAAAAGTACAGGCGTGTTCAGTGACATCAACTTGATCATAAATGGTATTTATATTTTCCATTTAATTGTTTTCACAGTCTTAAAAAATTAATTAAAAAGTGATATTTTGAGTGTTTTACTCAAACCCGAGGGCATAATTCACCCCTCAGGCTGAAATTTCAAAAAGGACAGGGAAAAGTAAAAAAAGGTAACAAGGATTAAGTTTTCTGCATATACGACCAAAATTGTAGGTGCAATTCTAAATATGAAACTCGATATACGCTTTTAAATTTAACAAATTACTTTAACACATTTTATATATAACAAATTAACTAATTTAATACAAATTTAACACATTTTAAACAAATTAACTAATTTAATACAAATTTAACCCATTTTAAACAATTTAACTAATTTAATACAAATTTAACACATTTTAAACAAATTAACTAATTTAATACAAATTTAACACATTTTAAACAAATTAACTAATTTAATACAAATTTAACACATTTTAAGTTTAACAAATTAACTAATTTAATACAAATTTAACACATTTTAAACAAATTAACTAATTTAATACAAATTTAACACATTTTAAGTTTAACAAATTAACTAATTTAATACAAATTTAACACATTTTAAACAAATTAACTAATTTAATACAA
This sequence comes from Sinella curviseta, assembly GCA_004115045.4. Classification (NCBI taxonomy): domain Eukaryota; kingdom Metazoa; phylum Arthropoda; class Collembola; order Entomobryomorpha; family Entomobryidae; genus Sinella; species Sinella curviseta. The sequence goes on along the minus strand of CM023200.3, from coordinate 41,385,387 downwards.
ATTTAACACATTTTAAACAAATTAACTAATTTAATACCTATTTAACACATTTAAATTTCTTATTGTAGATATGGTGGGGAAAAGTAAACATGCTCGAGCAGCGAAACGGAATTGGGCAAAAGCGAGCAATGCACTCAGCCGGAAAGACAGAGGAAATAAAGAAAACTATCCACTCGAAACCCAAATCGGCTCAAACATGCTAGACAGACGCAAGCAAGCTATGAGAATGAGAAATGGAAATGAGAATGATGTACTGAGGATCGAAATCATTCCACCAAGTCCTAAACCCGTCAGAATAATTCAGAAGCCAATACCAAAAGAAGTATCAGGTCGTCGTGTATTAGCTATTTCCCCATTAAATTCTGTAATAGAGCAAATTTCGAGGCACAGCATGACTTGTACCGCTGGTCCCGTAACCTTCACTGGTGAAACCCGCAAAGGGTTAGAGACTAGCCTTTCCTACATGTGTGGATGCGGTACAATGTTTGATACCGGAACAGAAGGCAGTGAATTGTCTCTGGCTGCAAACGAAGGCCTTATCTGGGGATGTCAAGTCTCAGCCACCGGCTACACCGCCGCAGCGTCTCTTTTGACTACTCTCGACATAACCCCGCCTTCTTTTAAGACCTTTAAGCGCCACCAGGACACGATTTTAGCTGCGGCGAAAGACGATATGAGGAAATGGGCGATGAGGGAGAAGGAACTTGCCATAGAAGCAAATGATTTTGTCACCGTGCTGAGGGTCGTAGATGGGGTAGAGAAAGAAGAACGGTATCCTGCCATTATGGTCATCAACGACGGAGGTTGGCCCAAGCGATCTTATGGGCATTCCTATTCTGCAAATTCAGGTGTCGCTGTTATTATCGGATCAAGGACTGGAAAAGTAATCTACGCCGATGTTAAAATATCCTCGTGTGTTGTATGTGATCGCTACCCTGCTGGTGAAGCACCGCCCCATGAATGCAATAAGAACTGGGTGGGTCCTCCAACAGGAATGGAATCAGCCATCATCTATGAAGGTTTCGCGCGCAGCATTGAAGATTATGGTCTAGTGTATTCTCACTTCATTGGAGATGGGGATTCATCGGTTCACAGTAAAGTGAAGAATATCTACAAGGGAATTGACGTTATCAAGATAGAGTGCAAAAATCACGTCGTAAGAAACTTCACCACTAAACTGATGGATATCGCCACTAATAGAGTAAAGGGCGCTGACTCCAAGATCTCAGCCGATGAAAGGCGTCTAGTGAATCCAAAGCTTGCCCGATTTCGTGTCGCACTCAGACAAGCAATTAAGTATAATAGTGAGAACAGTACCGACTTTAGAGATCTTCGACACGACATTTTGAATATTCCCATGCATGTTTTTGGAAACCATGCTAATTGTAGAGGATATTATCAGTGCAATGATAAGGATGTGGACATGGTTGCTACTGCAAAGAAAATGAACTTTTGGGTTCCCTTGATGAGAGCAATTGAGCGCGTAGCATCGTTGGCACAATCACTAATATTGAATCGAACAAGCAACCGAGCTGAATGTTTCATGTCTGTGGCGTCTAAGTATGTGGAAGGCAAGCGCAAAAACTTCGGACAAAGGGGTTTATATAAAATCCGGATGGCGGGAGCAGTACTCGCATATAATGAATCCACCTTCTGGGCAACAGAAGCCTTCAAGTTAATAAAGGGCAAGGATGTTTCTTCTCCACTGTGGGCTCAGCGATCTCAGGAAGGTGTCAAGAGGCGATCATTTAAGGCAAAGTACCGTGTTCGCCGTCCACTAAAGTTCCCCCTACTTGCCGAAAGAAGAGGCGATTTAGACTACGGTTCAGATCCTCAAACCCCAGATATGGACGACTCAATGCTTAAAGTTGAAATTCAGTCACGATGGTCGGAATTGCAGGTTACGTCAGAAGTTGCTGCTGATATTGAAATGAAGACAAGAGGTCAGGCAGCGAATCCAGAATGGTTCAAAGAGAGGTGTGGAAGGATCACAGCTTCCTTTGCCCCACGCGCTTACAAGTTACAGCCTACAACAACGAATAAGAACATTCTGGATGAGTATTTCAATCGTAAAAGAATCGTTAAAGTCGTTCGGCTAGCCATGCAGCACGGTAAAGACAATGAACATTGCGCTATTGCAGCGTACGAATCGTACAAAAACTTTGAACCGGGAACCGTTAAACCTTCAGGATTATTTGTTTGCGTAGACAACGGTATTTTTGCAGCATCTCCAGACGGTCTGGTAGGTGGAGATGGGATTATTGAAGCAAAGTGTCCATACGCATTATACACAAATTCAGATACAAGCGCACCACTGCATCCATACAGCGATAAGTGGAAGTCCTCCAGCCTCGAAAGAATCCGACCAAGTGCGCCAGGGGAGCAAGTAAGATATCAGCTGAAACGAACACACGACCATTATCGACAGATAATCATGCAGCTGTACGTCGCCAATAAGTCATGGTGTGATTATATAATCTGGTCAGAGTCCGGATTGCACGTCGAACGTATTGAGAAATCTGCTGTGACCGATGAATTGTGGGAGAAAATGAAAACTAAACTCGCCAAGTTTTGGGATGACGATCTTGCCCCAGAGTTAGTAAATTCAAGATTCGATCGTGGATACAAAGAATATCGTTCCCCTCCACTTAGAAAGAAAGGTAATGTCAAGATTTGCACCCTACCAAGAAATGTTTCTACATCTGTAGACTAAAACCCTTGTGACTGAAAATCAACCTGATTATTTTCGCCGTCCCATCGGCAGAAAAGATTGGAGGTAGGTGGGATAAACATACAATATTGTTCGCCGTCCCATCGGCAGCAAAGATTGGAGGTAGGTGGGATAAACATACAATACTGTTCGCCGTCCCATCGGCAGCAAAGATTGGAGGTAGGTGAGATAAACATACAAGACTATTCGCCGTCCCATCGGCAGCAAAGATTGGAGGTAGGTGAGATAAACATACAAGACTATTCGCCGTCCCATCGGCAGCAAAGATTGGAGGTTGGTGGAGATGGGGTCCAATGAGACACCTCCTCGCGGGGGACCCCGGGCAACATATGAACAAACGTTAGCCACTTGAATGTTCTTATGGCTAACGTCTCAACCATACCTCATTGCAGCAGATATAAGGCTACGAATCGCAACAAAGGTTAGAGATTGGTGTGGAATTTACTTGAAACTGATAGATCTACCCTTCCATCCTAACCACTATATGCATTGCCAGCATGTTTACAAGTTTGCAGTTTTCCGTATTCGTTTTTCAACACCTCGCACACAAAACTAAAGGAAACTAATCACATTTGGGCCAAAAATTTGTATTTTATCGGATTTTTGCTTCATTTGCCTCTTTCACACTAATATTATTTCTTATCTTTCAGATGGAGCCATCGGAGCGTTTGTATGCTGCGATAGAGGAAGCGAAGGCGGCCATTGATGATGAGACAAGGGCGGACTGGACAGATAGGAGATTTGAGGAAGTGCTTACAGTACGGACAAGGTTTATTCGAGAAGAGTACCGGGAAGTGACAGAGCGGGAGCAGTTGGAAAGGCGGGAGAAAGATGAAAGTAGGAAAAATGCTGAGATAGAGAGGTTAGCGAGAGAAGAAAGGGAAAGGCGTATGAGAGATTGTGAGGCGCTAGAGATCGATTTCGCCCAGTGTCGTCCCGTTACACCTCCACCCAGATCAACTCGGCCTCCAGCACGTGAGCAAGTCGAACTTGTCCACCGTAGTCCTCCTAGAGGCATTGCTCGACACGGGAGTCATCCCCCGGCACACTTTTATCGTAGACCGCAGATCTCACAGAGAAGGCCGATCTCACTTCACCGAAACGGAAGTCCTGAAAGCAGGTGTCAAGCGCAACTCCACATTATTAGACGTCCTATACAACATGGAGCTCCGCGGAAGAAGGGAGAGCCCAGGCGGGACGCCCCGTTTAAATGTCCCAAGTGCGAGAGGTCTTACAAGACTGTAAGCCCAATGAAAAAGCATCATGCCACATGCTATTTCACGCACCCATCTCGGCGCTACGCGCACTAAGTACTGTTTAAGCGGCTTCCCATGGCCCAAAAAGATTGGAGGTTGGTGGAGATGGGGTCCAATGAGACACCTCCCCGCGGCGGACCCCGGGCAACATAGGAACTAACGTTAGCCACTTGTTCTTATGGCTAACGTCTCAAACGTAACTGTTGAACAGTTACTTAATAACTGTTCAACAGTTAAATTTTCAATTAACAGTTTATTTACCATATTAAAATTTAATATGGTAAATAAACTGTTAATTGAAAATGATTACATTTATAACTTTGTAACTGTTCAACAGTTAAACTTTCAATTAACAGTTTATTTACCATATTAAAATTTAATATGGTAAATAAACTGTTAATTGAAAATGATTACATTTATAACTTTGTAACTGCTCGACAGTTAAATTTTCAATGAACAGTTTATTTACCATATTCAATTTTAATATGGTAAATAAACTGTTAATTGAAAATGATTACATTTACAACTTTGTAACTGCTCAACAGTTAAAGTTTATTTAATTTAGCTAGTAATTTTAGAATAGCTAGGACGCGTGTCCAAGGGTGGGTTGGTGGGCCAATTAGGTAGGGAATTAGGTTAGGGATTTTTAGTAGTTATGTACTTGCTATATTATGCAGCTTTTATAAATAAAATATACATATTGTGCTGTGGAGTGCTATTCAGAACTTGTGTCCTGCAGGGTTGGTATGACTTCCTTGAGGACCATACCACTCAGCACACACGCCAAGCACAGCATGCAACAAAGAAGTGATGGTCGTCACCATCACCAAAACAGCTGTTCCTATGGAACCTTAAATGGAATCCTATGTAACATGAATAACAAATATGTAATTCATCATAGTCCATTTCATGTGTAAAGGATGGGGCACTGTGACATCAGCATGGTACGTTTTTGAGACGCAATAAAATTAATGCAACTACTTATGTAAAGATTCGAACATAATGTCATACTTCAATATTTTAAAATCTTTCCATAAGATTTTTTGATCTATAAGCACATAGTCTCTTTCCAAGGACCTTTCATTTTCATATTTCTTCTTCACTGTTTCTTTCAGGAATATCTTAAAAATGGACACGGAAAAATGCCAACCTCGAACTTTGACCTTTTGGTTGAGTCTATATCAGTTTAGATATTGAGATCATAATATATTTTCACAATAAGCAAAGAATTTTGATTAAATAAATAGACATAAATTGACAAAGATACAATTGTGAAAATTCAGTATCGAGTTAATTCGCAACTGTGTTAACAAAAGAAACCGGTTCAATAAAAACACGAAGCAGATACAGCAATTCCATGACCTTTGTCTATGATGTGACATAAAAAACTTCCTAAGCACTTCTTGCGCACAAAGCGAGTTGTCAAAACTTCTTACCTTTTTGTTATTTGCGAAAAATAAAGGATTGACGAAACCATAAACACTAAAGTGTCGGGTCAAGGGTTGACGTTTATCTTATGTGCGTTTGTATGTACGACCAGCACACACTCGTCTCGATTAACAAATAAAACCAACAATACCTAGTATAAACTTTGAGCTGTTTATTTTGGCAATAAGAAATCAGACGCTCACGCTTCTTTATCTCAAAAACAATCGAATGTTTTTATGAATCGCTTAGTAAGAAACGCTTTAATTATAACGTAATATTAATTCTTACATGAAATTTTTTTTATAAAGTTGCATCAGTTGCAGTTTTATAAAACTAATTTATAAAGTTAATTTTACTTGGGTTTCATTTGTATTAAATATACTTGCAATTTTTTACAAAATCCATAATAAGAATAATTAATACATAAAGCAAATACTTTCGATTCGTCAACTTTTTAGCGAATGTTTTAAAAGGCACTTACTACTTCGTAAATACAGTACAGTTTCATATAATTGTAGTTGGTGGGTGATGTCAAAGATAGCATTTGCGAATACACAAATTAAAATGTTTATTTCTACATTCTCAAGTTGCAATTATGTAAAATCCTTTATTCGTACTTAGTGCTATCAAATCACTGGTCGAATTGGATTGTACTTTCATTACTCGTCGAGACCAACTTGTTCTCGTTCCTTGTTCCTATTGATTGATAATTGAACCCGAACACATTCTAAAAGATAAAACGATATTTTTGCATATTGATTAGCTAGTAATAACAAGAGACTTACAAAATGGCCACGAACGCTGCAATATTTTTGGGCTATAAACACCTTCCACTTACTATTTTTTAGGTTGCAAATTCCAGCTCCGTTTGCGCATATGCATCCTGCTGGGAAGCAACTCTCAAGCAAACCGGAAATGCTGAATCCTGTGCAAAGCACGTGTGGCACAGGCACAACTCTAGTTATTCCAGTGCCTCCCTCCGTGTCGTCTTCCACCACACCACCTACAATTTGGTCTCCACTGGTCTGTAAAATACATGCAAGAAAACGACATGAATTTTAAAATACTTCAATTTACTGTTTCAAAATTGTCACTAAACAATTGCAGACGGGAATTTCTTAATTATTGTAACGTTACATCCCCTACTAATCTTACTTTTTCCCTGGAAAATACAGCCCCTCCGGAAATACACTGTAAAAAGCATGCAATGAGTATACTTAAAATGAAAAATCTCGTTTTCAGGCTTCTTGAAGCACTACTTTCACGATCGGACTGAGTCACCGTGAAGGTTAATTTTATTCCCATATTTGAATATTTTTTTTCGCCGCAATGAAGTAAAGTCAACAGTCGATAGCAATCTAATGTTTAAATGATAAGATTTTTAAGAAGACCGGAACAACTCTTCGGGTAGTCTAGTGAAAGAATGAGCCTGATGATTAAAAAAGCTTTTGTTTTATGCATATGCATTTCATTCTATGCATGTACGTAGTGAAGTTACACTGATGGAATGTTTTATGCAATAATCCTCAAGATTTATTATTATTTTGTGCATGCTCCATTATGCACTTTGTCCCAACATACCTAAAACTAAGAAAATATTTTCATAACCAGAATACCAGACGTTTCCTACAATAAAATAAGACTGCATACCAATTAGGGTATTACTTCCTATCACACCATTATTATCTAGTCATTCCATCTATTACTTACATTGCATTACAACAACACATTATGAGGTGCATAATATCCGGAATCAGGATTGACTACATACTTCAGTAACTTCATATTATCATATGTACTCCGAACATTTTTAAGAAAGTAGTTTTGAGTTGGGTGGAATACATACCTAGTGTAGTCCAATGAGAAGAATGAACAATCAGAATACTTTTTTATGTAGAAAGTTTTGAGATCGAGGACAGAAAATTATTACGTCGCGTTTCACGGTTGCTGACAATGTGGGGCAACGAGTATAAAAATGGACACTTGGTTAAGGTTAGATAAGAATGGAAACATTGCAAAATGAAATGAATAGTGGATGTCACAGTCACGTGCCACAGTCATTCTTAATGAATGCATGGATTTCAGAATGCAGTTTTCAGACAATGCAAGTCTCCAAATGCCCCTATCGTCGAAAACATTATAACTAACCAGCGTGATGAACGCGATGAAATTTGGAATATCTGATGTTTTAACGTATATTAAAACTATTAAATGATAATTACTTGTACAACGTAATTTTTATTCAGCAAGTAATTAAATTTAGACAAGGAAATTCATAAATAAAGAGTATCAGTAAAATTAGGGCTTAGCAGAAATGAATGGGGTGACGTGAGAAAATGCATGTAAGGAAGTTGTACATTACTGACAGTAATTTACTGTAGTCTTGTCCCATGTTCTTTTTTAAAGCATAACAATAATATAATTTTGCATTTTTATATTCATGCGCTGATAATGTCAATTGCTCAGCAAGCGCAGATTAGATTCCACATCTGCTGCACTGCACTGACATGATCAATATTACATTTCGTTTTCGTGATCTTTTCAATGAAGATGTCTACTATTAGAATACTGCATGAAATTGGAGACCATTTGACCTGACATGAAACTCAATGATGATATGAATTTCTCCAAATCCCTTGGAAAACATTGATTAATGACCTAATAAAATTTATGTTGTAGTATTCCGAAATTAGATTTGCACACTTTACTGATATTTCTTTTTAATTTTATGCCTGATTTTTTTCAGTTTCTGAATTGGTAAAAATTGAGAAACTTTCATCTGAATTTCTTTGCTTAGAAAGTAGAAAAGCATGGCAAGTAAAATCATACACTTTATGGTTTTATATAGGTACTTAACTTTATATATTTTTAACATACCAAGAATAATTAAAAATAGAAACATGACATGTTGGACCAATCTATGAAAGTTAATCCATGAAAATACATTGGATATTGTTATCACTTCACCAAACCATACCTAATTTTGCACCCTGAGTTATGCATACAACTTCCAAGTTTAAAAATAGTATTAAAAATGCTTATAACAAAGTAAATACTGAAAGAGGGTACAAACGACTTCATACTCTGAACTGTAATATTCTGTACAATTGTTCGTTTCTTTTTATTCGTTTATTTATTTAGGTTTTCTGCTCAAAATTTCTTAACACTTACATTCCACTTATTTTCTCATTGGGCCCGTATTTCTGGAATTTGGATACATGAATACAAATACTTCGATAATGTCAACCTCCCTTGAATTGTGAATTCATAAATAGATACATATTGAGCATATGACTGAACAACAGGAACCGAAAGATTAAAAGGCTCAAAGAAATGTTTGCCAGTACAATCAAGAACTCATTGTTTTGTCCCATATGTCTGCTGCATGCTGCCTACCGAAAAGATAAATTATACGCAACTGCACTCATTAATGGTTCGGTCACAATTCATATGGTATTGTAATGTAATTTGTGTAAATGCGTAGCAAATATGTACGTTTTACTAAAGTTATATACGTACATATAGTTATGAACACTGTTTTATTGAGCCAGGATGAAGAACGCATGTTGTTATTTATCAAATAAAACTATCAACGGTAACTAGACTGACTAATTTTTGCTCAGTCTTCCTTTAACAGTGGTTGAGGAAGTTGTTCTTATGAGAATATTTAATTACAGTTAGAATTCTTGTTCCTTGTATATGTTTGGAGGATTCCATTTCTAATTCCACAAGAAAACATTTAATTCAACATATTTTTAGCTAATCTATTGAAAAGCATGACGATACAAAAGATCGTTCCACTTTTGGCGCTGACGACATTCGCTGCATTAATAAAATGTGGCATGGGGGATTCAAAATTTTCAGACCAGAAACTGGGATGGGGTTATGACGGTTAGTGTTTTATTGGAACATGATTTTTTAGTGATTGATGAATAAATTAATTGTTAAGCTATATTTTATATTATACTGTTCATTGTTTTTGCTGTAGAGCCTCCGCTTAAACCTGGGGACTGTCCCGCTTCCAATCCTGGAATGTACTGCTATGAACAAAAGGATCTTTGCAAAAGTGACTGCGAGTGCCCGAATAAACAAAAATGCTGCTATCAGGCGAATTGT
>CM023200.3:41315438-41375756 GCA_004115045.4 Sinella curviseta | reverse complement strand
TAAAGTTTACAACTGCCCGTTAATAAATGTTCAGCACACAAGTAGTTAATTATAAGGAAAATGATAACTGTTGATAATTTATTCACGATAAAACTCTCAATTTAAAATAACTCAGGATGCTCTCTTTAATGTCTTTTTCGCAATTACTAATTGCACTCGATTTTCAGCTAAAAGCTGCCCAACTCAACTCAATAATCTCCGTACAGTAATTAACTGATCGGATCCTCTCTTAATCTCATTCAGCTAAAAGCTGCCCAAATCTCAATCTCAGTTAAGCTAAAAGCTTCTCGCCAATCACCCAGTAGATTGGTATTGCATGTTCTTCTTTCTTCCCCGTTGAAGAAAGTGAAAAGCCCCGTCCTTGCTTCTTATGCAATTGAATGCTGCAAGTCTCATCTCGTCACGAGCCTCGTGCTCGTCTCTATTTTTCTCACTCACTCAAACAGACAAAGAGGCATCAAAATATAACAACGAAAATGGAAAAATATTATGCTAAATTCTACAGTTTTAACATCCTCCCGCCATGAAAAGGACGGGAGTCTTTTTCATTAAGTAATGGAATAGGAAATACTACTTTTATGTGGGCACGAGGGAAAACCTCTTACTAAATGAAAAATAAAATTTAAGAGGAAAACCTGCGCAGCTCTCAAAAAATAAAAATAAAAGAAAAGAAAAACTAATGAGAGCCCCATTTGGCCACTTCTCGAACTCACACTGCTTCACTCTGCTCGTTACGCCCGACCGTAACGGTTTACTCGTATCAGACTCGTCATCTACCTCTAAAGGGTAGAGCCGTTGGACTGATCTCTGAATCTCTCTGGACGCTTCACTCTGCGACCACTCCTCGTTACGCCCGATCGTAACGGTTTACTCATATCAGACTCGTCATCTACCTCTAAAGGGTAGAGCCGTTGGACTGATCTCACAATCTCTCCACGCTGGGTGCGTACTCTCGCCAATCGGCGCTCACGATCTCTTCCTGGAATGCTCTCGATCACTCTTCCCAGTGGCCACTCCAGTCGTTTCTCATTGTCGTTTCCGACAAGCACAATCTCTCCCACTCGAAGCTCCCTAGTTGGCTTCTTCACGTTACGGTTGACCAGCATGGATAGATACTCCCTCATAAAGCGTCCCTTCAGCTCCTTCTTCAACGTCTCCATGTAGCCCACTCGTACTCGCAATTTCTCAGCTTCCGTAATCTCTCGTTCGGGAAACGTTGCATTTCCAAAAGGGTGCAGGAATAATGATGGGGTAAGCGGCTCCAGGTCATTGGGATCCTCACTCACATACGTCAATGGACGTGCATTCATAACTTCAGCCACCGTCTTCAAAGATATCTTCAACTCGTTCCAGTTTAGTGATCCCTTTCCCAAAGTCCTCCTCAGCAAATCCTTTGCAACTCGAATGAGCCGCTCCCACCAGCCTCCCCACCAGCTTGACGTTACTGGAATGAATTTCCATTCAATTTTGGAAATGCTTGCCCCTTTCTCGATCTCGTCCCAATTCATTTTACGAAATAAATTGTCTGCTCCTCTAAAATTTGTCCCGTTATCGGAATAGATAATGGCGGGCCTCCGAAACTTCTCGCAAAAAGATTCCAATGCTCCAAGAAATGCTGCTGTACTCAGACTCTTCACTGCCTCCAGGTGTACTGCTCTATACACACCGCAAGTAAAAATCACGATCCATGCTTTACTCCCGTTTTTTAATAGTAGAGGCCCAGCTAAGTCTATTCCCACCACTTCAAAGACCTCAGCGTCTTTGACTCGATCCAATGGTAACGGAGCCGGAACTGGAATCACTGGTTTTGCGGAGAAGCGTTTGCATCTGACACACTTGTTCACCACCTGCTTGATGGTGTGCCTAGCCTTCGTAATCCAGTATTTGTTCCTCATGATGGTCATCAGGAACCCAACTCCTGCGTGATAAGTGTACCGCTCATGAAAATCCCTGATCAGCTGCTTAACCTCTTCTCGATAATGTGGCAGCACAATGGGGTAACGGTAATTTCCCAAGTCCTCCCGGTAGGTTAGTCGTGTTTTGACTCTCAGTAGTCCCCATTCATCTTCAAACACCTCCAGGCCCTTTAATTTTGCTCGATTCTCCTTTGGATATTCTTGTCGCTGGATTTCCCGTATGAAAATAATCTCTGCTAAGCTGATCTCTTCTTTTGTCAGTGGCCCAGCTCTGCGTTTTGACTCGTTGACAAGCTTGTTGTGAAGAAATCTCCTAATCCAACCAACAATACGCACCATTCCCTCAAAAGTATGCGAGTTTTGTACACGCTCGATAACGGAACATGATACCACCGGCTTCGTCTTCTGCATCTCCTCCTGAATCTCGTTCTCATTGAAAATCTCGCATGGCCTTGGCCACTCACTTTCCTCCAGATAAAGCCAGTCAGGTCCTCTCCACCACTCAGATTTCTTCAACTCGAAAGGAAAGCAACCGCGTGATGGCAAGTCTGCTGGGTTGTCGACTCCTGCCACATGTCTCCATTGTTCTGGTGCTGTTGACTGACTGATCTCTCGAACACGATTTGCGACAAAAGTACCCCACTGATTATCGCGTCTTATCCACGCGAGAGCTGTCGTTGAGTCGGTGTAAAAATATACAGGAACATTCTCCAAATTTAACGCTTGCTTCACATTATTGAACTGACGAACTCCAAGTAAGCACGACATCAGTTCCAGCTTTGGTATGGTCATTACTTTAACGGGGGCAACTCGAGACTTTGCGCAAAGAAGTTCCACCGTCACCTTCTCTGTTCCATCCACACGAAGATAAACTGTGGAACTATATGCTAATTTGCTAGCATCCCCAAAAATGTGTAGTGACCATGACCTCCTGTCACTAGTGCCATTTGTCGATAGTCGAGGAATTCTGATTTCACCTATGCTTTTTGCCTCGGAACACCACTTCAAACATTTCTGCTTCTCTTCTTCAGGCAAATCCTCATCCCACTTCAGTTTACTCTGCCATGATCGCTGCAACAAAATCTTCATAGGAAGAACGCCGGGGGAGGTGAAGCCAACGGGGTCAAATATTTTCTGGATCGTTGATAAAACTGTGCGCTTCGTAACCTTCTCTGGAACGGTAAAGCTCTTCATGTTCACGAACAATGAATCTTCTCTCCTATCCCACAAGAGCCCCAACACAGAAACAATGCGCGTTGACTCGTTCTTAGTATCTTCAATATTGGATTGCCATAATCTGAGATCCATTGCCGCTTCCTCCATTACTTTCACCGCTTTCTCTTTGAATTGCACATAATCTCCCTCCGTATCCTCCGAGTTGACACAGTTGTCAACATAAAGTGTTGATAGTAATTTCTCTCCAAATATCTTCTCATTTCCTGGTAGACTTGACAAGTGGTGATACAGCACAGCGGCCAGGATAAAAGGGCTACAGGTAACGCCAAAAACAACTCGAACATGCTTATACTCCATGACCTTGGTCATCTCCTTATCGCTCCACCATAAAAAACGAACAGCATCTTGATCCTCTTCATGTAGGCCGATCATCTGGAAGGCTTTCTTTATGTCGGCGACAAACGCGATGGCCTTTTCCCTGAATCTCAAAATAATATCCAGTATCATAAGCACGTAACTTTCTCCAGTGAAAAGGCAGTCGTTGAGGGAGGGCGACTTTCCAACTCGACAGGAGGCGTCGAAAACTGGTCTTACTGGCGTCGTCAGGCTCTCCTTTTTTATGACAGGGCGGTGCGGCAGATAATGTACTCGTTGTGCGTTATCCTCCAGCGGCACCTTCTCAATAAATCCACTTTGCTCCCACTCCTTAAAGATTTTATCGTATGTATCAAACATGCCCATTTCCGTCAGTTTCTTTGTTGCTGATTGGAGCCTTTTGAAAGCTACTGGCCTGTTGGTAGGCAAAGGTGGCAGGTCATCCTTCCAAGGTAGTTTCGCCACGTACCTTCCATCATTTCCTCTTGTTATGCTATTTATATAATTTTCTCGTGCCAACTCCACCTTCCTCATAATCTCCTTGTGCTCTGCTGGCTCCTTAATTCCCAAGGTCTCTAATTCCCACAAAGTAGCAATCTTGTCGTCATTAACTGACATGGATATACAGGAACGGGAAATTCTCTCCTCATCACCATCATCATCCTTCAATTCTCCCATTACAGTCCAGCCAAGCTTAGTGTAAATGGCGGCGGCTCCAGTGGTCAGCTTCACGATTTGTCCAGTAATAATGTGTGGATACACATCAGCCCCAATCAATAAATCAATCTCTGATTTCCCATCGTCAGTCAAGTTGATGTGTTTTGATTTTAATTCCTCCAAAATTGCTGGGTAATGATGTACAGGTGTCGGCATAGCTGCACAAATCTTCTCTTGTTCTCGAACCTCGATGTTCAGCTGGAAATTACTTTCGACTGATTTGATGTTGAGTTTATGTTTATTGTGCGTTACCGTTGTAGTTTGATGTCCGCCAAACAAACAATGAATAGATCGCACCACTCCCACAGGCTGAAGCCGTAATTTTTGAGCAGCGTTCTTCGAAATGTAGCTTTTTTCACAGCCTCCGTCAATAAAAGCTCGCAAGTTAATTTTCTTATCCTTGTTGACAACGGTCACCATCAAAGTCTGCAACGTGACATCACTGGCGGCTCCAATACTTGCATGGCTGGAAGTAGTTTGAACACCTGACTTCTCTCCTTTCTCCTTCTCAATTCTTGCTCGTTTTGAAGTTGGCTCTTCATTTCTGTTGTGGAATGGTTTGTTGTAGCTGTGCTCCTTGCACAATACCGTATGGTGTCGTCTCTTACAAATTCTGCACTCCAGATTTGATGATTTGCAATCCTTGCTATGATGTTGTCCACAACACCGGAAGCACAGTCCCTTTCTCCTCAGAATGGCCATTTTATCCTCATAGCTCATTTCCTTGGCCTTGTAACAATCTCGACTTGCATGATTGCTTTTGCCACAAAACACGCATCCCGCTCTCTCTGCATTATGAAATGACGATAAAGTTGGAACTGGAGCTCTTTTCTCAAACTTCCGGTTTGCAGTTTTGACAGGACGCTGCTCACTCTTCTTCTCCTGATGTGCTCCTCTCTCTTGCTCGGTAGCAAAAGCTCGACTGATTTCAATTTTCTGCTTTATCTCTACCTCCTTCTCCAGGAACTCCATAAGCAGATCCAATCTCGTTTTGGGAGGGTCTTCTTTACTCGCATCCTTTGACGACAAGGGACTCCGTTGCCAGTTATCCAGGGTCTTTTCTGGAAGACTTGACTCCACAAGCGGGAATAACCAGGTCGCAGGGTCAGCTTTCTCCAAATTCAACGTTTTCATCGAGCGCAAATGGGAATCCAGTTTGATGTAGAGGCTCTTCAAGGGTATCTTTTCTTTCGCGTTCACGTTGGAGATCACTAAGTTCAGCAGCTGGCGGATGTAGACTTGCAGTAACATGTCTTCATTTGCATATCGCTTCTTCAACGCTGCAATCACATTGGCATAATTCTCATTGGATTGCGCGTATCCATCGGCGATCTCGTAGGCGTCAGTACCCGGCTCAAGTGCGTTGAGAAGGAACGAGAATTTATCGCTGCCGCGCATGTGGGGGTCTTCATCTATCTTCTCGAACTGTGCCCACCATCCAAGCCAATCGCCTAATTCACCAGAAAACTTCTTCATCACTATCGTAGGTAAATTGCAGTTCCGCATCTTAATAGTCTCCATGCTGACACTTCCGGAAACACTCTCTGGATAAGGATTCTTCTCTGGCAACCGCAACTCCTTTGAAACACGTAACTCTTCGTACTTGCTCTTCAACTCCATCATGCTCTCCACCTCTTTATTTTCCTCATCTTCGGTCTTGTTATCTGTCAGAAGCTGCTCCATTATTTTGCGGTCGTGCTCCTGTAATTTCTCGAACACGCCAGTGATCAAATTGAATTTCACTTGGATGGGCTCAGGCTTCAGGGTCTTGTCCTTCAACAGGTTCTCCAACTCCGCACTCAGCTTCTTGAATTCCCACCGAACTGGGCGCCTCGCTCGTGTTAATTCATCCATCGCCTCCAATTCACTTATCACAATCACGTTGGGGGGTCACCAAAATGTCCGGAATGTAACTGATAACCTCAATTTACTTCCAATGGACGAACTCGAAGTGAATGATGAGGACGATGAGATGCTCGTTATTATGAGAATTAAAGTTTACAACTGCCCGTTAATAAATGTTCAGCACACAAGTAGTTAATTATAAGGAAAATGATAACTGTTGATAATTTATTCACGATAAAACTCTCAATTTAAAATAACTCAGGATGCTCTCTTTAATGTCTTTTTCGCAATTACTAATTGCACTCGATTTTCAGCTAAAAGCTGCCCAACTCAACTCAATAATCTCCGTACAGTAATTAACTGATCGGATCCTCTCTTAATCTCATTCAGCTAAAAGCTGCCCAAATCTCAATCTCAGTTAAGCTAAAAGCTTCTCGCCAATCACCCAGTAGATTGGTATTGCATGTTCTTCTTTCTTCCCCGTTGAAGAAAGTGAAAAGCCCCGTCCTTGCTTCTTATGCAATTGAATGCTGCAAGTCTCATCTCTTCACGAGCCTCGTGCTCGTCTCTATTTTTCTCACTCACTCAAACAGACAAAGAGGCATCAAAATATAACAACGAAAATGGAAAAATATTATGCTAAATTCTACAGTTTTAACAATGCTGCTATCAGGCAAATTGTGGATTATCTTGTAAAGATCCTGTAGGAGAACAAGTAAATACCGTTCGCTCTTGTGAAGATCCAATTGGAGGTTTTATGAAGCCTGGAAAATGTCAATCATTGTTCATTCAATGTATTCAATGTTACGATCAATGCAAATCAGACTGTGAATGTCCAGGAAAGCAAAGATGCTGTCTGCAAAGTGGGTGCGGAAATATGTGTACTGATGTAGTTTGAACATGAATACTTTTTAAACTCATCATCGAGTCTACATAAATTAATTCGCGTATTTATAATTTATTTGTAATTAGCAAATACTGTCTTGAATATAATAAATCTGTGTGCAAATGACACTCTCGATTGTAACTAAAATATCTTAGAAAATAGCATTCAATGTAAGGCTCCAATTATTAAAGCTTGATATTCACTTGTATTTGCTTACTATCAAAGTTAGATCCTATTTCAGTTGGGTTTATGGCACTAACGCAAATGTATGATACGATTATTTCTAGCAGAGGTTACTAAACGTATTTTTAAAGGAACCGATCCAAAAATTGAAAGAGCAATAATTTTTAGGGTTGATAGCAAGTATCCAAAAATTCTGCTAACACCACTCCATATCTTCATAATAATAGATATTTCCAGTAAAAACGTAACTAATCCTACACTGCATCCTGCCACCAACAGCACAAATACAATCAGCACATTTCCATTCATTGACGCTTTTGTTGGCGGAGATCTATTACGCCTTCCACCACTACTGGTAGGCATTTTACGCAGACTTAAAAATTCCGACCACCATTCCATCAATCCTGAGGAAAAGATTGCTTTTCCTCTCTGGATAATGTATGGTGGCACATATCCTCTCATAATGAATGCTCTGAAAGCTTTAAAATAAGTTTCTTTCCTTCCCCAATGGACATTCATTCCGTGGGTGTGATTTGTCGTCAGTTCTCTCATCAAGTATGAACAAATGTATCCAGGTAAAACTACTGCAGCTTTTTTACATTCATTTACATGTTGAAAAATTAAATCATTCTCCTCTGTCTTGTAAATTGCTTCAAGATAGTTTGAGGTATCCCTTACAAACTCACGAGATGTATTAGCCACGTGAAGGTCTCTGTTCTGTAAGGTAGAGTTGAGTATTTTTTGAACTACTTTTGTTGCAGATGGGTGAATTCGTGTTTGGTTCATTACCAACGAATCCAATGTATTACTAAACGATTTATTTATGCCAAACCCGAAGTGTCTGAATAACGACAGCACTTCCGAAGCACCGGAGAATGCCCCATTTTCAATACCGTGGTTGAACAAACCCCACTTTGTATCATTATACTTATGATGATTCAATAATCGTTTCACTCTTATCTCCATTATGTAAAGTCGGGTATACACCGTATAACCGTGTTCGTAAAGCTGCTGGAAATGATCGTAGAGTATAAGTTGCCTTGGGAGCACAATGTTATAGACATTGTCGTTCCTCCACGCACTGCTCAAAACGCGGGCAGCCAGTGCGAATGAAATTACCACTAGCCTCCTGCCGAGATAACGTGTTCTCATTACGTTTCCTTGTTCAAGATATTCTCGAACTATACTAAATACCGTATTTAATGCCATGTAGCTTTTCAACCCACCAATTCGTGACATTACAGCCACAACGACGATTGCTGAGACTAAAATACATAGCCATGCGTATTTACCAAATACGTTGGCCAGTTCTTCGAATTTCAAATGGCGGAACTCAGGACTTGCACAGCTCACAAACTGTAAACTGTCAATCATGTTTTCTACGACAAAGGCATACCGTTGAGGAACCGCTTGTGCATCAGGGATCCCATTGAATTTAATTTCGTCCATCCTCCACTGTTCCCAATCTTCAGTGAAGTTATCGGCCAACTTTCCAGAAACGATTTGTCCATTTACACATGCACTTGTTTTATCCATTCTGTATGAATAGTTACCAAATACTTGTGTCCACAAATGCATGTGTGCATGCGCCAAACAATCCTTTGCAGAAAAGTAGGGAATTTTGTTCAAAGACTCTCCGATAAAGTTTGTACAAGCCAACATGTGCTTGTCAAAGATGTCGAAAGAGCTAACGCCTTGCATCTCTATGTACAATTTTATCGTTTCACCACGAATACTTTTAGTCTGGCTATCCATGAGATTAAATGATTTTTCTGGAATTATGACTTTATCGAATGATTCGAAGGAGGACAATGGTAATAGCCGGTAAAGGCGTAACGTTGCTTTGTGCTCGTGTTTGGATCCTACTATAGCCACAAAAACAAGATCGTGCGAAATGAAATGTTCTCTATTTGGACCGTGTTTCAATAGACTGTTCCACATCCAAAGAAAGAATCTGTTCTTCTCTCGTGCTGATTGTTCAGAAATAAAGAGCAAATGAACTGGAGGGACTGTTGAAGGCATCGCATGTTTTGTTGAAGGATAATAGTGCTGAACGCCTGGAAGATATATGGATGGATATTGCAAATAATTAGGAAAGGAAATTTGCCCAGGGAATTTAGGAAAGAACAACGACATTTGTGCGACACAGTTGCATGATTTTAGGAAAGGCAGTTGTCTCATTAAGGCGATGCTGCTGACGCACGCACGGTCTCCAAGGTCTCCAGAAATACCATGTAAATCACAATAGCGTGAATGAAACATTCGGACCCGGTCAGTATTGTTTTTGTACAGTATATGAGTTGGAATCCACACCAAATTGTCAAGTGAATGCGGATGTGGTATTGCATTGATGGCTCCAACTGTAAGCTGCCGAAGAAGAACAGGATAGTTGAACATGTTTGGAAGTTCTATTCCTTGGTAGTTGTCAATGGAAATGAGACAGTGTTGTGTGCCTAACGGTTCTATATATTTCTCGAGATTTTCAATACTTGAAGGTATCTGAACTGCGCCATTGGCACTTTCCATGTAAGCCCTGTGCAACTTTTCAACATATCTAGAAGAAAATGGGTCCGCTGCGCTTGCGTTAAATTTGGCATAAAACGAGTCAAATGACGATATTTGATAATATGTGCTTATAGATGCTATAAAGGTGCTAAAGATTGCTAATTTGTTTAAGCACAGTGCAAAATTGATAGCTAGGATACTGTTCATTGTGGAGAATGGTTAAATTTCAAATATGTTTAAAATTGTTTCCTACTTTTGTTTAAGATAAGCTGCGACTTTTCCACTCCAGCTTCAAACTACAAATGTGTTTACCATCATTGCTTGACATTAAGTGTCTTCTGAGTAGGATATTAGTGTAAGTAAGGTTACTATGAAATGACTACAAAAAATCAATGTTATATTTTTAGTTCATTATTAACATTTGTAAATTCTACCTGTCTAAATATTAATCACTTATATGTTGTACTTTTGTCCGAAATTGCATGAGTGATTTAGTAGAGAAATAGTAATAAAGTTGTATACTTAAAATTAGTTAAATGTCACTAAGGAAAGGCTATAAGATTTATTAATAAGAGGTTAAAACTTAAAAGTACAACTCTATTTATTCGACTTTACACGGCTTGGTTTTTAAAATCTATATACTGCTTGCAGTGCTAACTAACTTGATAATATATTAAGTTTTCTTAGCCGTACATTAGGCACGCCCATAATTGACCATGAGTTGCTCTCAACTTAATTAATTTCGAACATATATAATTCAGCATCATAAAAATTACGTTAAGCCTACGTCTTGAGCGATTAACAATTACTTTTACAGGAACAACACCAAACCAGATAAGAGTAATTGTTTCATTTGTAAAAGAAATAAGAAATTCGAAAAGACGACTATGAGTGACATTAAGGTTTTCAACAGTAACCATTTAAAGTCACGAGGTCAAAAATAAAATATTACAATACAAAATGTAATTAAACGCATTTAGATTTCAAGAAGATAAAATGAATGATATACAGAACTATCCGGTATAATGATCACTTCGATAATAATCATCCTATTGATTCATTCCATTAATTACAGTACAATATTTGAAGAATTAATTATAACAAACCATTAAGAATTATTTACGCATTAATTCCAGTTCTTTAAAGTAGTTCTATTTTAAAATGGCTACCCTAAGCCGTTTCCCGTAAATCCATGCTGGTATATCAACAACCAACAATTCGCAGACAAACAAAAATGCTCCTGCAGCACACCCAAACATGTTCATGATAACCACAGGTGTGATTCTTCTAATTTTAATTAAATTCATATTGTCATCTTGCGAGGATTTGTCCCTGATGGGCGCAGTTATATTGATCATCTGAGTGTATTCAGCCCAGTCTCTCCAAATCCCCATCAACCCTGCTTCAACTATTTTACCAGTTGTTTGCAGCAACCAATGTCGGTTGGCCGTGTAAAAGATGGTGAACCAAGCCTCCTTCCTTTTCTCGTTCTTGATATGAAAGCATTTAATGCCTGGACCGTACTTCCGCAACGAAACGGCAATAGCATATATTTCTCGATTTACATCTTGAGGCTGAACCACCCACGCCAACTTTCTCTTGATCAAATCATAAGTAGTCATGGAAGTAGTGTTCACATCCTCCAAAACACACTCGTATGAAATATCGTTGCCAATAAGAAGTGCCTCATCATTACACAAGTCAGTTGTGATGATCTTAAAACCATTTTGCCCCAGTTCCTTTAAACTACGAAATGGGCGTTGTGCTTCTCTGGTTGAAACGGTGCTGGTGACATCAACTTCATAACAGGTCCAAAGTACAAATCCTGCTACTGACATAACCAAGTATATATTACGGTGTTCTGTAGGAATCGAAACTGCAGCCCGCGTAGCTAGTTGCAATACGTAAATTAGGTTTCCCAGGAAATCCTTGCCAAACTGTCTTGGAGCTGCTTGCCAATTGGACACAAGCAATGACATAGACAACCAAACGGCAAAAATCGCTGTCCATAGCAATGAATCCATTGTGTGAGTCCAAAACTGATATTCGGGTTGCCCCAATGTTCCACTATTTCCGGTATCCAGGCAGTAGAAGTAGTGTAAGCCGGAAATATCTTGAAGGTACAACCCAGCCTCCCACTCTTTTTTATAATGACTTTCCCAATCGTTTGTGTTTTGAGTATTGTCAATTGGTTGGTCTAATAGTATATATGCCTTCTCAACATTTTTGTTCAGGTGACCTCCAACAATGTAGGTAATATTGTGTCTAATAGACAGTTCAATAGAGAGCATTTGCTTTTCAAAGCAATATTTCGCTTTTTGGATCTCAAGATAGACTTGCGTTTTAAATATTTTCGAACAAAGATAATTTTGAGTTTTCGCTTCATCCCAGAATGTTTGGGAGATGAGCTCTATACCCAGCTCAATTTTCTTTCGGTTCCCGTTGCAGAAGTATTTCTTATGCATTTCCAGCGAAAGTGAATATCTGGTACTGCTTTCAAATATCGTTAAATCGGTTGATTGCATTGATCTGGGACAGTAACCGTTACATAAAACCTCCACCTTTGCATTTTTGTGATGCTGGTCAAATTTAAAGGCTACTTTTACTGCCGGCGTAAATACAATGAGGTTTATATGATTGTCACAGCTGAACCAACTCTCCCTGTAAAAACAGGGATCTGGGAACGATTTTGAAACCAGAATTAATACAAGTGTATATGGTATCATCAGATAGTTCCAAACAGCCCGTCGGGCACTAAGAGAGAAATATATTGGACTACTTTTCTTCTTTTGATATCCTGGTAATATTACAATTCGTGACGGATGAACGAACCTAGAGTACTCCAGCTTTAAAGGCCTGGTGAAATTGTAATCAAGAACTACATAACTTGAGTAAGTTTCTCGTCTGAGAAGGATGGAACTTGGGGAAAGGTCATGAAAGTAGAATACGAAAGACTCTAAACTCAATTGTTGCTTCAGTAAAGTTGCTCCAATAAAATCTACCATTTCTGTCTGGTAGTCGGGCAATAGCTTTGATACTTGTAGCTTACAATCACTGAAGGCCAGCAGCATAAAAATGAAGAAGCAAATAATTGTATACATCTCTTGAAAATACTTTGTGAATGATTTGAAACCTTGCTTGCCTTTCAGTTAAAAATCAACCCAGGAAAGCCACCACATCCGTTTAAGTAAATTTTCAAGTTGGTTTGAATGAGTAAATGTGTTGGCTAGAATTATTCAGGTAATAAATTCCTCTATTATCATTTTGAGATTTGAAATTATTTCCATTGGCAATAATATAATTAAAAGAACCATAGATAAATTTTTACATTTACTCTTAGTTGAGTGATATATGTATGCATATCTACGAAAATAATGTTTTTGATCCTTGAGTGTTTGCAATAGAAAATTGTTAAACTGAAATGGTATCTGAATGCACCACTTTTCTTTCAACACTTGATTCAAATCATATCGCATTGCGGCTTAGGAGAAAAACAATATTCAATAGTATAAAACAAGTTGCTGGAAATTTCCATACACATTATTATAGCGACTGGATCTCGTAATTTTTGTACTTTAGTTTCAATATCCAATATCTCATAAAATGCCGTCATGCGTAAGACAAACTTTACGAATCACGTACTCTAAAATTTAGAGTCTAAATAGCATGTCCAAGCATTTTTTCAAGTATATTGGATCAATGTCCCAGTTACCCGGTTTGCTTATTAAGTCGTGTAGTGTTTTGCAATCCTTTTAATTTCTGGTAAAAAATAGGAATAACTGTAAACAACCATGTAATTCAAACGGTTCACTTGTTGCTGTCTATTTCCTATATGTATTACTGTGAAAAGCTATTAAAAGGTTCAAGATTCCAAATTAATAATATATTGTAGTCTGAGTAAAATAATTCTGAGTTAAAAAAAATACATACCATGGTCTGTTGATATGGGTTATGCATGTAGCAATAAAGTTGTGAGATTGCACTATATTTTATATGGTTAAAGAAAAATGACATGTATGTCTCTAACTTTAGTAAATCGTTAATTAGAACGGTTAGCAAATTATATTGTTAGTAGTTACAAGTGTTAAGCAAACTCAATTTAGTCGGAGCAAGTGAAGTATTTAAATAATTGATAGTACATACTCTCAACTGGGTGAATTACTGGGTCTACATTTTTATCTATCGGCTTTGGTATTTCAAAGGTTAAGAGTTTCCTAGGTAGTTGCTACGTATAATTGCAACAAAACTGCATTTTCCTTACACATTACATGAATTTAATTTGCTTCCGATTTGCGAAACGGATGCTTTCAGCAGTAGTTGACCAGAAGGAATGGGTTTTCTACGCATTACGCAGCAGTATGTTCCTTTTAAAAAAATTTTATTACATTTTTATACCAAACTATGTAATATTATTTAACCTTCCAATTGAGCAAGCGCTACATTTGAAGCTGCTGGGAATGTAGCTTCTCGTAATTTAGATGGGCGAATTTAAGAACTGTCATTTTAACTTTAATCGCTTGAAATCCGTCCCTATTATTGGATTGCAGGTAAAGTCAATCTTACTCAAATACTATGAGTCTTTTGAGACTTGCATTCCAAATGCATGCATTCTCACATGAGTCGTTGCCCTGGAAATGCTGCTAACCTGCTCTCGAGCCAGGTCCACGGGGACATTGTTACGGGACAACCCGTAACAATATCTAAATACATACGTATTATTTGTGAACATTCAGAAAATCACGTTTACAATGTGAGCCAAACAGAAATCTTGTTTTTATGGCAAACAAAGCAACTAAATTGTATGATTTTATTGATTTGATGTATGTAAGTAAATACCTATACAAGAGATGCATCTTCATCACTGAAGATCAAATTGTGGATAGTTTTCACTGAAGATCAAATTGTGGATAGTTTTCTAAGTGCCGAGCATTGGGCAGTATTTACATATGTATAACAATATATAAATTGTTTGTTGTATTAAATTTATTGATTTTTCTGGATGTCTAGAATAAAATAAATCATGATAATTTTCTGCGCAATGTATTGATGACGTTTGCTTACGAGTAAATTCGAATAAAACGATTGAAAACGTGTTGTATCAATATTTCCAAATAAATAGGATACCTATACTTGCTCCTTACTCTGCTACTTAGCTTCATTTTTCCTCTCTCTTCTTTATATGAATTGAAGACTCACTATTTTTATAAATACTATAAAATAATGTAATTCTAATCCAATCGGTGACGGATTTTCTACATTCAATTTTCGTACTATCAAACGTTCTCAATTGATTACAGATGTCCATAATATGTAATATTTTTCATAATAAGTTGTCACTTGAGTTGCGAAAACGGAAACTTGCCAACAACCACGCACTCCTCCTAAAGAACTTATTGCAACGAACTCAGACCGCAAAAACATACCGATTAGAAGCCATTTCCTTTCTACTAAGTGCCGATTGCTGATAATCTTACTGATTAAGTGAATATCCATTAATGTTCATCCAGAATTGAATCCGTTTAAACTACTACTAACGCTTCTGGTCATATTGAGTAAATCCTTAAACATAACATCATTTTATATTCTGCTTGATCAGGGATGTCAGGACAGAAAACCGCAGCCGCAAAAATACAATGATTTCAATAAATGGCCTGTGCAACTCTGCATGCTTGTAGAATTTAGCAAGTAGTAGCTTCTAACGCAATGGAATACAACCGCATTGAATTTTCCAAGAAATAAGCCAAAATCAATGAAAATTTTCATAAGTTGCTGGAATCAAAACACTCATTTTTTCTTTGATTCGGCACCAGCTCGCCTTCATTTTTCTGTACGTCCCTAATATTTGCTTTTCCAGTCCAATAACACCCAAGCTTGCCTGGTCCAATGTGCTCCAGAATTAAGTTTATTTGAAGTAATGAGCATTTACTAGAAGAATAAATAAAATATTTCTCAAGCTACTGGAGATTTATTTTTATGGTCACACCTATGTGCCTTTAAAAGGGAGTGTGAAATATTTTAGATAAGCGAAACAAAATTTCTGTATTCCATGCTCCTGAGTTGTTTGTAAATTAAATACTGACATTTAAAATGACAATTCCGAGCATTGTAGTGAATGATACCGCTCTTCTGCTCGAATCTATTTCTCCTGTAGCTGTCGAGGATAC
This sequence comes from Sinella curviseta, assembly GCA_004115045.4. Lineage (NCBI taxonomy): Eukaryota > Metazoa > Arthropoda > Collembola > Entomobryomorpha > Entomobryidae > Sinella > Sinella curviseta. The sequence continues at coordinate 41,359,989 of CM023200.3, read as the reverse complement.
AGCGATACGAAATGAACAGGTTCAAAACAGATTGAACTTTGTGACAGAGGAGGTAGCTCAGGACCAAATACTTTCTCCTCCTGTCACAGTACGAGCTCGCAGAGCAATGTAAGTCTGAAAGTGTTTACGCACTGTTGAGAACTTATTTGTATACTATGGATAACTGGAGTTTATAAGCGCATTACAAATTTGTATTTTATCAACGGTAGAATCTCAAAACACGGAATTACCGCATGCGTTTTTGTATCTCTGCTTGGAACCGTGCTGGTTTTGGCGATATTAGCGGCCCGAGGTCCGCGTACTACTTCTGGAAGCTGGTCACCCAATAGCAATAACGCAACTTTCCGGTTACAATCCAAGCCGAAGGACTCTGGCGAGCAGCATGGAGCCGGAAGTATGCAAACAAATTTAAATTTAAAATCTTAAAAAATCTTACATGAGGTTAAAACAACTTTCGAAATTATAATTTACTGCAGTTGAGATTACACCACGGCCAAATACAACTGTTGTGGAACTTAACACGACTTCTTGCAAAAACGCCACACATCATTTAAAACCACAACCGACACCAAGCGCAGGGTCCTGTAACACGTCCACTTGCAAAAATGTCACAGATCCGGTAAAACCACTTCCCACTCCAAGTAGCTCGTCACGATCATGTAACGGGTCTACTTGCAAAAACGAAACAAGTCACCAGATAAGTCCAAAGCCTAAACCAAGTGGAATATCGTGTAATGCATCTAACTGCAAAAATGAAACGACGACGGAGAAGCCAAATGGGGCATTGTGCAACACATCAGCTTGCAATAATAACACAGGTAATGAATCTCTTTAATGGATGGAATTTATTTTTTACTGTAGGAATTGCCTTTTAGAAACAACTTCAATTGAATTATCTATCAATTTAATAAATAGTACCGGATGCAAAAACTATCGGCTCATCGCTGAATGCATCATTGGACCCTTGTGATAACTTTTACGAATTTGCGTGTCAGGGTTGGCAAAGAAAGAATCCTCGCCCAGATTACACTGGCCAGTGGAATATTTTCACCAAATTGGCAAAGGAAACTGAGGACGTTGTGACAGGTACCAGAAAAATATGAATAGCTTGATCTTATTTCCAATGTAGACCCTTTTATTGGGTTGCATGCAGACAAAACAAAAGAAAAAAATCCGTAATAATTTGCATTTTGGATTTCTCCTTTCAGCTATATTGGAAAATAATATTTCTACTACTCAAATGAATTCACCTGCATTGAAGCAAGCCCAACAATTATACAAGACTTGCATGGAAATTGCAAAAAGTGATCCCTTATCTGTTCAGAACACACTAGAAAATGAAGAAAAAGAGAGAGCTTTGTTGAAACCCATGTATGATATGTTGGAAAGCTATGGTGGATGGCCAATGTTGTACAAAAGGGAAACTTGGCAAAGTACAAATTTTAGCTGGATGAACTCCGTTGTAGATCTAAAGAAAAGGTTTGCTCACCCTTCAATTTTGGATATTAGCTCCTTTCAAAGTCGCACGGGCAGCATTTCACAAAATGTGATTGTGATTAAAAACCCCACCTCCAAAGACCAGAAAATCTTTGATTTGGCTGAGATTGCTGAGCACGGTAAAGCTCATAACACTACAGGCAGCATTAAAAAGTTTATCGTTAACGTAGCCAGAGAGTTACTGATTTCCAAGGGGGTTAATAGACTTGATATCGATGAAAAGTATTTGGAGTACGTAGCAATGGACATTCTTTTGGTGCAGTACTTTTTACTTGAACTGCGAGAGAAAGTGGTGGACGATGGGTTTAAACAATGGAACGGCTTGGACACGTGGATGCCCTATGTAGAAACTACAGTGGACAAGCTACAAATTATACTTGATACATATGTTGGTATTGAGAACAAGGTATGTAGGCAAAGCCATTAAAAATTACCAAATATTATGAAATCTGGAAGTTCATTGAATAAATTGAATTACAGATGAAAGTAAAAGAGTTACTGGATATTGCATACGGAAGCTCAGGAGTAACAATTTCCGGAAATGATTTGGTGTTCATTCTAGAAATCGATTACTTGCTAGTGTTATCCAAGTTTTTATCCCGTATTAAGCCGGAAGAGCTTGCCAATTATCTGCACTTCTACATGGCCTTTGAAATGGCTTCCATGACAACCAGTAAAATGCAGGGGTTCGTAGACGAGTTGCTAAGTTCATTAGGAGGAACGACAGGACAAAGAGCAATGAGTAGTGTTTGCACAGCCAGAGTTCAAAAAAAGTTTGACCATGTTCTCGGGCAAGCTTACATTAAGCATAGATACCCCAATCCGAATGACTCATTGTCCGAATTTACTGATGTACGTACCTACTTTACAGCATCATCTTTAACCTTATATTATTTCATATATAATTTCTTTTACTTTTTTTGCTTTCTAGATAGGAAAAATGTTCCAAAATGTTAAGGAATCAGTAAATGAAATCGTAAAGTCCGCCAGCGATATTTCGTATGCAACGAAAAGCAGTGTACTGAACAAAACCAATAAAACAAAAATGTGCACCGGGTTTCAATCCAGGATTTATGACGATACAAAAGTGCAAGCGGAATACAATGGGGTAAGCTAATAAAAGCTATTCGTTAGAAACTTGAGGGAACCGTCATAAAACATGCTTGCATAGCTTGTTCCTTTAAATTTTCAGTTGGTCATACCCCAGTCTACATTTCTCGAACAAACGGTAGCAATCAACACGTGGTCAAATGATAAACAGTTGAAAACATTGAGAGAAGCGCTACTTGGAGAAAATCGTGACTGGTATGTAATAGTCAAGGAGGGTTATAATTTGTAGTAGTTGCATATTAATGCTTTTGTAAGTTTTTTTCAAATATATCAAAAATAAAGTATGAATATGTATGCTTTTACTTTTTAGCGAGTGGCAGCGATTTGTAGGAACGGTTGGAGCTTTTAACATAATTAATCATCTTGCAGTCTGTACGGTGCAGTGAAACTTGAAATAATTTATCATTAAATCAACCTGCTCAATATTATTGTGGCAAATAATATTATAATTTGCTTCCCCTTTTCCAGTTCTTCCAGCAGGGATAATACAAGAACCGTTTTTCAGCTTAAACTTTCCAAGGTAAATTAATTGTCCAACTGTATCATAAAAGTATGCATTGTACCATGGGGCTGATGGCAGTTTATTGAAATATTTTGGCAGTGTGATAAATTATGCACGGATTGGATTTGTATTAGGACATGAACTTACACACGGCTTCGCCTCTGGTAACAATTAATTTATTATCTACTGCTGCAAAAACATCAAAAGTTCGTTTACATTCGAAATTTTTATTTGTAACTTTGAAAACATATTTGATTGCCTGTTACACTACATTAGACCTGACCACTGCGGAAGGAATGGCAACAGAAAGAGCAAAATGCTTTGTTGAGCAGTACAATGAATTTTCAACGGATGAGCTGAGGCGTGGAAACTTGACGGTTAATGGAAAGTTGACACTGGAAGAAAATCTCCCTGACACTGCAGGATTGTTGGAGGCGTTTCATGCTTATAAGCGTCTTGATAAGAATACAACAAATGAATGGAAAAATAGAGAATCCTTAGAAAAGTACACTGATGATCAGATCTTTTTCATTGGGTTTGCACAGGTATTAATTTCTACCTACTTGAAATGCAACTATAGAACATTCTAGCTCTAATTACATGTTCAGCAGCAAAATTGCTAATTTTTAATTTTTCTGTGCTAATGCTAATACAGACCTTTTGCGAGTCATCTACAGCGGAAAACTTGAAAATTCATATACTCCAAGATGTGCACAGTCCCGGAGTGTTTCGTGTTTTGGGAGCATTGAGGAACTCAAATGAGTTTGCAAAAGCTTGGAATTGCCCTGTGGGTTCCAACATGAATCCTGTTCCAAGTGATCATGAGAAGTGCTCTGCGTTTTAATAAGTGTCAAAAAACACTGTTTATCTGTAGAATTATATATTACAGTAACAATGTATGTATGTATAGATATGCCTATAAAATCTGAACTAGCATATTGTTTTATTAAATGTAAGATAAGTATTTATGTAAATAGCGATTATTGGAGAGAGTGCATAATTACAACTTTTTATGATGCTATGGAAAACGTTGGATTAGTAGCTACTTTGATGCGACATATTTACTCTTTATAATTAAAATGTTTCTACGGAATTCAAAATATTTAATAATTAAGTACACAATACAATGACAACCTTGGTACCTTGACAATTACTACGATCACATTTCTAAGAAATTAAAGACCTTACGAATAAAATTACATGACAATTGACATGCCGTGTCACAGTTAAATTTTTGAGTTTCTGGAACATTTTTAATAAATTAAATACTATGCAAAATAAAATGCATACAGAAATGTGCTAAAAACATGATTTTTTAAATAAATACACACTTTAAGAATTAAATCGCAAGTAAGTTAAATACGTCATATAATAATTCATTGCGTAACATCATCAGTCATTATTAGTCATTAAGCTTCTTGAGTGGTAAAAAACTGAGAAGTGAAAAGTATTTAAGTTGCAAGTATGCATGCTAACATTTGACGACGCCGGGTGACTTTGCGTTTGCTGTTTTCACAGAAAGTGCGAGGAAAGCTCCTAAATGAGACTTTCGTATCATCATTTCTTCCGGAAGTGACGACAGTTTGCAAAGGTTGCTTTAATTTAGTTTCGCGCATCGGAGTTATATCTAATTGCTAACAAGTGAGAGTGAAAGCGAGGTAAAAGTTTACAGGAAGTTGAAGTTGTCAACTGAGACCGGATCGAGACGGAGGGAGGGAGTGAAATAAAGGATAAGGTTCATTATACATTTTTGTTGTAAATTCATACATAAGCTAGTGAAAGAGTTGGGGTTGAGGTGGAACCATCTTTGACCTTGATATAAACATGTCATCCTCTTTTTAAACGTTTTCCGTTGGTTTAAATGCAGTGGCAGTATGTCTTCCGGTAAAAGACCACGGTTGGATCCGGACCTGGAGACAGAACCCGAAGACAGTAGTCCCCCTCCAGCGATACGGATGGGACCGGTGGTAAAGCAAGTCGTGTTTCAGACTCCTCAAATCGGTCCTGTGTCCACGTTGGAGGATATGGAGATTCAGGTTTTAAAGTTTCAAAACCGCAAATTGACGCATGTAAGATAGGAGTTTTATTGCGAAAATATTTGCATAGATGCTAAATTCTACTCTGCTTTCACTTTGCATTCCCATAAATAGTTGCTGTTCAAAATAATAAATGGAGTGGATGTCTTTTTTAACTCCAGAGTTTGGAACTGCGGCGTAAATTGGAAGGTGACTTGAAAGACAGGATCGAGCAACTGGAGAAGCGACAGACGCAAGATGGCTACGTTCTGAACGTCATGCATAATTACTGGAACCAACTGAACGAAGACATTCGCATTCTGCTGGAGCGGTTTGACGTGGAAACGACTGAGAATTTCGGCTGTAGTCACCACGTCGAAACGGGAAGTGAGTCTTGCCTGGTCCAATTATCGGACTGGGATGATGATGGACTGGATGAAAGCTTGGAGAGCAAGGTGCGAGTATCCACTCGAGCTGTTGCAAAAATTATCCAGGCATTTGATCGTCTTCGGCAACGGAATCGAAATGAGCACTCCACTGACGTCCCCACCAAAGAACCACTGGACGTAGAAACAGAAAGTATCCCCTCATCGTCGTCGTCATCATTGCCACTGGAGAATTCAGCACAGATAGCTTTAATCGAAGTTGAGGCCGAAAACCACAAAATCCAATCACTGTGTACCAGTCTTCATGTGAAGAGTCATCTCATTTCTCTGAGAATGAATGAGCTGCTGGAAAAGGTGACTGCGAAGGAAACCAGGCAAGATGAGTTGCAAAATGAGGTTCACAATCTAAACAATGAAGTTTCCATGCAGCGCGGCCAAACTGACAAATTCACTGTCCAGTTGGGTGATATTATTGATAAGTATAAAGAACTTCAGAAACTGCACGAGTTTGGTGGGGTTGGTGAGGGCAGCAAGATTTTCGGCGACATTGACCTGGGGAAACGGAATGAAGGAATGATTGTCTTTCCAGACATTACCAGTCTTCAAAATGATAACGGAGAGCTGAGAGAATTGACCAGTAATCGCCTGACTGAATTGGAGGGTCTGAATCAGCGTCACACGGAGACTTTGAAAGAACTGGAAAAGCTTCGCGGGGAAATCAATAATATACCTGATAACGTGATTGTGGAAACCACCGAATTCAAGTCCCTGCAGTCCAAATTTTCAGCGGCCTACAGCGAGAACATGGAACTCCGACAAGGCCTCGATGAAACCAAACAACACTTGTGTGAAATTCGTGCCAATCATTCGAGGCAAATTGAAGTACTGGAGAGGGAGGAGCAACTTTCACGACAGCAAACAACAGCGGAAAAAAGAAGCCTTGAGGAGTGTCTTGGTCAAATTCGTAGTGAGTATGAAACGCAGCGGGTGGAGATCCAGCAAAATTTAGCAGCGATCGACGAGAATGGTCCCTTGGTCACTCGTGAAATGCAGAATTTAGTAACATCCCTTCAAACCCATCATCATGTATTAAAGGGAGACGCTCAGAGATTCAGAAGCAAGTTCAAGGAGATGTGTGCAGAAAATCTAAAGTTGAAGTGGGGAAGGAATGAGTTCGAGGAGAAATTTGCTACGGTCAAAGTGACAGAAAATGAATCAGTTGGCAGCAGTACCGGACGTAAAGACAAAGAGGACTCGGTCTCCATGTCTGAAAAGAAAAGTAAGCATGATTCATCAGACTTGAAGAAATCTCCTGTGGAGAAAAATTTAGCAGAGGAGGGGAAGGTTCCCAAAGTGAGCGGCGAGGCCGAGTCGGAGGAAATCAAGGCGCTCCGTTTGCAACTGAAAAAAGCCCTTTGTGAACAAAAAGAAGTGAAGCTTATCTTGGACATGTACAAGGGTGCGAGCAAGGAGCAGCGAGATAAGGTGGCGTTAATGGCGTCAGAGAGGAAGAATAGAGATGAGATGGAGGAAGTGAAGGAGCAAATTAAAAAGTTGCAGATGAACGACAAGGAGGACTCCAAAATATTATCAGATGGCCAAGTAATGAAACGTACAAGATCACTGGAGCAGCAGGTGCATGGATTGCAGCGGCAGCTCACTTCTCAGAAACAGGACGAAGAAGCACTAATTACAGAGATGGAGGTGACTGGCCAAGCCTTTGAGGAATTGCAAGAGCAGAATTCCCGTTTAGCTCAGCAACTACGCGTGAAGGACGACTCCAACTTTAAACTCATGTCTGATTGTTTAAAATCAATTCAGGGGGAAAGCACGGTGCATAAAGAACGAGAGGTGCTGGAGGTGCAATTGTCCACGCTTTGCAATCAGCTTGAGGCGGTAAATAAAGCGGCGAGTACGCTGGAGGTGAAGGATAAGTCTCTACTGAACAGTTTGGTGCTGATGGAGAAGGAAGCCGTTGATCGCAGGCAGGTAGCGGAGTTGCACAAGAGGAAAGCCATTGACAGCGCGCAATCTGCTGCGGATTTGAAGCTGCATTTGGAAAAGTACCAAAGACAAATGAAAGATGCTCAGCAAATTGTTGCAGAAAAGACTTGCGCATTGGAAGCTGAAGCCGAGAAGACAAAGCTGATCCAGGACGAGATGGCGACGCTGAGGAGAAATTTGGAGCACTTGACGAAAATTGAAAAGGCAGGCAACAAAAATGAAGTGATGGCAGAGGAGATTCTGGAGTACAAGTCGATGTTGACTTGTCCGTCGTGCAAAGTTAGAAGGAAGGATGCGGTGCTAACGAAATGCTTTCATGTGTTTTGCTTTGACTGTTTGCGAACTCTGTATGAAACACGACAACGAAAGTGTCCAAAATGTAATGCGACCTTTGGTGCAAATGACTATCATCGGCTATACATTAGTTAAAGTTATGATAAGCCTTACACTTGCGGAAAAGTGCTATAAAAACTAATAAACTAAAGAGAAACACTTATAAGTAATTCCCTTTTGAAAATGTATTCATTTCAATAAACATAAAATAACATGCATGTTTGTTAGATGTTTTGCGATGTCAATAAAAAGCTTGCATTTAATGGGGCCACTTGAGATTATAATTCCAGACTTTATTCCTCACCATATTAATAGTCCTTGGCATTTCTTTCCATCTCCCAACTAAATTTATTTTGCGAAACATCCGAGCGTCATTACATGTTTATATACCAAATGCATGCTGGCGTATCAACCAAAATTTCCGTTTAAGGTTCGATTCCAGAACATGCATTCACATTCACATTACTTTTATACTTGAATTACTTACATAAATATGCATAAATGTACTTCATACTATCCTTTCTTTATACTGTTCTTAGTTAAGAATCCGGAATTACAAACAAGACGACTCATCTTAGACGAGCGTACGTCACACTTTTGTAACGGTCAAATCGACATCTTCTATCTTGTTCTACAATCATACCTAAAGGAAACATGACATTTCGTGTCAATGATTGCTATATCCAGATGAACGTCGTTCATTGAACGATATCTATTTAAAGTTTTTATGCATGGTCCGCTTTAGATAATCAGTTTAAAGTACTTATTACGATTCTCTTTGTTTAAAACTATTTCTGATGGAGTGGACATGGTTGAATAATAATTTCAGTACATTAGTGACATTTAAATACAAACTTCCGAGAATGCGACTTCCACTTGTGTGCAAAATTGTTATTTATCTTGGTGGGATCGTCTTACCCTTGTGTCTTGCTCGTAAACGTCTATGTAAGTATGCATCTGAACTATTATAATGGCGTGATTTTCATCTGCCAATAACTGTTGTTCAGTGACTATGGCATGCTCTCATCGCGAGAATGCTGTCATGACAATAGGTGTATTATGTAAGGTATTTTAGTAGTCTAAACTGGACACTGTGAGGAAAATGAACTTTTCACGTCGTACTTCCAAGACTATTAAAAAGGCTCATATCATATCCCTCATGTTCCAGTTATTCTTAGTATAATTCCAAGTGTAGAGATATAAGTAGTCTGAACTTTTAGCTATGCTATTTTGTGTCAAAAGTTTAATAATTCTGTCCGAACTTCTCTTCATTGTCAAATCAATTACTCCAGTACAGAAATCCTAAAATGTTTTCGTAAATCCTATTTAAAGGTCAAAATTTTAATTATCAGCACTGTCTACTGTCCAATGTGAAAGCTAACATTTCCAAAAAACTTGCCACGTCACCAGACAATTTTCTATCTTTCTTATTCCTGTAAATATTGTATGTATGTAATCTTATGTAATGTATGGAACATCAAAGAAACTCCTAGTCACTTCATTTCAAGGAAGATGTCTGGTTATTAACACGCAAAACTGCAGCAGCATTCATAAGACAAAAGTCACGACACGTCTTTTTTGTACAAAATTCATTAATTAACTACTCATTTCCGCATTCTCAACAAGCACCAACACATCTTTACTCCGCGATCAAACCTTGTGTTTAGAAAACCCTGAACCGAGTGCTTTTTATCGGATACAGACAGTTTTTCGACAGCCATCAACAACAAATTACCTAAATTATATATTTTATATTCCGGTGGGGCAACTTGATACAACTGTGCATACATACGTCTAGAATAAAAATCTAGAAAGTGATACAATTGCATACTAACATAACGTTGGTGAAATGGCAGAAATTCTCAAGATTTTTGACAACACACGCAAAATTTCAGGCATCCAGTTGCAGACCATTCCAGTGGAATGGTGGACCCCCAGCGACAATGTCGGCGCTTGCATCCCAAGACTCAGAATCCTGAAGGACAAAAAGGCAGAAACAAAGCTAGCCCTAAAGTTTTATTTGCATCGGATAACCTTACTTGTTCTTTGTCTCCAGGCAGCACTGTTTACCTTGGAAGCGTATGAAAATCATAACAAGAAGAATGACGCTTCTCCAAATGAATGCACTGATGAAGATGGAGTGAAGATGAATGTAATTCTTGGTTGGCTGGCAGTGGCCTGTTTCTATATTCTCACCCACCATCTAAGCGTATTCGTGGAAAGGGCCTCTGAGACTGTTGAGCTAATAAATGGTCTGATTCACTTTGATGACATACATGGCAAGCAGCGGAAAAGGATCTTGGATCGCTCCCTGCAGGGAATAGCAAGCGTTGTCACGGCATATACCTTTCTCTTCTCCGGCACCACCATCCCATTTTGCTTCGTATTTGGACTTCACTTGCTTCAGCCATGCAAGCCATCCTTGATTGGATATTGGTTGCTGTGCAACTGCCACGGAGGAGTTCTCGATTACGTGAAAATTATCCTCGTCTTTGCTTACAACTGCTGGATATGGACTATTTCGATGGAGGCAGGGATTTTCTTCTCTGCTCTCATCACAATCTTGGCAGGAATGATATTGGCTGATGACCTCGATTGGTATGTAAAGTTGCTTCAGATTATGAGCATTTATGAAGATGTTTTAACTTATTAGAGCTCCTTATCATTTTATACTGTATGATTTTACTTTCTCCAAAGGTTCCAAAAACTGTATTTCAGTCGGAGAAGCACAGCGTCTGTCTACACGAAGGGGCTTGTATTCAGAGAAATTCAGCTTTTGACGATATTTCTCAATCAAGTTCAGATGGCTCCATTTGTCCACGGTATATCCTCAATCATCATCATATTTGCAGTCACATTGGCTGCACTGGTGAAAAGTTCTGTTGGGAGCAACATTCTCTTATTGGGCATTTTGCTGCTCTTCATATTCAATTGCACTCTGATCATTGTTTTCGAAACTGGAGGAATGGCTCTGGTGTTCTCGTCATCAAAACACATTCTGAAAATACGACAATGGCATGTTCTCGGATTGGCACTCAAAGCAGACCAGAATTGGGAACGAAGATTTTATTCATCCTGTAGGCCATTACGAGTGAAGTTTGGTTCAAACAATTTTGTGGACGAGTTGACTCCCCTTAATTGCTTGAATTTTGCAATCTCGCTCAGTGTCAACTTTATGCTCCTTGAATAAACTTCACAAGCATAGTATTTAGGTTAGTGGAATAACTAAACTAAAATTATCTTTGCACTTATGTATTATATTTAGCTCTTGAATGTTTATGCAATAATATTATTAATATGCGTTGGACTGGACTACAGGCATGCTACCAAGTCTCCTTGATAGCATTACACAGTAATAGTCCCAAATTTTTAAGAATATATTTCGCAAACGTTTGTCTTTACTTTCTCTACCGCAACCACTGTTGAGTAATACATAGTAATACAGGAACCAAGTTTGCTTTGGATTGCATACATTTTATTTTTCAGGTAATAGTATAAAACAATGTATGGAATCTCTACTGGTAAATGCTAGTATAATTGGGTTAACTGAAAATCTGTAACGTAGCCGCGATAAAGTTTTTAAAAACAATTTCTTGCATGATTACAGTATAATTCAAGGTTTATTATCTGATCTGGTGTCAATCACTTGGCTGGCATCTTACGGTTTGCTTTGTTGTAAGTATCATTATCCAGGATTATGTAACATCGATTTCACTTATGACGTTACGGTAATTATGACACTAACAGAATAACATGGCTAAAGGCGTAATAGAAACTGCTTCATATCCATATCTCAAGAACAATCCTGACTAGCTTTCCGAACAATATGTTGTAGCGCTCAAACTGATCTGTCAAGATAAGAATTTGTTTACCATGTAGTGGAATAAAACTATCTCTATATTTATTACTGAATGCAGTTTCGTTACTTGGTTTCAAATCCAAACTATGAGTAGGATTTTGACACAGTTTTATCATTTTGTTGAAATGTCTTGGAATTGTATTATATTTGGCTGTCTGAAATAGTCTGAATATTGCGCATTATTTGGCTCTTCTTTGTGACATACATACCTACGTCACCTTTGTTGATTAGGTATTATCGTGGTGTACGACATTCGTAATATGATTTACCTATCTACATACATAATTGAATCCTAGTTTGATATATGTTCAGTTCAATGCAAAACAATGTCAGTCATCTTTCGACATTTTTAGTCATTCCTTTCGTATGAAAGTAATTGCCAAAATGCAAAATTAAATCATCACTGTAGTAACTTAATGTTTGCAGGATGTATGTGTATGGTTCACTTGATCTTATAGTAATGAATTAATTTTCTAATATTCCTTCTATTCTACCTAAGAGAAAATTATTTAATCCCATTAACAAAGTAAACTAGGACGGGTGTAAACCCGAATTAAAAAACTACCGGAAGCGTGTTGTGTGTGAAATTGAGAGATTTGACACCTCATTCAAGTTCCCAAACACTACTCTTGAATTTTTTGATCAATTTCCGAAATAATATATTTTGACCCTTTTGTGACCCGGTGACCCGTGAGGGTTATGGAGCCACCACTCCGACAGTTGGTCGAATCCATGGTGTCAAAATGATCAGCTTAAAATTCTCTATTAGATAAGCGAATAAAGTATTTTTGCCCATAAAGAAGCATGGGGGACCTTACCCCCCACCATTCCCCCGGGGGTGGGGCCTGGAACCCCAAAATCAATACCGAATTTTTGAATGACCTGAGATACCTCTATGCCAAGTTTGGACCAAATCGGTCAACGTGGAGGAAAGGTATAATGTTTACAGACACACAGATTAACAGACACACAGACACACAGACACACAGACAGACAAACAGAACAATCGCAATAACTACCTATATAAGCATTTCATGCTTCCGGTAGTTAATAAAATATTTCATAAGAAATAATGCAATGTAATACAAGCCATTGTAGCCATTTCATTAAAGCTAATTAATTACTTTCAGCATTGCCTCATTCGACAGCCAAAAAATCCTGCAGTATTTTCTGTTTACATTTTACTGGTATTCGAAGCAAGCATATTAGAGGAAAATAACTGATTTTGATAGAATTTTCCGACGGGATGAAACTACAGTCAGATATGATGCAGAAAAATATATATCTTCATATTCAGCCATTTTGCCTTCCAGTATTTTTCCTAAACTGTGGTTATTTCTTGTTCTTTTGTCCATTTCGGATTACATGGGATAACAACCGAGCATGCTACCGTGTCAGCTCAACCTGGTTACAGAAAGTACAAATTTTTTGCTAAATTGTGATTATAATACACGTACAATCCTTTGGAAGACATAACAATTCAATGGTCAATGATTTTTTTTCATTCGAATTATTTCAGGTGGTGTGTGGAGTATTCCACATCATGTGCCTTCGTTATTTTATAGGTCATCATGTAGCTCTATATAACAGAATTAAAAGTACAGAAGGGAAAATTTTAAGCGTATATTTTGAGGCTTCTAGCAACTTTGGTTCAACCGTTTGGAGCATCCTGTTCATGAAATTGGTATGGTTGGAGAAGGATCGATTAATTCATCTGTTTTCAGTCACAAATGTCATGGTGGTTGTATCTGAAAAGATGGCCATGATTATAAAAGTTGTGCATTGTATCATGAAATGTTTCACTTTCATCGTCTTGGTCGGCTTTGCGTATTCAGACTTTCTAACTATTCTAACCTGGACGCATCCTTCGTTGAAAGTGATTAGTATTATTGACGCATTCAACGGCACTTTCCAGAGTTATGGAAAGAATATGAATGTGGTATCGCAGTCACTTGACTTAGCAGCGCTTATTGTCGACAATCAACTTGAAAATTTTTGCTTTGCCGAGTTTTGGCTAACATTTCTAATTAGTTATTCATTCTTCCTTGTAGCGTGGGACTTTAAGCATCGAATATTAGCCCAGGATGATATTGGCAAGGGACTAAAGATTTTTAGTGGCCTAAAACAGAAAATCGATATGATTAATGAATTATTCGGTAACTACTTTCTGGCAGGTTTTATCACGCTGGTCAGTAATTACTGTGAAATTCCTGAGGTCCTTTGGGGGCACTTTATTGAATATGCGCCATATACCACGACGATGTACTTCATTGTTAGCCTCATGACCTTGGTTGTGTTTGCTGAGTGCCATGTCTATCTCAGCACTAATTTTCTTAAGTGGTTTGAGGCACAAATTTACAGTAATGCACCCGAGTTTGAGATTCGAAGGAGCATTCAGAGTTGCAAAACAAACAAATGCCATGCTATGTCAGTGGACCTTGATCAATCTTTACTGGAACGTATAATGAAGGTTACGTCGATGAAAAATGAGCTGTGCGTTGATCCACTTGCAATCTCGTGCAGATTCTTTACCGTGACTTATAACTTACTGATTTCTGTAAGTGTAAGACTGTCAATATCTGAAATGTGTATAATCTATCAATGTGTATAATTTATCAATTGAACATTTTGTTTTGAATTCTACCAAAAAATATAGGAGCCTAATGTTGTCGCATTTGTTTTCTACGTATGAATAGATTCTGAGCTTGGTTGTTACCTACTCCGTATTAATCATCCAGACGAGAGTAAATTAACGGATCCTCAATTTGTGCTTACTTTCCAGATCATTTGCAAAAACGTACGATTGAGATTACACGTCGCAGTATACTCCAGACTCTACTACTTGACAGCCTAACTACACGCTATGTATATTTGCAATAACATATTTCAAGGAGAAAAAGGAAGACTTTCTTCCTGTTAATGGAAGGAGAAATTATTATGTTTCATTGTGATCAAATGCTAGTTTTATTTTACATTCAAACATTTTTATTTTAGGAACACCCTTCTTTTCAAGCTTAAATAAAAAAAAATAACCAATGATCTTTTCCAGTAGAATAATAAAAATAAAATTGTGTCTTTACTAAGGTATGTATGTTGTATGCACATTATATGAAAACATTAGAATTACAACATATTTTACAAATTGTAAATAGTTAACTGTTAACAATGCTACTACTATACAGACGTACGTAATTAGAATGCATTCAAGTTCATTTCTTGCTCACAACGTCCGATTAAAACGCCATCGTTCTTTCAGCTTTTCCATAATGGCTCGGGCTTCGGACTTGAAGGCTTTACTGCGATAATAATAAATTGGCATGTTCACCACCGAGTTGACTGCATTTGAAGAAAACGTGAGAATGTAAAGTTCCCGGGACACAGTTTTCCAGAAGTAGTAGAACGCGTAGCTGATAATTTGGACCACATTTGTGAGAAAGTATACAACCACAACGGGAAGAAACATTTTCATTGCCCCAATGTTTTGCTTATCGTTTGCATTCAGATCCTGCCTTCGTCTTGAGAGTTGACGAATCTAGGCAACACAAAATGTACTTTAGAGCAACTTCTGAATGGACTGGATTTAAATGTTACGTTTTTTAAAGAAGTAGCATATACCTTCCAAACTGATAACAAATTGAACATTAATACTATCGGATACGGTATCCAAAAATCAATAAGGTTATGCATAGTTAGCATTGTCGGATACCACATAATCTGTCGATTCGAAGGTTTCATAATGTATTCCAAAGACTTGAGACTGGGCACATCTCTGAATGTGTTCGGTTCCACTTGGAAGTTAGGGATGCGTGGATAGTTTAGGAACAGTATAAAGACAAAAGCTCCTACTGCTATGGCTCTAGTATTTCTGGTAGTGAACCAGACTTTGGCTTTCAGCGGAAATGTTATTACCAGATAACGTTCAATTGATATGACGATGGTCATTACTGAAGATCCAGATCGGGTAAACACAGAGGCAAAGATTGAAAGCACGTGAAAGTACATAGTTCCTCTTCCCCTTCCAAACCAGTTTCCTATTTGTAAACGATCAGGTAAAATTCTAATGATTCTGGCGTTTAAAACTACCTATGACTCCTTATACATTGACGTTTGTTTGCTCACCATAAAATGCTACGGCACCAGTGGATGCAGCAACAGACATTACACTCCCGAGCATGTCCCATACAGCCAGTACCAGAAGTAGGAAATCAAACGGTCTGTACGTTTTTCTGCTTTTCAGGACTTTGATTATTAGACTGTTTCCAAGTATACCGAAAACAGAAATGGGTATGCATGTAATCCATATTACGTAGGTGTAATATAATGCAAATGAGCTGTAGTCCTCAATCTTCGCACCGGTGAAGTAAGTACTTCTAGTAACGCAGCTAGCACATTTTGTCTGGTTTTCTTTTGAGCACTCTGTTAAGTTGTTTGGAAAATCAAGGAGAATACAAAGCACTATGTGGATCCTTTCCACATTAATAAAAGGAATCTCCATGTCTGTTGAATTATTAGCCATTTTCGAAATTGAATTTATTTATTGCCGTTAATATTTCGTTGTACATTCAAGCAGAAAATATTTGCCACTGTACTTCATTCTCTGATAAAAATTCGACTAAATGTTGTTTACAGGAAAGAGAACAATCAGATTTCAATAATTACATATACATGAGGTTTATCTGGATGGATGACTGTTGTATGCATGTATGTCTATTAATAAACTCTGAGTTCTCGCCGACAGCGTAGTAAAAACAATGCCAACACAACTAAAGTTGTTAAACCAGAAATGTTTATGCGCGAAAATATAAATAGAGAGGAAATGTGGAACCGCAGGCATTTAAATTAAGACAGATAAATTCCATTGCGTCAATGCTTCGTCGTGGTAGGATTATTTTAAGTATTTGAACCTAAAAACAGAAGCTGTAATAATGCCTGCAGACAAATTTCGAAGTTTTTTCAATTCAAGCTACGAATTTTCAAGTTCAAGGAAAAATTGTTTTGTCGCGTGGAGTGTATAATGGAAGTTTTGGTGAGTTTCCTTGGTACGAATGGTAAATCCACTTAGCCAGCAAAATGTCTCCTGTGGTTGCTAAGATTCTAAAGAAACATACATTTTTTGTTGACTTGTAAACAGCCATATGGAATAATATCAACAACACATAATTAAAAAATTGAAATACACGCTGTGGCCGCACTAATGAGAAACAGAGCCACCTCTAAATTATTATTAGCTATAATATTGGTTTGTAATCCAATCTCTACACTGAACTTTAAGAATGATCCGGTCGTTTATGGAAGTTCAATAATTAGGCAACGTTACCGTTATTGATGATTATAGAAAGCATTTTCATCATGGAAAGCTCGAATTGGTTAAAATATGTATATTGTGAACACCGAGGCAACTTTTTGCCTTTTCTAAAAATTCATCATGAGTAAATGCATGCTTAAATGAAAACCACATTTAAAATTTCATTATCATATTTGAGGAAGCGATTGAATTTTCCACAAATAGTCGAAGCTTGGGAAATCCAGTCAATAATTTTAAAAAAAAATTATGTCTGAGATTATCATTATTCTAGTTATTTCTAGTAAACCGTTTGTCGGTATTGGCGGTTACATTATATCTGACGTCTCGGGAAAATTTAGGTCATTATTTTTGCCTAAGCCATGCATATTATATTAACTGAACATGAATCTGAATCTGTATTATACTCCGATCTTTCTAAATAGGAAAAATAAAAGGACTTGCTAAATGAATGGAAAGAATCGGTAGTTTATTATTTTATTTAAAAAATATACTTCTTTTAAGTAGTGTAAAAAGGAGTTACCCTTGTGAACCAGTTTTACTAAATATCTATCTGTATACGTGCTAAAAACAATCGAATGACAAAACCCTAACATTGAACATATCTAAATGCTAAAATTATTTATAACCTTGACGGAACTATAAATTGCGTACTATCGTTTTGATATTTTCGTACGCAGTCGACTTCTCTATTTTAAGAATGAATATTGTTACCACAAAAACGTCATTTTGTTGAATCGCGATGATGATACCTGCGGTTGCCGGATATTAGCAAGCAGGCATGTCATGCAGCTTTAATACTTTAAAAAGTAAATTGCATTTATGTTAAAATTATATACACATGTACCTGTTTAAAATTTCAGTCGCTGCAGTCCACGTGTACGCGAATTTTTTCATGTATTTATTTACATTGTTAATTATTGCATAATTAAGATTACAGTTATAACAATACGTTATTACTTTCGTGCAGAGCGGCTTTTCACACCTTTATTCCACAGGTTCAATGAACATTGCACGTCTTACATCTCATCATGAAAAAGAGATATACGTACGCATACGTAAATTAATTAGGCAAATTAAAGGTAAATTCATTCACACTTTCGTTGCTCCGGTTGATGATGACTGTAGTAGCACAATCTCAAACGTGAGTAGTACATTGAGTGCAGTAAGAATGAATGATTTAGTTATAACGAAAAGTCCCAATCCACTGAATCCCAGCGTAAAAGTCCCCAGTTTTCGTTCTTCACGTTCCACTTCTTTGCTCAGACAAGCTACTGGACATTTATCAAGAACCTCGGAAAAATTATGAACGTGCATATGAACTCTGCCGGTGCAAATTAATGTTCCGAATGTTCTGACTGCCAAATGTACAAACGTCCATGTGATGAACAATTTCTTCCAAAATACCGATTCTTTGTCTGATGACGCTTTTGGTAGGAAAAAGTAGCTGAGAAACATTCCCATGTTATACATATCCGTGAAAATTAACACAAAAATTAGCGGAGACAAAAGTTCGTTAAACCGATTTAGTAGCTTTACCACCTTTCTGTGGTCGTCGACAAATTCAATCCATATACTTTTGCTGCTTTTCATTTCATTGGCGAGAGTTTCCAACATTGCCTTGTTTTGCAGCTTTATTCTTCGATAAATGACGACAGCGACAACGGAAACAAGGATCCCACTAAAATTCCACGCATTAACTGTCCAAGCGTTTGCCAAGGACAATAAAACTATTATGCTTTTACTGCAGGAAAGAGAATTTACAGTTGTTTGGTAATGCACTCTCCAGTACGTTTCCCATAGAGATGTGTTCAAGCCTATTTGTATTTCCTGACCGTTCACCATTACAACACCAATGTGAGATGTTGAGTTCTCTGCAACCCCCGAGATTATCAAAAGAGCTACAATGATGTTGACGATGAGTGGTATGTAGGAATCCTCCTTATCGTACAAAATTTTCATCCCGTACCATTCACGTAAAATATCCAGGAGCTCATTACAATTTGTATAAAGAAATACAACAAAGTAAAGCCCGGCTCCGGCAAACACTAGAGGTCGGAAACTCTGTGCTATAGCTAGAGGATCGTCTCCCAAATCATTCTCAAGCCAAACGTAAAGAGTAGTGGCTAGTTGAACAAGTAGCGTAAAAATTACAAAGAGTGGGGCAGCACCACGAAGACATCCTCTTCTGCAATAGCAATTTTGAGAAAAGTAGCATGACCCAAATTTTTCTTTGAAACAATTTGAATCTTGGAAATTATAGAAACGTTAAGTGATCTTACCTAACGCTGAGGTATTCTAATGTGCACCCCGAAAATAATCCACTAATTGGTAG
Source organism: Sinella curviseta (assembly GCA_004115045.4). Lineage (NCBI taxonomy): Eukaryota > Metazoa > Arthropoda > Collembola > Entomobryomorpha > Entomobryidae > Sinella > Sinella curviseta. The sequence goes on along the minus strand of CM023200.3, from coordinate 41,340,646 downwards.
AAAACCTACGACTTTCCCAAAGCGCAACAGAAACCGCAGAGATGCATACATGTTGTTGTTTGAAGTGGCTATGGTCCACTTGGCGTGTCTCATAAGAAGGTCATTGTTAAACATGACGGCTTCGTTTTTAGGAATATTGGAGCTCTCTATTGCACGTACTCCCATATTTGCACTTTTTAGTATATTCTTAGAGAGATTGCGACGAAATTTCCAACTTGAAATTAGGATAAGGGTGTACAAAATGACTGACTTATTTGTGCAAACACTATTGTTTCATCCGTATCGAATTAAATGTGTCCTAAAGAATAATTCACAATATAGTCGTTTATTTTCAAAAGTGCTAATGCATGTCTACAAACTTTAGGCTATAGAAATGAAAGCAAAAACTCCCTCAAATTTCGACGGAACTAAAAATGTATATAGTAAACGCAATCGGAAATAAATCTTCTTCGGAATGATTGGCTGGAGTTTTAATAAAGTCTGAAGCTGGGAGTAACGTTTCGTTAATTTCATTAGCTCGATTGATTGACACGTACATTCAATGAGAAATACAATATACGTCACAAGATAGCTGACTAGATAAAGACTAACTTTTCCACTTAAATAAATGAACGTAGAAATGCCAATGCAATTACGCTGATTGACTATTTATAGGCGGCACACCATTTCCTTACATTTTTCAAAATTTACTGTCGTTCAGCATGCAAGATTTTATCTTTGTATTTTACCTTACAAGTTTTATGATATAAATAACATAATTCTCAGAAAGGAGCCACGTATCCGTTAGCTAGCTTGAAAACACATCAAATCAACGAAATAAATCGACCATTGCGTCAGTAAATTATTATTTAAAAAATATTTTTTAAGTTTCAGTGCTCTAAAGTGTCTTTTTATTTTTTCGTTATGAAACATACGTTGCTCCCGCTGATGATTGCAAAAGAACAATTTCGAAAGTTAGGATTACATTAAGTGCAGAGAGAATAAAGGATTTCGTTATCACGAAAAGTCCTAGTCCACTAAACCCCAACGTGGTTGTTCCAAGCTGCCGCTCAGCACGTTCCACTTTTTTGCTAAGATAAGAGACGGGACATTTATCCAGAACACTTGCAAAGTTATGCGCATGCCTGTGAACTCTTCCAGCACAAATAAATGTTCCGAAGGATCTGGTTACGAGCTGTAGAAATGCCCATGTGATAAATAATTTGTGCCAAAATTCTATCTCTTTGTCTACTAAATCTACCTGTGGCTTAGGCAGAAAGAAAAAGCTAAGAATCATAGCCATGCTGTAAATGTCGGCAAATATGCATGCAAAAATGAGTGGAGAGAGAAGGTCATCAAAGCGATTCAGCAGGTCTATGACATTTCTGTGGTCATGAACGAACTCATCCCAAATACCTTGCTTGTATTTGTTGGCTTCCGTAGCCACAACTTCCAGCATAACCTGGTTTTGCAACTGCAGCTTTCTATAAATGACTATAGAGATTGCTGAAATAAGGATGCCACTAAAGTTCCACGCAAAAATTGTCAATTTTTCTGCCACGAAATTAGATATGGATAAAAGGTCACTGTAGGGAATCACCTTCAGATTATCTGCATGATGAAGTTTATAATAAGTTTCCCACATCGATGTGTTGAGGCCCATCTCTGTTTCATTACCATGGACAATTAATGCGTCAACGTTAGAGATGACATTTTCACCAATACCTGACATTAGCGTAAGTGCTACCAATAAATTGACAACTGATGACAGGTAGGGATCTTCTCTAGAGTAAAATGTGCGCATCTCTTCCCACTCGCGCAAAATGTCGACAAATTTTCCCGAGTTTTTATAGAGAAATGTTGCCATATAGAGCCCCGTTCCAGAGAAAATTACAGGCCTGCAACTTTGTGCAATAGAAAGTGGATTTTCTCCCATGTCACTTTGAACCCATACGTAGACATTTAGCCCATGTTGAAATGCCAAAATTGAGATGACCAAAAGTGGAATGATGCCAACAACACTTCGTTTGCTGTAATTTAATTTTTATATAAATATATAGTTTAGATTCGTTAATAATAGAGACATTTGATTGACAACCTTAATTACCTGACATGGAGGCCGTCCAACGTTCGCCCGAAAAACAATCCAGAAATCGGTAAAAGTCCGACAGCTTTCCCAAAACACAACAACAATTTTAGAGATTTGTACATGTAATTGATTGGACCTTCAGCCGTTGATTTTTGATATTTATATCGCATGAAAAGAGCATCAGATATTTCCATGTCGCTTTTAATCAGACTCTCTGTTACACAGACTCCCATGCTCTCGTACGTTATTCAATTTGAATGGATACAAAATGGACGAGATACGTTTTGAAACGTTATTTGAAAGATTCTACACTGGATGAATTTAGATACCTGCAGTGCAGCTACAATGTAGCTGCTACATTATTAGCTTTTACCTGAAACAATAAAATGAAGTGAGAAATGCAACGTTGGAATGCATATACTATTGACTTAACTAAATGCTAGCTACACGGAATGTACAAATGTACAGTATGAAATCTTTAGGATGTGAACTCGGTTTCAAGTAGTACGATAGGGCTTAAATATTATATTATCTCAAGAAACTCGAACATGTAAAATACTTATGTTGAGCATAGCATTAGTTTGATTATGTTGACTGTTAACTTATATAGACAAAATAAAGAAAGTTTAGTGCGTAAAAATCAAGAGTAACAACGATGGGAGTTCAAATAAACAAGTGAGGGTGGGTTTTTCAAACAACTTTTCTTGAAATTGAGTCTCTCTTGCAAAATATTGATGTTACGATACATATTAAACTAGGGAAAATATTATTTTACAAATAGTGTGATAAAAAGTAATGTTGGGTGGGTCCTAACCACACGTGCGTATAATACTTATGTATATGAAAATGTTTAAGAAAACAACTAACTTGAGCAATATGAAAATGCTTCCAAATTCTTTCTCAGCAGCGAATTTTTTTCATGACAATCCAGAAAACGCCAATAAATATGTTATGAGTGTAATAAGAACTAAATGCAAGATGTTTTCGATCTATCTTTAACGATATTAACTTGTCAGACAAAGTGAATCTCAAGAATCAAGTTCAAGGAGAAATGCTCAAACCTAAATATTTATGATCGCCGGGACGTACTTGTTCATCCACAACGAATCAAAAGGCATTTCTAAATTGCATGAAATCCTAGTATTATTGAAGGACGGCGGAACGATATATGTAATGGAAAGAGCAAGACAATTAATTTCAATTTTCCCATTGTATTTTCCAAATACGTAATACTACCCGCTGGTTACATTTTTAAAATTCTTACCTTACTTATAATCAAGCAATCACGTAGTTCAGATTGTACTCATATTCATTCATTGTCAATGTCGCGTCATTGGTAGGATGCTATTACGAGATACACGGATTTACATGTACTGATTTGAAGTTGAATTATTATGATTGTGTGATGATGATGATAAAGAGGACACATGAAGATCAATTGTTTTTGCATTGACACCAGCTGGAAGATAAGCCATGCACATATCATTTTTGTGATGTGACATACTCAAGATAAGGGACTAATACAACAACCATTTGCTTTTGCATATTAAGTTTTCCATATTTTATGTGATATTACAGTATCACTTTTTTATTTCATCAGTTATGTAAAGCTAACATTCACCAACAAAAGAAAGTTTAACGGAACATGAGCTCTTATTATTACGATATTTTAGTTCACTTATTTTAGTTTTTCTATCAGACGAGACATATGTATATGTACGTATAGTCATTTTTACATCCAATAATATGTACTTTAAAATAAAATGTAGAAGAAATACAATCAAATTCTAAAAGTTGCTTCTTCATTGCAATCAATGCATAGCAATTATACACAGTGAGGAGTATTTGATAGAATTTACCTCTTGCATTTGTGTACTCCATCAATATGGTAAGCCCATAAAATATTCACCTTGATGGAATAAAAAATATTACCCATTTACTACATACAACATACGTATGAAAATTATTTCTTTTCAATTGTCCATTAGGAACATCTTTATAGCATATTCCACTGGGCATTCCGTCGACAACCTGTGGTGACGAAGATCGACTTTTTCCACAAAATACCCTGCACAAAAAATGAAGAGGAGCATTTTGATGTGCCTGATTGCAATTCAAACTACTTGAGTGCCTTTGATGAAATAAGCAATACCGATGACAAAGATAGCTGTTATCAAAGTTTAGAAAGTTGTAACTGTGAAAGCGACGGTGCTGAAAGCTTTGAGTTCATAAAAAGTGCGATAATCAGAAAAGACAAGATGCAAGTGATTCAAAACATTGTAGGCCGAAGTTGGCCCAAGAAGCTATGGCTCTTGACCAACTCATCTGGAGATAATCTTCTGCATATCGCAACGAGACACGAGCATTTGGAGGCAATGGAGTATTTTCTTTCTCTTGGTGTTAAAGTAGATTCGAAAAATGCACGAGGCGACACGCCGTTGCACATTGCCCTACTCTGTTCCCCAAGCCAGTTCCTTCAAGTCACCACAATTTTGGCAAAAAATGGGGCCGATTTGAGCTGTCTAGATGACTACGGAAATTCGTTTGCTCACTTATGTGCCTCTTGCCTGAACCCAGAGCAATACCGTGTTTCAGTGAACTGCTTGATTAATTTGGGTTACAGCCATTTATTTTGCAAGACAAATGATCTGAATCAGACGCCCCTTCATATAGCAATACTTCGGAGGATGAAAATTGACAGGGAAACTCTCAAGCAGATTTGCACGTCTTCTGGCTTTGATTTTAATCAGAGGTACTCAGAAGGGGATACCCTGCTGCATTTTTCTTCAAGATGGGCTGGGAGCAGAGCCACATTTGAAAACATGATCGAGCTGGGTGCAGACTGGCGACTGAGAAATAATTATCGAAAAACAGTTTTGCATGGTGCGGTTGCAGGAAGTAATGTTGAAGCAATCAAATATTTCTGTTCCCTTGGAGCGGAGGTTAATGCAAGGGATATGCTTGGAAGGACCCCACTTCATCATCTCCAGTTTGCAAGAAAGGACTGCTTAGTTGAATTAACGGAGCTACTGTTGCAACATGGAGCGGATTTGAATGCGGCTGATGACTGTGGAAACACGGTGATATATCATCTTTCTACTAAAGTCTCTAAAGATGATTATGTCAAGTGGTCACGCTTTGTTCAGGAACTGGGGCAAAATGATAATATGTGTATTAACCCCCTGTTGAAGGATACTACTGAGGGTATTGCCACTTCAAATTAAGAATAAGTTTTCATTTCAGTACACATTAAATAAATCATTGTACGGATTTTATTTGTACTTTTTAATTAAATTTTTTCGTATACATATGTAAATATGCTTCCTCGTTTATGACATTTTTTCAACTTTATAGGAACGACGAGTAATCAATTCACGCTGACATTCTTTCCCCTTGTAACGTACCATAAATGTAGAAATGAGGGAAATTTTTCATCAGTCAAATCAATTTTGTCATACTGAAGTTGAAGTGAAGCCGGTCGAAATACATAAATGCATTTACGTAATATATAGAGTATTTAACAACGAGCATGCATATTTTACGTCAATGATAATATTTACCCGATAAACACACATCCAGCATTTAACGTGACACTGATAAGCGATTTTATTTTAAATCTCGAGTGATTCGTAAGTTTGGTAGTGTGAAATATTTTACTTTGCTTTGGTGTGTAGATTTCAGATTTCAACTATGTATGTTTGTCATTTGTCCTATCTGAAAAGATGAATGCAATTATAATTCTATAAAGTTCGATTCAATGATAAAGTATATGAGGTGACTACCCATATAATCCGTTTTAGCTTACTCATATTATTGGCAGCTAATAAGAATATTTGTATGCTGACAGTTAATTAGTTTATAATAATTAAGAAGTTTGAATTTTTCACATTTATTTTTTATAATTGTAACGAGCACATAGCACATCAAACGTAAGTAAGAATACATAGGACATGGAACTCGTAAATATTATCATAGTAATTACTGTTATATACATACTTCCTGCCTAATCAATCATCTTCATATTAAAATTCTAAAATAATCACTACGTCAACTCTAATTGCATTTAAAAAGTCAGAGTGCAAAAGTAGAAAGAAAAATTGAGCATTTATGTATGCGTTAGTTTTATAATGAATTTATCATCTGTCCAAACGAGGACATTTTAACCCTGTTATCGCTAAGACATCCTTTTCTAACCGATTTAATGCTACCATAGGGAATGCTCGGTCCAGCAGAAGTACTCTGAATGTCAGTTATAAATGCTGGAGATTGTGCAACAGTCAAGCAGACACTGAAACCTTGAAAGTTTGTTTGATCGTACACCGTCCAATCACTATTTCCTGTAATAATCACAGACTGATGTTTTCCGTCCACCATGGTGAGATGATCACGTTCGATGTAGGTATATTCTTCTCTGCCCTGGAATCTCGTGTGCTCGAAAATCGTCAAGGAATCAATCGTATAATCTTTCGGATTTCCAACATATCGTACGGATGAAACTCGACCTGGTAAAGTTAGGAAGTTGACACAATCATCATTATTCTGCCCAACAAAATATTCCACCCTTTGACCTCCGTTTGGATTGTAGGCTCGATCTTCATAAAATATCCAACTGGACAAGATAATTAATCAAAATAAAATTATAAACTTTAAAACAATAGACAGAGGATTAAGATTTAAAAAAAATATAACTTACATTCCGGTACCGCATGCGGAGTGAGCTCGATTATCAAAGTTTTCAGCAGACAGATCAGATGCGTAAGTTTCTGGAATGACAAAGTAGTTACCTGCCATGTCATACTGGTCGTATAAGACTACCCTTTGATTTTGACCAAGGGTCAGCCCAAAGAGGGCAAGTAAAATTGGTACGATTTTTTGGATTACCATGGCAACAGAACTTTAATGTACGTCAAACGTAGATAATAAATAATACAACTTGAACTACTTGAGTTGTCTAATTGGAGAAGTAAATTAAGGTTTGATGAAAATGGTCATAGATTCCATCCATTTTATACTTGTCAATGTCAAACATATCGTTACTGACTAATTAATGTTGGTTCATACGTAGAATCATGGACGATGGCCTACGATTAAATTAAAGGGAAAAAATGTTCATAATTTAGTCAGTAAAAACAGCAATATTTAACTTTGGTAAATGATGCCTTTAATTATTAATAAACTCAGCAAGCTAACATGTAGCAAAGTGGCGGAGCAGGGACACCCTTAACATGCATCTTTAAAAATAGACCACTGAGTGAGTACCACTATAAGGAATCGTTTGTTAAAACAGAATGCATATACTCCAATCCGTTATCAAGTTAGAACATAAAAACCAATAATCAGGTATTGCCGTTAAACGGTAACCGTTACGATTAAAATACCTTCGGATTTGCATAACGAACACTCAGGGGAGTCGAATGATATGCCACTTGCCCTAAGTGACTTTTAAAAATTTTGAAATCGTAACGGTTTCTAACGGTTACCCTTGGCCGTTATGGCTGCCAAGCTTCTCACATAAAACGCTTGTGGTGACAGTCCGTTTATCGAAAACTGAAGTCCAAATTAAAGACCATTTGAAATCGTCGTAACCGTTAAACCGTAACCGTCAACCCCGAAATGACCTCACATCTATGATTTATGGTCATTGACGATTCGAATGATATGCCACTTGCAATATGTGACACTTGAAAAATTTCGAAATCGTAACGGTTTCAAACGGTTACCGTTTGCCGTTATGGTCTCCAAGCTTGTCCCATAAAGCGAGTGTGATAAGAAGTCGTTTGTCGAAAACAGAAGTAGAAAATTTCAAACCACTTAAGCAGGAGAGCATAAAGTGTAATATTATTTGAAATCGCTGTAACCGTTAAACATTAACTGTCAACCCCGAAATGACCTCATATCTATGTGTTATGGTCATAGACGAGTCGAATGATATGTCACTTGCCATGTGTTATCATTTAAAATATTTGACCTCGTAACGGTTTCTAACGGTTACCGTTGACCTATGTATTTCAAATTCACGCTGGACCCTTCTGAGGTGACCACCTATCGATTGCCGAAAACAGATTTCAAAAAAGTCAAACCTTTTTTGAGTTAGAGCGCGCACAGACAGACGGACAGACGGACAGACGGACGGACGGACGGACGGACAGACGGACGGACATCTCGATCTTATAAAGTGGCTCCGCCACTTAATAATTAAACGTTACTCATTATTTTTATGTGAGGGTTTTCCTATTCTATTATTTTACTAGTTAGTCATCGCATGGCTACTGTAGAATAACAAAACTGATTAAGCCATTAAGCCAAATAATTAGTAAATATGGAGTTTCTGTGGATAAACGACAAATCATACTGGATAATGAATGATTTACGTATATACCTACATAAAATCAGGAAACTCGAAAAGTAGATTGTGCCACGTCTAATTGAAACAAATGAATTCCATCTATGCCCCTCACTTCTACAATTTAAATCTCTTAATCCGAATTGGTAATACCATTTTTCATCATTTGTACTATCAGTGATCATCATCATGTACCACGCTATCGTCATCAAGTGAAAAGAACTGACTCATGAGTGTAATTCGTATTGCATATTACTGTATTTGATTTCTGATTACGTAACCATTAAAGTATATTTATTCCTTAAATATGCTTCCTATATCTGATGAAATCACTGTAGTCAATATGATCATATTTTTAAATAATGTCCGTCAAGCTGCAGCGTTTTCCAGGAAAAATTCATAACCAAGGAGAAATGAACCAAATTCATGAAATTGCCATTTTCTTTAATTTTCCCCGTCAGGATGGCAAATTTATGCCATTTTAAATTGAACATATATGTATGTATATTACAATTGTAATACTGAACTGATTTTGATTAGGAATTTTGAAACGCATCTCTTTGTAATCATCAATTCAAACGTATGCAATAAATTATTGCACAAAAACCTTGAGATTACGTTTTTCTTTGTCATGTCGTATTGTTCCAATCACAATGCACAATGCTTAAAATATATTTATAACTTTTGCAATTCTTCGAACAATATGAATATACTATATGTATCATCTCAATAGCCTGGCTTGACCTTATTAAATGCCAATGTTGAAACTGGATTTTTGCACAACTTCTTCTTAATACTCTTTCCATCCAACATTTCAGACTTAATCATTCATTACAATGACATTGCTTTTACCACAGAATGGCATACTTATAAATTACACCCTAACTACTTTTCAAAATGCCAAACAGCAGTTCACGATATAATATAAATCCAGTCAATAACAACGGTAGTAAAAATGCTCGCCGAAAAATCCCCTTCAGGTATGTTTTGAATACAGGTAGATGTGCCATATCGACTGACTGGTTACTAAATCTTCATAATATAACGTGTCTCTGTTTCTAGATTTTAATTGTTTTCCTCCTGCTTGTCGTTGTGGGGATTTGTATCTACTCTCTCATAACTTACATTTGGAGTAACAACCATACATCAACATTCCACGCGACTACAACTCCAACGAACGAAATCTCCATTCAGCAGGGTTCATGGCAAGACTCCAACTTGCTCAACATTTCCGACTTCAAGTGGGTACTCATGCTTCAATCTGTAGCAATGGTCGCTCTAAGGATACCTATCTCCAAGAAAAACTGCTCCTCATTCTTGTCAACTCTGCGAGAGAAAACTACAATGAACGTTCAGCGATACGAAAATCAGTACAGAAAATGGCAACTATCATTAAAAGAAATACAGAGTGGACCGTACGACTTATCTTCCTACTTGGAGGCGCATACGATCCTGACAATTCGGGAGAGAAAGATGCGATGTTAATGGAAGAATCATTTTTGGATGAGGAGTTCTCAGTATATCGAGACATAGTCACCGGAAGCTTCCTCGACATTCAGGACAATCTTTCGTATAAAACAATGATGGGGCTGAAGTGGGCGTTGACATTCTGTACAGATGCAGCGTTTATCGTGAAAATGGCGGATGACGCATTTTTCAACATTCCAAAATTTGTTGAATGGCGAAGTGACGAATTGAGAGTTTCGGAAGATGGGCCTACACCTCCCGACTTGTATTGCATTCTACAAAAAGATCAAGTGCCATTACGAGAGCTAACACAAGATGGCTACGAGCAGCTAAAGTGGCTGGTGACTAGATCTGAATGGCCTGATGATACTTTCCCTGAATACTGCAAAGGGCTACTGTACGGCATAACCGTGGATTTGGCAAGGAAGATTTATGAGACTAGTAGAAACGTGAGGTATTTTAGAATGGAGGACGTGTTTTTTACGGGAGTCGTAATGGACAAAGTTAAGGAGAGATATGGTGAGGTGAAAAAGAGAAACGTGGAGTTTGGTAAGGAATCGGAGCAGACAATTAGGACAATTTGTGAGAAGACGGTGATGCGACAAACTGTTTCACAAGAAATTGGACTGGTGGTTGAACTACAACGGGGAAATAAAATAGAGAAGCAAATGCTTTGCTTAGCAAAGAATGTATAAACACATTCACGAAAAGATATGTAATTTTTTACATGTCACAATTCAAAAATAAAAACTATTGCTTGTTCTGCGAAGATAGCTGACTTTTTAATCGACTTGTTATGACTTGGACTACTAGCACTTTTTAATCATATTTCGAAACGAGTAATGTTTTGCTAAAAAATAAGAAAGAGTGATCAAATTCATTTCAGATACATATTAATTTTTTGTTTGCTTTTTGGGTGGTGGCACGTTCTCCTTCATTTCCCTAATCTTGTTTCCCGCAGGTCCATATAGTCCGACAACGACTACTGATTTGGCTCTGGGGTTTGTATAATATCCAACACCAATTTTCTTGGTCGCCTTCCAGACAACTTGAGTAAAGTGAAGTGAGTCGTATATCGACTTTTTTCCGTCGCCCTTTTTAAAGTCCCAGTCCTTGATTTCGTTGTACCACCCATCCACAGCTTTGTTTACATCAATTTTTGGATCCGCTTTTACCACATTGGCCATGTATAAATTCTCACCAAGGTTTCCATATTTTGAGGTTCTCTTGTACGGACAGGAATGGTCAATTCTTTTTAATGTATCATAATACTTTGCACATTTATCAGCTACTGCTTGAATCTACAGTGAAGAGAAAGCACAACTAAATTTTCACTCTCCAATAAGCTGAGTAATTTTTCGAAAAAGCGTAATAGCTGCGCTTACATCGTTGTCAAGCTTTACAGGTTCAACATCTTTGTGCAGAGCTCTCTTTTTATTGTGAGCTTTCAAGCCAATGGTCTTGTAATCTGAAAACCAAGTTCACAAATCTCGTCATCAAAATTCATTTTGTACTAATGGTTCGTTCTAAAGTTACTTACCTTCGGAAAGCACCCTAGCAACCAAAACTGTAGAGAGGATAAGTGCCACAGAAACTGCAAAGTTCGTAGTGGGCAACAAGTAGTTCATATTGATCTTGTTGCTTCTGCTCTTCTACTTCTTCTTCAGGTGGATTCATCAGTGAATTTAAGCGGGCAAACGTCTAGTGTATCAGTAATCTATTTAAAAGGAAGTGAAACGGTCCTCTAAAAAGTAATTGTTTATATCAAACTTTCACACCTGGAAATCAAGTAAAAGAAGCTGCACTCTCATAGAGTTTATCAGGTTGTATTTATTGAGACGTAACTTGTACATACAATATAATCAAAGTCATAAAATTATATGATTACGTTGCATATTATTATCATCACTTGTTTGTCATCATTTGTGGCAGTAAAGATTAGTAATTTGTAACAAGCAAGAAACGATGTTGAGAACAATAAGCTGTTATACAAAAGCCGTCTCCGGTAGTGTTACAATTATTCACATTCATAGATTCTTATCATTTTTAGCACAATATCGTTATTGACAAAGCAGACGAATAGTTGATTCCAAATGTTGGTGCCTACTATATAAATATTACATTATAATGTAACATTTACATGTACTATTTACGTGGAATACAATTTTCAGTTGTCAGTGTAGCGGTGAGAAGATAAAGTATGCTCATTCATTTATTTATATGATACTGGGAACTTTCAATCTTATCCAACCAAAGGTGTAGATGACAAATTGTGAAGGAAAGCTTTCAAACACTGCCCCCGGAAGAGACATGGCAAGTTTAAAAGGTATATTTATAAAATAAAATGTTTCGTCACTTGATTCAAATCTGTGATTACGAAAAGATATTTAAGTTTCGTACATCAAGACTGCTTGTAGACAAAGTTTTCAATAAAATTAAAACTAGCACCGCTTGTCTGAGGATAGCGTACTCTAAAATAAACAAAATTATAGCCAGTATGAATAAAACTATGCAAAATATAACGGGAGAAACAATTACATTTAAATCTAGAGAAATACTTTGTTCCGAAGTTGGTGTTTTCGAACGTACAAATGTTCCCTGGTTTATGTGGACATCGGGAACGTAGTTCCTTGGGGCCCTAGTTTTAACACCAACTTCATTTGTGTAATATGAAATAACATCTTCTTCGTGTAAGTCACTTACACGTAACCAAATTCCCGATTCCATTAATAAGCTAAGATGAGGTATGATAAATTCAGCTATGTAGGTTCTGTTTTTTAAAGCCCACAGCTTTACATCAGAACATATTTCCACCTCATTGTTATAAAAAACACGATATCCACTGAATTTGATAAGAAGCAGCGTTAAATAAATATTAGTTTGTGACACCGCACTTGCTGGTAGCGTTCGGTATATGACAACAAATTTGTTTATTAAATCCTGTCGTTCATCAAAGAACCTTTTATCCTGCCAATTTTTCCCGTCTTCTGTTACCACATCAAACCCAGTGGTCCAAATGGCTAGCTTCTTTGTTACATTTAAAATGTGCTGAGGTGTGAAGTCTCCAGATGGATACAACAATCTTATTCGATGTTTTAGAGCCGACTCCCAATAATTGCCAGTATCGTGCATTCTTTTGTAGAAATCTGCCATTGACAAGCCTTTCACAACTGATTTGTCACCGATAACCGCAAATGAAGTATTCGCCAGTGTCATTGAAGATGTCGGAATACCTTCTGGTAACGGTTCTTTGGCTAAGCTGGAAAACAGTTTTGTACTAAAAATGCATCGCATTGTCAATCCTGCCAATAACCAATTAAATAATAAAAGATGAGCCCTGGTTTTAAAATTTCTATTTTTAAGCGCAGTCTGTTCCAGAATTGAGGAGATCACCCAAAAGACCGATTTCTTTAAGCCAAACATGCGTAAGGTGAGAGCAACCACTGTTACTGTAAAAATAAAGAAGCAGATTTCCGGGAAAGTGAGAAACTTGGTAAAGAATAATAAACTGGATTCAGAAGCAATATCTTGATCGTCGACGAAAGCGCTAAATTTGTATCCAAATGAAAATGAGCCAGTTGAAAGCAAATGCTTTCCCTCTATGAATGCCTTTCTACTCGTGTGAATTCCCAGAATGTTACTAATCATTTGTTTACATGTCGATGAAGTACAGTTCATTCTAGATAATATTATTGCCAGAATGCATGTGGGTACTTCATTTTCTATTTTGTTAGCATTAAAAAGATTTTCTGCGATTGATTTCAGCGGTGCCCATTTCTGTCGTTGATAGCGTCTATCACATGCGCCGTCAACAATCTCTTCGTTGGCATGAATTTTGTAATCATCAGTTGCTTTCAACTCACTAGGCATTCGCAAATCCCGGTTTACAAATCTCCAGACTTTCGTGACATCGTTTTGTTCCAGCTGAAGCACATCCACATACCGAGTATATTTTAGCCGGTATAACGGCACAGCTGCATTTGTCATTTTATCAGCAATGGTACACGATATACAAGGAATCAAAATAGTTTTGTGGTTATTACAGTTCCGCTGCACGATAATTTTTAATGGAAATACCGGTATTGGAATCAAGTCCAACGTCATAGTCGACTTGGGCTTGCACATTGTGGATTCATTGCTAAAAATATATTTTAGCCAGATGAAATTTGAGTCGTATGGTGGCCAAACCAGTGAGTCTGGCTCATATGAATCGAGTAGCTCGCCAAGGATTTTAGAGGGTTCGATTTGTGTGTGGTATGGCCCCAGCAGAAACAAATGAACTACACACGCGTATATAAATCTGTGTTGACTAAAAATGTTAACAACTCTAACATTTCCGTCAGTTATCTTATCATTAAAAGAATTATTTTTACTTAAAATGTGCAAAAAGATCAGCCACTTATATTTCAGAACCTCCTGATTTAGAATTTCATTGTCAATGTTTGTTGATGAAGATGAGTAATCAGAGTATATTATTTTCTCAGTATGAACGGTGCAATACGATATTGACAATGAGGAACTAGTTTCTCTGATTGCTTTTTCATTTGGTTCAGCCAGGATTGCATATGATGCAAGCGATTGAAAAATTATTATGCAAATAAAGGACATTTTGAAAAATATAAATTCTAAATATTATTAATGCACATAGCAAAGCTTAATTGCAAATTTAACCGTAATTTTCACATTTTACGTAACACAGATATGCTGTAACATACCTATTTATACATAGTATTAAGCAGGCTATTGGGATGGGAAGTTATATTAAATTTCGGATACAAACTTAAATTTTTTCTAAAAAGCGCACAAAAGGTTGCAATGTATGTGTGAAACATTTAGGATCGCCTAATGATGTGACACTAACAGTGTACGTTGGTAACTGAATATTTGAAGGTCACTTGGAAACTCGTGTTGTATTCAACATCATCTTCAGCTTCAGACATAACAAGTGCCTTTGAAAAAAATAAATTTAACAAATATTTGACGAATTCAAGGCAATACATTTTTTATCCGAGTCTGTGTGAATGAACTTGTTCTTGTAAAAGAGTCAACATTTAGTCCTTACCTAGCAAAGTTATTTTAGTGGCTGTTCGTGGCCCGTGCTTTCACTGAATAACGTACCTTTTGTTCTTTTATTTGAACACGGGAGAGAGTATTAAAATGTACTTAAGAGGCTATTCTGTAGTAACGGTCTACTGGATAGCATCCGAAAATTGCTGAAAATATATCGTTTACTTAGGTACAATGGTCATTATGCACATTGTCGTTAGTTTAGAACAAATTCAGAGGCCCATGTTTCCGAATGTGAGGGGAAATCGATTAAAATACATATAAATAAGAGCAATCAAATCAAATCATTTATCTTTGTTCTCGTCATCGCTATTTCGGCCAAGTTTCCAGTTATTTTAGACCTAACCTATAGGATTCTGGTAACTCCATACTATACTCTATGGATAAGTACTTCATAAATGAGTATTTCGCTACTTACTATTATATTTTAATGCTTTAAATATTTGCAACCATTTAGAATTATTTATAATTATTAGAATTAAATAAAAAATCTAATTTTGGTGATCCTTATATAACATAAATGTGACACTGAGAATGTTTACTTGGTAACTATGCTGTGCTGTAGACCAAATACCAAATATCCATCATATCCCATTGTATTAGGCCATGTTAGTCTTAACGAATACTAGCAAACTACCAATGTGTGCGTATATTCTTTGATCAATAAATTCAATAAATTATCATTTCATGTAATTATAGGGATTGTAAGTCTATAATTTTGGAAACACATTAATAAGGAGCATTGATCCAGCATAAATTAACAAATATTCCAAATTAATTGACACACATTTACCAATCTACCGATGCTAAAACAATTTGT
Source organism: Sinella curviseta (assembly GCA_004115045.4). NCBI lineage: Eukaryota > Metazoa > Arthropoda > Collembola > Entomobryomorpha > Entomobryidae > Sinella > Sinella curviseta. Next base: position 41,324,881 of record CM023200.3, on the reverse strand, counting down.
ACAGAAACTATTTTTCTAGCAAAATCAAGTTTATAGCCATATTCATGGAGAAATCAAGTAATAAAAGTGGAGTTACTGCTTCAAAGTAGAACGCATTAAAGTAGCGTATTTTCACTTCTGTCAAACTTCTCCACTGTAACCTTGCCAGTTTAGCTTTGTACTTAGTTGTATGTTTATTTCCAGTTGTAAATTCAACCACCTTCCCATTGCACCAACTCTGTTTCATATTCCGACTTGTCGCATTGAACTGAACAGCATAATGAAAAACGACAAGGATTTCTGCTGCACCCATCATGAAACCACTGGAGAAAAGAACGATTTCCATGAAATCCAACTCGTTTCGTTGCGTCACCAAAGCAAAAATGCAGATAGAGCAACTGGCTGGTGCAAATCCCACATTTGGGGATACGACGTAAATTTTCATGGTGTCATTATATATTTTACAGAGTAGCTCAATTTCTCTATAAAAGATCGCTATCTGCGAAAATTCTGTGCCACTTTTCGACAGATTTTCGTATTGAAGTTTATGATGGAAAACAGCAATTACCGTGTGCAAGGAATACATGCAGAGCAAAAGATTGAAGAGGACATTTACGGCCGCAATATTGAAAATCAAGCGCCAAATAGAGTAGGTAAGCAGTGGAGCAACAGGACCCTGCCAAGAAATATTGGAGTTTATTTTTAAAATTGCATTCGGTTCAAAGATACTTGCAGGTAGCAAGTTCCATGGCGCCGAAGGCAGAATCCATGCACTGAGCCCGAGTAAAATTGGATCCAGGACCAACGCAAATCTGACGCCAATTAGGATGAACTTGATTAATGTACACGGTAAGGATTTGCGCAAGTTTTCAAGGTCTAGGACGATAAAAATCATTTGTCTTTTTTTTATTATATAGAGGCGGACACAATAAAGTAAAAATGCAATATCGCTTCCATGAATAGTGCTATAGTAATTATCATAACCTTACCCTTGTTTTGGATACGTCGTGTCTCAAATTTGACAAGTTCATTGAAAAAATATGCCATTTGCTGTGCATTTTGGCGATAAAAGTTGTAGCAGAGCAGGGTGTAAAATGAGTATACGAATTTTACAATGTCGAGAGTTTGCTCCAACAAAGTGGTACTCTCATTCACATAACGGTAGACGGATAACAATGTGCACAACATTGTGATTAGCAAATTTATCAGCCAATTTTTCTTACAATATTCTTGGCTCGCAGTGAACCTTTTGGGGTTTGTGCAAGTAATACGGAATGGACATGAGAAAGGTACAATTGTCCATTTTTCAAGATAATTAAACGTTTGTTCAATTTCTTTGAATATTCCCAAGAAATCAAACATTGTTAAATTTTCTCCAATACTTGATATATTTTGTTAGTTGAAATGGGAAGAAAGGAAAGGTTAGTGTCATTTCATTTTTGCTGAATTTGCAAACTATGAAATCTATGTGTAATATTCCTACCTTTATCATATCATTTTTGTGAGGCAAGAGTGATATTAAATATGCTTAATTAATTAATTGTAAGACCTTTGTACTGTTACATCCATCAACTTTAAGACAAACTTAAATTTATTTATAATATAATTTCTTCAAATTTAGGGTGTAAATTTTGTAGTTTGTCATATGAAAATGACACAAAAAATGGAAGCTTCGCTATAAATTTATTCTGGACAATTGGGTATTGATTGATAGGATGATAAAAGAACTATGATAAGATCACACTTTCTTACCTTGGCTTTCATTAATTGATTCGTAAAATTCTAAATCAGTAAGTGTCAAGGTCGAGTAAGGTATCCATGAATAATACTATACATATTATGCACTTATACGGGTGTATTTAGGGTATCAGGTACGATACGGTACGATAGGTACGATTTATGTATAGGTTATTTCCAGGTGGGACCAACTGCGGTGATATTTTTCCGAATTTCCTATCATGCATTAAATAGTATTCTATTTGACATTTGATGAGACCGTTTGTAGATCACAATTCAGCCGATTTGAAATTATTGGTTAATTATAATTTTAATAAAAGTGTTACCGAAATATCAAAGTAAACTTTGAGGTCGCTTTCAATATTTTATCAATAGCAATAGTGGTTACATTGAAGTTAAGAAACGCATCTGATAATATTTGGTAGACGGATTAGGATGCAATACGTATCAGTAGATATGTATTGGATCCTAATCCACCTGATTTCTAAATTCTCATTTTCATATAGGTGGATGCTAATTTCACTTCAAGTATTTATTTGTCCTTTGCTTTCCCAATATATTCGGCAACTTTTATGCTTTAATATAACCAAATAAAAATGTCACGACTCCCATGGGGATGTACACGACTCACAATCACTTGGATGTATTTCATGATAATTTAAACTGCAATATATGATATCATCAGCAAATTCGATTGAAGTGTTACAAACGATTGAATAGCATTGTACTTTTTTCTAATACACTCCCTACTCTGTTTGTTGGGCTGCAGTAAATACACGAATTAACTAATTATCGTATAAACTCATTTTGTTTTTCCGAAGTTCAAACTAGTGTCACAATGCCCCAATTTCGAAGTAAATTTGAGAGAATTTGTAATTTTCAATGCAGGTTCCGAACAGAATTAATTGTATGAACGTATCCATTAAGCCGATAAATCTGTTGAGTCGCCAATTTATGCATAAAAGTAAAATAAATAATTCATGGATAGATAACGTCCATGCCCATGAAGCTGTTGCCTATTGTGTTTTCATGAATTAATTTTCTTCGGTGAGTATTAATTTATTTCTTGAACAATTGTTATATAGAGCACCTTTCGCACGCACAACAAAATACCCGTATACTTTACTTGAAAATGAATTGATATTAGATAAGGTAAATATGATTATATTCCACTAGATCATATCAGAGGTCGATGTAGTAACTGGAGAGGGAAGTACTGGCTGCTTCTTGAGGGCGAAAGAAATGACAATGGCAGTGAAAGCAAATGCCCCTGTGAATATCTATAAAAATTAAATTTAAATACAAAATGAGGCTCAATGATGCTTCATATATGGAATTACTTTCTCATAATATTATGGCGCCATTCCAAAAATATAAATTCATACAAATTCCATTTTGTATTATCTACCATTCCGAAAACCCATAAAATATATTTCCCATCGATTATTAGCGACTTGACACATTGATTGCGAACAATCATTGTAGTGTAGCCCAAGGGACAAAAATGGTCTTCACTTGTATTCAGGTAGACAAACATGAATATGCAAGCGAGTATTAGAGAGACGCCAAAGGCAAGGTGCCCGAAAAAATCCTATAAAAGTGATAACTTTAGTAACATAAAACATAACCAGTCTAAGTTCTGTAAGGTTGAAAGGTAAGAACACACCAATTTGTGAAATATTGTTTTATTCCTAAACCGTGGAAGAAGGGATCCAATGAGTATCGCAATGGAGAAGAGCCATGCCAGAATAACTATCGACATTCCCAACATTGCTGCCCAAAATTGAACGCATGAGCCATCGTGAATGGGCAAGCAAAAGGTCGAGGTCGCCCTGGATAAGCCTTGGCTGTCGTGTCCAGCACCTGTCAACGCAACGCTAATGAGCCCGATTCCCTACAAAGGCAAGCAACTGTGCATACAATTATAATGTTCCTTCCAACTACGATTTTACTTTTTTTGCAAAATATACCACGTTGATGCACTTGAGTTTTCCTTGCGTTGTCCTAATGTACTTTATGTCCAGCGACATTGTTGTCATAAATGGTATTATGTGTTATGTTCCAAGTGCCATCCCCTCTTGTGGAAAATAAAATTGGATAACAAATTTAATGTTCTTGAAAGTGAGAAAGGAAAATTTTAAATGATCAAGATGCATATCACATTAACATTTTATATTAGGTATATGGTGTCAATTTTCTGGTTATCAGTAAACCACAAGCTAAATATTGCATGAAGCGAGCTTTATATAGAGAATTGACGACAATTCTTGCATTTATCATAATTTCCCTAACCAAGATCAATACAGTGTCATCGACACAATTAGCACTGCAATGCATAGTATTTTAATTTTCAATGAACGTACATACCTAGCGTAACTGTAATAATTCATTGGCGTACGATCTATAATAGCATGTTAATAATTTTGGCAAAAAATATATCAATCTACCATTGAGATACTTCAATACTTCATGACCTTAAAACTTGAGCTTATTTCTGCGGAATGGGGATAATTTTTATTGCACGGTATACAATGTGGCTTTTAATGACTTTTGCAAGAATCGTCATTAGTAAGAATCTAAGAAATTGCCATATATCTTATGTATAATATGGTTAGGTATATAAAACATTTTTTGTCATGCTATAATACATTGCTTTGTCGTGGTTTCTTTATTCGGCTAGCCCAAACCATTTTTTTTGTAATTCCCCATGCGACAACGAGAGGAACGATAAGGCTTTTTATTTGCATTCTATTTCAGATTTTTGATGTGGTGGTCATGCGCCAAACGAAGCTGGATAATATTAGTCTTGCACTACCAAGAATGTATTCTTTTTCGCAACAGAGGTTTCTTTACTAAAAGTCGAGTTGCCGATACTTGATGCTTATAGTTTTTATGGATTTCTGATACAATGTGGCACGTACGTTGCATGAATGAAAGTAAGGTAAGCACAAACATACTTGTAGCCATGCAACTTCTTTACGCATGTATGCATCTCGATCTCTGTTAGTTCAATTTCAACAAAAAGCCCAACCAAAGTTCAACCTCAGCTAAAACTTGCCAGTTTTTCTGCATGCAATTTGCTCCGCTCCAGATAATAAAGTTAGAGGAAACTTAGCCTGTCCGATTGCCAACACGATGTCGATTTAAAATTGGTAAGGAAAATGTTGCGATTTCCACGGTTACAAATCCTTCCTATGTTAAGTAAATGGAAGTTTGAATCCGACATCGTGTTGGCAATCGGACAGGCTAAGTTTCCTCTAACTTTAATGAATACCATACAACATTACGTAAATACCTAAATAATTGTGATCTTGTATTCCATGTCTGTATAGTATATACAGTCCCATATATTATACACATTGTAGACTCTTATGCAAAACTGGTAAAAATTAGAATTCAGAAATCTTTTTTACTACAATCCAAATGTTGTTGGTACTACCAACTTGGTAGTATTAAATGAACATCTCAATTCATCTTATAATCAACATCATATCCATATCCCAAAATTCATTCCATTGTTGCTTGTTGACTTCTGTACAAAAAAACTGATGCAATAATGCGACAACCCCCTCCATTCCAAAAGTTCGACTCCACTCCTTCCACTCTGCTAATGTACCAAAGTAGTTTTAATTTAATACATACAGGATTTTTGGAATCTTTTTAAATAGATTGATAGATAAAACATTGGTCATATAAATAGCATAAAATCGCGTGGCATTTAAAGGACATCGTCATCGCCATCATAGCATTCACTACGCATGCCGCTAATGTCGCAGCAGCAAGAAACACCAAAAATATAACTCGAAATTTTAGTCACAAAAATAGGTAATTAGTAATTATGCAAAAAAACGAAGAGCGGAGGCAGGAACGATAATTACGAAGAAACGAGCAGAGATTATTCGCTTGCTATGTGTGGCGTGCATCGCTACTTGCTGGTTTGTCGGAGAGCGAGCATTTCATTCAGTCCGTGTATTTTTGTCATCTCTCAGCTGCTACTGTGCTCGCTTTCCCCATACAACGCAACACAACAATCAAGTTTTCCGTCGACACAGCTTTCTTCTTGCAGTGAATTAATAGTGAATTGATGCGTTTAAACTGTAATTAGTTAATTATTGAGAAATTTCAAATCGTTCCCGCTAGTATAAATTAAGTAGACTATTAAAATTGGATACTTTGTTGTGTTTCATACAAGCCAGGAAAACTGAAATGCTTTTTTTGTTTTTTGTTAATATCGCGATTCGCCAGCTGTAATTATCTAGGGCGGAACTTTAATAATTTTAATAAAAGTCAGCAAAATTGAGGGGATGGAGGGTCAGGGGATCAGAAGGGCATTGCCGGCCGACCAATCACCTCCAAAGAAGAAACGAAAGGCACAGCCTGGGATGGTGGTGACAGGAGGGGTTAGTAACACTCATTTTGATGAAGATTTCCTTTGTTTGTTATTATTTATTTTCAGCAAGGATGGTGGTGGTCAAATTTTCAATTACGCAATGGCAGAGTTCTAACTTCTTTCTTGCCAATTACCAGAAAAAATGAGATTTTCAATTTGTTTGTTTATCGTGGTTTGGTTCTAGGTTCGTTCGGACGTCCAGAAATTCCAATGGAGGATTGAAAATTTCGCTGCGATTCGGCACTGTAAAAAGATCTTGCAAGCTCAGCACTTTACTATTGATCTGGGCGCTTCTGTGGATGTGCCGAGTAAGTGGATGTTTTCTCTGGCGGCTGAAACTGAGCTGGTTTCGATTCCTGCAGTGGGCGCTCCGCCACCAACCCCAGGAGGGGCAGCTGTTGCAGCAGCAGCAGCCAATCCTAGAATACAGCAGGTGGAGTGGCTGGAGATTATGCGGAAGCTTGTCCAGGTTCCTCAAGAAACTGATGAGGTTTGCAATTCTTGCTCTTTGAAAATTAAGGATAAGGAGAAAAAGACTTTCTTCAAGGGTTATGGAAGCGGTAAGTTCTAGAATTTTTCGTTATTTGTTAATCAAGTGGGAGTATGGATTACCTTATAGAGTAATGAGATAGTATATAATTTATAATGTAATTTTTTGCTTTTGATTTTATGTTTGCAGTTAACAACTTGAAGCTTAATGGCTACCGAACATTCAAGAAAGTGCTGAAGCTGACGGACAAAAGCACGGAACTACCTTTGGTTGATGGGGCTCTTGTGATTGATTTTACCGTGACAACTTATTCCGCAATGTCAGCTAGGATTGAGGGTTCAGATGTCGCGACTGACGAATTCATCAAGAAGGCCAACGACAAACTGTCTGCCGATCTTGTGCAGCTACTAACAGATAGGCCGGAGGAATCTTACTCTGATATGAAAATTATGTCGAAAGACGGAAAGGTGTTCAACGTTCACAGGAATGTCCTTGCTGGTTAGTTAAAATTTTGCAAGAACCATGGAAAGTAATTAAAACCTTTAATTAAAGTTAAAATAATATAATATACATGTACCTTTTTCTACTATTTATTCCAGGTCGAAACGCAGTATTTAGAGCAATGTTTTCTTCAAATTTATCCGAACATCAAACTGGGATGATTCGAGTAGATGATCTGAGCGGTCTAGCGTTGGAAAATGTGCTCAAGTACATCTACGGCGGTCCTGGTTGCTTCATGGACGAATGGTTCCACCCGGACGTTATTGTCGAATTCACCTATGCAGCAGGAAAGTACCAGTTAAGCGAAGTCATTAAATACTTGGATCGCACGCTGGGTATGAGAGGTCGGGGGGCAAATGCAGGAGCATTACTGGCGTTGGCAGAGAAGCTAAATATGAAGAATGCGGAAACGGAACTTTTGTATTACTTGCGGAACGTTGCCTTTCAAACTGCTTCCAGTTACACGGATCTGGCTACCCTTATGGGTAGTGCCAATAGTAGTTTCGTTGAATGATTATGAGAGTATGTACATACTTGTCGTAATTCTGATTGTGTCGTCACTGATTGTGTGATTCTCATCGAAAATTTCGATTCGAAATGATGGTTTCACAGTTGTCAGCATAAATGTTATTAATATAAAATTAATTAAATAATAATGTCCCATGTTTGTTTAGAGAATACAGAATAATAATAAGCTGTAGACATAATATGATTTTTATTGTTTAGGAATAGTAGGAATCGTATGTACGAGAATGTTATGTAAAGTAGGTATGTAGGTTCAATGAGATTATGATATAAAGTGAAATGGAAGCAAACACATTATAATAGCAATGCAATATTAACTGTAGTTTTTGAAAAACAATTTAGTATGAAAACGAAATTATGTATCTTGTTTCGCTCTGTACAATAGCTGTTGAAACCTTGAATTAAATTCGTATTTTGCATTTTGCTAATTGCCGTCGTCACCACGCGTTGCTTTCTTATATTAAGAACATTGATAAAAATATAATCACGCGTTTCCCTTTTCATGGCGTTCTTATCACAACAACAGTGCAGTAATGTCACTGCATTCAGTATTTAAGACTCTGAAGAAGAAAAATAACAACTAAATGCGTTAGAAGAATGGAATATTTGTTTGTATGAGTTGTCTCAAAGTTCCCCATCCTGATTACTGGACGAACTTGTTATCGGGAGTGTCCCGATTCAGAACATGAAGTCACGAGGGGCACGATAAAAGGCGAACTTTAAACTTTAGGCATCAGAACGGGAACTATAGATTCTATATTTATGTACATAAAAATAGTAGTAAAGTAGCAATCGCTTAAACGTTATATAATTATTTGAAGCCAACCACATCAACATTTGACATTGTCCTGAACAATAGTTTTTCTTGCTAGTAGGAACAGCTAGTTATCTTTTCAATGGTTTACACAGACTCCGATAACTGTCTACTTATGAATATGACTGGCCACTATTATGCAACGAAGTTATTTTTTAAACTATTCTTCTGTTACTTTGAGTGTCATACGTAACTACTTTTTTCTTGTTTGTTGAAGAATTTTGTCTGCTGCACCTCAATGCACGATATAAGACTTTCTCTTCTTCCATGCCTCAATGCATATCACAAAAATTTCACTGCTGCCGCTGATATTGTTGCATAAGCAATGAGCAAATATTTTACAAAATATCGGTGCTGAGTTTTAGCTTCCTATAACGTAAATAACTTTACTTCACAAGTGACTAGGTACGCATTTTTAACAAATGAAAGCATTTTAGAAATAGAGTTCTCACTAAATGTTAGAAAGTGATTATTCATAAAACATACATACAGGACATTTCGCAATCTATAAGTGTATATGTATATATACTATGGCATCATATAAGATAAACGTATTAACATTTATCATAAGAATGTCAACTGTAGTAACACTTTCACTGCCAAAATCTTCCAGCTACTTTTTAAATGCCAACCTAAAGCGTTTTGAGTTTCGGTCCAAACAAAAGTCCATCAGCGTGAATTTTCTCTTGCAAAATTTTCATCAATGTCACATGAAGATCTTTGCTCCATATTTTACAAGTGATGATGATTCAACAATATATACTATCGTTTCTCCGTCTTCTCATGGAATTACTATGGCTTTTTCATTGCAAAAGGAAAGTCCTCCATTATCTAAACTTGCAACCTATTTTAACATTAGTCATCATCGGTCCCGGCGCTTTTCCTCGTGCTTTGTTCACAGTTATGTGGTGGATAGGTTTGGACTCGCTTATGAAACTGAACTGGCAGCCAAAATGCATCATTCTGAAGATTGCGGCGAAAATCCGGAATACTTTCTTTTTCTCCAA
>CM023200.3:41060776-41315338 GCA_004115045.4 Sinella curviseta | reverse complement strand
TGTGAACTATGTATTTTTGTTTCTCGTATTACCCCTAAACGTTTTTGTGTAAGATTTGACTTGGACTCGCAGTCGAAAAGTTCGATCTTAGTTTCTTGTTTGTTCTTGTAGTTTCTGGCAGGTCTGTTGTGAGTAAGAAGGAAGAAGAGGTGTAGTAGTACGTGAGCAGCAGACAGAGAAGCAGTGTGGTTGTCGGAAATAATTAGGAGTTAATTATCATTATTATTTTTTTTTCCTGGTCCGAATTTCACGTTTTTAAGAAGTAGAAATAAAGAGATTCAGAGTCTTTTGTTCTTTTAATATTTCCCCAAAAACTGACGTGTTTTAAAGTACGTTTATTTTTAGTAACTGGCAGCATTAACGATCTCATCACCAAATTAAAGTTATTCTGGGATTATCGAGTGGCGCTGGCTAGTGCGGGTAGCCTTTCCGGTGCCGCAACATTTTTGGAGGCCCTGCCCAGATAACCATTTGTGGAGTCGGAGAAGTTTTCGAAAAGTGGAGATACGTAACGAGGTGTGAATTACGTAATGGATCGACTTGTCAGAGGAAGACGCCCCTTGAGGGAGCAGTTGACCGAATTAGCCAAGGAGGTAGCGGAAGTGCTGAAGAAGGATGCAATTACTCCAGAAGAGATGAAGACGCTTCGTGTCAACTATGACCTCCTGGAGACAACCATGAAGGCAATCGAAGAGTGGGACAAGAAGGTGACCGATCTGTTGTTGGAGGATGATGCTGGTAACACCGAAGCTGAGGATCAAGAGTACCGAGAAATACAAAGCTATCGGAAGAAGTACTTGGCGGCTCGAGCGGACATTGATGACTACTACTCGACCCAAGAGGAGAATCAGACGGCTGAAACAATGTCCATTGCTTCATCAGCAGAGAAGAAAAAGAAGTACAACCTGCCGGAGGTGAAGCTGACAATGTTTAACGGGAAATTGAAGGAGTGGCTTGGATGGTGGTCCCAGTTTCGCCAGATTCACGAAGATGAAGACTTGAGGGTAACAGATAAATTCCATTATCTTGTTCAATCGATGGAGCCAGGCAGTGAAGCAAAGGAAGTCGTAGATGGATTCGTAAAGACTGGCGAGAATTACGAGAATGCTGTGGAAGAGTTACATGAGAAGTTTGGACGTCCGGATCTGCTCCTCCAAGTGTACATTCGGGAGTTATTGAAATTGGTGATCAACAACGCAAACAATGAGAAGAAGATGCCGCTTTCGAAGCTGTACTTGAATCTTGTATCACACTTACGCTCCTTGGCTGAATTGAACTTGGACAAGGCCGACCCAGCGACGTGGCTGTTTCCACTGGTGGAATCTAGCCTTTCTGAGGAGACGCTGCGAGCATGGCATCGGAGCACCCAGTCAAGAATTAATGGAGCTGAACTCATCCCGAAGAAAACTAGACTAGAGCTGCTCATGGAATTCATTAAGGCGGAAGTCAGGAGCGACCAGGATGTGGCATTGGCTCAAGAAGGATTTCAGGAGACCAAGAAAGCAGACATTAAGAAAACAGACCGAATCAGAGGAGCGAAGATGCAGATACCCGAAATTCCAACTGCTGCCAGTCTTTTTGCGGGACACACAACTACGTGTGGGATTTGTAATCAACAGCACGCTCCGGAGAAGTGTCCAACGCTCAAGAAGATGACTAGTAACCAGCAGCTGGAGGTGATCAGAGAAGAACCTCTGTTTCAAATGCCTGAGAAGTGGCCATCGAAGACATGTTTGCAGGAGGAAAGTGACATGCTCAAAATGCCACAGGAGCCACTTTGAAATTATTTGCCGAGAAAACTCCAAGTTAGAGGTAGCTTCCAGTGGTGTCAAGCGTCATGACGAAACTGAGAAAGGCCCAATGAACAAGAGAGTCAGATTTCTTGGAGGTGGAAGCGGAAATCTACAAGTTACCACACAAAATACCAATCAGTGTAGTTCCAAGGTCCTGCTCAACACGGTGAAAGTTATGATGCCTGGGAAAAATGGGGAGTTCCAGATCGTTCGACTCGTTGGGGATTGCTGCAGTCAGCGTAGTTTTGGGAAGGCTGCAATAATGAAGAAAGCAAAAAGTACTACCGTTGGAGAAGAATGGCTACAAACAGTTGTATTTGGAGGAGAGAAGACCGTTCCTAAGTGCTACTATAAGAAGAAAGTGGATGTTGTTGGCTTCAACGGAGTAAAAATGCAGTTCGAGTTGCTGGAGAAAGAAACGATCACTGGTGAAATTCAAGAAATTCCATATGGCCCATGGATCAAAGAATGCGAGCAGAAAGGTATTCACCTTAATGACATTGGGAATTCCTGGAGTGGTGCCGATGTCCTCATTGGCAATGACTATTGGGGAGTTATTAGAACGGGCAGATTGAAGCACTTGGATTGTGGCTTGACGGCGGAGGAGACAGTATTCGGGTGGACTTTGGGTGGACCGCTACCGGTGGAGAGCATTATGAGTTCTGCTGTGTTCGTGGAGCAAGTACCTGCAACAGATATGGAGAGGCTCTGGAGCCTGGAAACGTTGGGGATAAGGGATCCTGCAGAATCGAGAAGCTCTAAAGAAGACGAGGAAGCGGCAATGAATTTCTTCAAAGAGACTGTGACACGAGAGAGTGATGGAAGATACGTGGTGTCTTTGCCTTGGAAGATGACCAGTGATATCCTACCAACAAATTATAAAGTGGCTGAGCAAAGGCTGAAGACTACTACCAACAAACTCAGGAAGACGGACAAGTTGGAGGCTTATCATGCAGTTTTTGACAATTGGCTGGCCGAAGGATTGATCTCAAAAGTGAATGATGGTATCAGTGGACACTACATTCCCCATCGCCCTGTGTTCAAGGATAGTGCTACAACTCCTGTTAGACCGGTGTATGACGCCTCCTGTCGACAAGGAAGACACCCTTCTCTAAATGATTGTCTTTATAAAGGGCCCAATCTCATCGAGCTGATTCCTGCAATGATGCTGCGTTTTGGAGACAAGAGAATCGGAGTGACCGCAGATATACGCAAAGCATTTCAGATGCTCAAGGTCAGAGAAACTGATAGGAAGTACCAGCGCTTTCTATGGTGGGAGGACCAAGCTTGTTTGAAGATGGTGACTTATGAACATAACCGTGTGGTATTTGGAATCACAAGCAGTCCGTTTTTGCTTGGTGCAACAATTCAGTACCATCTTGACAACTATCCAGATGCGATGAAGGCGGCAGCGCTGAAGAAAAGTTTTTATGTCGATAATTTACTAACCTCTGTCAGCAGTGGGGAAGAGTACACCGAATTCAAAGAAAACGCCAATAAAATTATGGGATCTGCGAACATGGAGTTAAGGCAGTGGGCATGCACGAAGATTTTTGGAATGGAGAAGGCAGCGGTGGAGGAGGAAGAGATTCTGCCCATTCTTGGCTTATCATGGGACCGGAAGACAGACACCCTTTCATGTGTGATTAAGAAGACCGTAATTGAAGACTGTGTCACCAAGCGGATGATGTTGTCAGTAGTGGCGCAAATATTTGATCCGATTGGGTACCTGGCGCCTACAATGCTCATACCGAAGGCGATGGTGCAAGAAGTGTGGAGTAAGAAATGTGGTTGGGACACGCCTGTTCCAGAAGAAATTTCCAAAAAATTTAGGGGATGGCTGTCACAGTTGGAGCTGCTGAAAAGGGTAAAGGTACGCAGATGGAATAAGGCAGTTGACCATACGAAGCAGGAAGTCAACATTTTCTGTGACAGTTCCAAAGATGGGATGTCAGCCGTAGCTTATATGAAAACGGAGAATGGAGCTGAAAAGAGACTGCAGTTTTTGATGTGCAAATCAAGACTGACACCATTGAAGAAATTAACAATCCCACGTGCTGAATTGGTGAGCTGTGTCATCGGAGTCAGGATTGCGAATACGATCATGGAAGCCCTGGGGATTCCAATGGATAACATCGTATTCTGGAGCGATTCGTCGACAGCCCTGGCGTGGATTCGGCGTGCTGGTGACTGGGGAGTGTTTGTGAGGAATAGAGTAAACGAGATTTTGGCAGTTAGCAAACCCGACCAATGGCGTCATGTTCCAGGAGTGATAAACCCGGCAGATTTACCTTCCCGTGGGTGTTCTCCAAAGTCTCTGGTTAGATCTTATTGGTGGGAGGGACCTGCGTGGTTGTTGGAAGACTGTCATCCGAACCCTGGATTTAGAGAAGAGCTTGACGAAGAAGAGATGCGAGCTGAATTGAAGAAGTCTACAACAATGGTGATGCCCACGATTGTGGAAACGCCCAGATTTTCTTCATACCGACGCAATCTGGCTGTGTGGGGTTGGGTGCTTCGTTTTTTGAATAATTGCTACAATGTGGAGAAGAGGAAGGAGTCGTATCTCACCATAAAGGAGCTAAGGGCAGCAGAGAAGATTTTACTTCGCAAAATTCAGGCAGACGCATTTCCAGATGACTGCAAGCAAATTGGAGGCATTTACGTTGGGAGGGATGTGGACGGATTGCTCCGGGTGAAGTCGAGACTGACTTATCGTAGTGACCTGGAGGAATTCATTTATCCAATCGTTTTGCCTAAAACTCATCCACTGGTGGATTTGTTAATTGCTGATGTGCACCGTTATCACGGTCATGGGGGAGTGCAGTTTCTGGTGAGCAAGCTGAGGGAGAAATACTGGATCATCCAGTCAAGGAGAGCTGTGCGGAAGGTTATAGGGAAGTGCGTCGTTTGCAGGAGGTTCAAGGCTACACCTCTGGAGGTGGAACCAGCTCCGTTACCTCGTCGAAGGGTGGAAGACTGCGAAGTGTTCTCTACAACGGGAGTGGATTTGGCTGGGCCGTTGTATCTTAAGGATGGAAGTAAAGTTTGGCTTGTGGTGTTCACGTGTGCGGTTTATCGGGCATTGTACTTGGACCTTGTGGGAAGCCTATCTACTGAGGATTTCGTTTTGGCTCTGGAACGATTCGTAGCTATGCATGGTCGTCCCAATACCATTTATAGCGACAATGGGACCAACTTTGTGGGCGCAGCACGTTTGTTCCAGCGGGTAGATTGGGATTCCGTGGAGGAGGAGAGTGATGCCAGACAAATCCGATGGATCTTCAATCCCCCTACAGGAGCTTGGTGGGGAGGCTGGTGGGAAAGGTTAATCAGAATGATCAAGGACTTGCTTAAGAGGATGCTTGGAAGGTCTCGGCTAACGTATGACCAGCTACGGACGTGCCTGTGCGGAATTGCAGCCACAATCAATGATCGACCGTTGACTATTGTAACAGAAGATGTCATGGATTTGGTACCTCTCACGCCTGCTATGTTCATCAAACCGACGATGCTTGGGCATTTTCCAGATTTGGAGCATGTGGAAGGCCTGAGAGCGGGCTACTGTAAGATGAAGGAGTTGCAGAGGGCAGTTCAAGAAAGGTTCCGGAAAGAATATCTCGGTCTGCTGGTCATGCGTGGAACTGGAAAGTGTCAAGACAAGATCGCGGTGGGAGATGTGGTTCTGGTGGGCAGCGATAACAAGAAACGGTACGAGTGGCCTTTGGGATTGGTGGAAGAACTCCTACCTGGACGAGATGGAAAGACCCGGGTGGCGAAAGTGAAAATATCAACAGGGACTCTCGTTCGACCGCTGCAGCGCTTGTATCCTCTGGAGGTGACGCATCAGCCTACTGAACTGAATGATCCATTGATTGAGAAGTTGGCGAAGGACGGGACTAAACGGACGCGTGCTGGGAGAGAAGTCAAGAAGCCGGTTCGATATGGACAATGGGTTCATCTGGTTTGTGGTATTTAATGGGGTCATAATGGAGCCGAATGGGGTAGAGCTTCTCTCTACTGAGCGGGTTTTTGTCCATGTTTTCCTTTTCAATTGTTCATGTAGTTTAGTTTTTTCACATGGTTTTCCCTTGCTCATCCTTATGACATGAGTTATTTTACTAATGACGAAAAATAGGTGGGAGTAAATGTTGGGGAAAAGTAGCTTATTTTTCTTGTAATTTTTGTGAACTATGTATTTTTGTTTCTCGTATTACCCCTAAACGTTTTTGTGTAAGATTTGACTTGGACTCGCAGTCGAAAAGTTCGATCTTAGTTTCTTGTTTGTTCTTGTAGTTTCTGGCAGGTCTGTTGTGAGTAAGAAGGAAGAAGAGGTGTAGTAGTACGTGAGCAGCAGACAGAGAAGCAGTGTGGTTGTCGGAAATAATTAGGAGTTAATTATCATTATTATTTTTTTTTCCTGGTCCGAATTTCACGTTTTTAAGAAGTAGAAATAAAGAGATTCAGAGTCTTTTGTTCTTTTAATATTTCCCCAAAAACTGACGTGTTTTAAAGTACGTTTATTTTTAGTAACTGGCAGCATTAACGATCTCATCACCAAATTAAAGTTATTCTGGGATTATCGAGTGGCGCTGGCTAGTGCGGGTAGCCTTTCCGGTGCCGCAACACCACAACTGAGCCCCAGTCAAGTCAACGCACAAAAGACGTTCTTTACTCGTCACTTGGCAACAACATTTACCATGGGACTAATATTTTACGTACTTAATTTGAGGCGTGCTTATCTTTTTTGTGTAAGCTGCTTAAATAAAAATCTACATTATTTGCCACAAACTGATCTAGACAGTTTGACAGCCATCAAAAGAGTATGGGTATCAGTTCATTCGGATTTAAATAAAATTCTCATTGATACCGGTATTGAGGAAAGTGATATTGAAAGCTGGCCCTGCTGGCAGTGGATTAATTGCAACGGAATTGTTCACAATGCACCTTTACAGGAAAACGTGCCAGACATGAATACATGCACACACAAAATCATTTCTGAAAAACTCAATTACTCGGTTGGTCTGGAGGACACGATTGTCTCGGGTACGTCTATTATTCATGGCAAGGTTGAATTTGACAAATATGTTAGTGAAAGGAACCACAGGCACATGAAGAAACCACATGTTCAGAAAAGTGAGTGGACTCCATACGCTATTAGATTTAAAAAATACCATTTTTCGGTGGTGCTCAAGCAACCACACCATCTTGGAAATAGAATGCTGGAACCGTTTGATCGGCTGACCTGGACACTTGGAATGTATTGTGCAATTTTCTTGGGAGCTATAACAATAATATTAACTAAAGAAAGTAGAATCAAGGTCATTTTCACAATTTTTGCAAGTGTGCTTGACCAAGCCATAGCAACAAGATTCACACGTCCTTTGTATGCTCTATCTGTAGCTTGGGCAGCATGGTTTCTGGCCATTTTTGTTCTGGGTCAATTTTACAAGGGAGAAATATTCTCATTGCTGACCTCACCTAGCACCCCAAATTGGCCGAGGTCTCTGAGCGACTTGATTGATAATGATTATTTATCATTTGTGACTTTAGAATCTGGATACACCGGCACTCAAACACATTCAATGTTGAAGGAAAGAGTGTTTAATGTAATTGGCAACAAAGCGTTTCCTCTTTCAGGGGAATATGGGAAAATTCAAAATAAGGTCTTATTTTTTGAGGAGGAATGGATAGATTTTGTGTTTAAACTTTTCTTTAAAGATAACCCACATATAAAATTGATTATTGATCTGGGCGAAACAAAGGATAGGGAGACGATTAATGTATGCAGTTTGGCCATTTTTGATAGTTTGAAGACATTGAAAATCATTTCCTTGGTATTGCCCCTCCTATATCCAAACTGTGTCATGTCCTCCCCAATTTCAATACCTGGATACACACTATTTCAGCCCTGGCGAGTTCGAAAGAATTATTTCTATCCGATATTTGTTAATTCCCTGGCTCAATTTTTTGAAGCTGGACTATTCGACAAGATGATGCAGCGTTTATTGGCATTAACCAGGCGTGATGAATTGGCAGCCCTTTCACTTGCTCTGAAGGCAGTGTTTGACGAACGTGTATTTTCTAACAGTTTTCTTTACAGGATGACCGCAGGAGAAATAAAACGGTTAGGCTCAGAAGCGACAGCAATTTCTATGACAATTGAAACTTTACATTGTGTATTTTTTACTTTCGCAGTTGGCTTAACTGTTGCTGTACTGATTCTTATTATTGAACACATGTACTAAGTTTTTCAAAATATTTTACTAATTTCATTATCATTGAATACATTCAACATGTACATTTGTTTTGTAGTTACATTTTGTCAATATTTATCATTCATATTAAACACTTATGCATATAAAAACATACAACAAATAGGTAAAGCATGTATATAAATGTGAGTAAAAAATCTCGAATTATAAATCCACTATTCTATATGAAATTGTTATTCATTTTACTTATCGAAACTATGATGCACAATTAGCACAATATGCCTTATTTATGAACTGCTTTATTTTTAAATGATATTAAATGCTTTCCATGAAATTATGTGGTTGCTGAAACGAATTTTTCATAGTTAAGAGTTTACTTCAATTTAAGGGAAGTGGTTAGAAATGAGGCTTTGAATTTTATGTCAATAGATAAATATGGAGGTGGTGTTATGTAACCAAGAATTAGAAATAATATGTGGATAATGTTGGTAAGATAATTTTTCACAATCATTGAGAAAATACATGCCTGATCATTTCGCATATTTTAATACTTGATACATACGCAAACATTTTAACACACTTCATCATTTAAAAAAGAAATTCTTTCTATGTACATCTTTTATATCGGCATTTCCGAATACACGCAATGAAATACACGATTATTGCATTGCTTGTTGCTACCTGGTGCTTTGTAGGAAGTACAGGAATAATGGACACACAAAGCGACTCGGTAAATAAAGCTATTTACTAAAAATCAAAATTCAAGACTAGAATCATGTAATATTTACGTTTCCATGATGTGCACATACTCGAAATATGAATAACACTTTACAGAAAATATCTAACAGGACAAATGGCTTGGGTGACAAGGATATTGACGTACTAATACTAATTCAGCCAACAGATTTGGAATCATTGATTCAATCTGATGCTGAAATCAAGTCTAGTAACTCTACTTCAGAAAAATCGTTTCTCAGACGATTTTCCCGATTTCTAGTTCCATTTGGCTTGGGTGGTGATAATGGTACAAAGGAAATAACTAAAATTTCATGTAATTCATGCATGTAAACCCGATAGGACGCTATGAAGCATTTCTTATCCTTAATGTGTAATTCTTTAATTTAGATACCTTGTTTAACAACATGCTCAATTTGTTAAGGAATGTCTCTGATCACAATCGGAAGCAAACTAAAGTAGGAAATTGGATAGAACTCTGGGTTGCACTTATACCCAAGGGTAATATCTCGAAAATGGTGGATAACGTCCTGGTGGCTGTCGCTGATGCAAACTCAAGATTCAATGGAACTATTTCTACTCTCCTTCTAAATTACCGTTATCTGCAGCTCTCCGCAGAGTCTCTTCCTCTTGTCCGCCAGGACATTCGACTTGCAAAACGTCAAATGAAACGTTCTTCTGACCAAAGTCTACAAGCTGGAGCCATATTCCAACAACTCAATTGTCGCGGACTAAGGAGAAGCGAGTACCTTCAGACTTTACAATTGACTAATGAGGACCAGCTTATTTTCATGCCGCGTTTGCCATCCGACCCAGCACAGTTTTTAACATCTGCTGCTTGTGCCGACCTCCAGCAAATTATTAAACCGCAAATATCAATAGTACTTTATATAAGAGTCACGGTTAGCTTAGAAAATGGTACATACTCATTTGACCAAGTTCATTTGAGACAACTTTACTCTGGAATGCCAGCCCATATAATTTTAGGAAAAGGTTCGCTTATAATGGAGGCTACATTTATAAACCATAGTAACAGCCTCGTGACCAGTAAAAACAGCACAGCATTGTGGGGCTTGAACAAAGATTGGCTCAGGCATCCAACAATATTTAATAAATCCCACATGGGCATATCACTGTATTTTCAAGATGAGTTAAAGACTTTAAATGAAACTATTCCGAGAGTGGTTACCAATTTCCGTACAGTGATCATTGAGAGCCGTGTTACCTACGGTGGTAATGACACTGAGGGTTTATTGATGCCGCTATTTGTTGGATCAATAGCTTCCTTAGCAACGGTTTTGGCAAGAAGAGCAGAGGTTCAGCACAAGTTTAGAATCTTTAAGGATGATGATATACCAATGGAACTGATGCTGGTTGCAAATACATACACTGGAGATGTAGAAGCAAATAAAAAATCAGTTTATGACACATTTTTCGCGGCCAGATTCGGAAATCGTGTTTATCCAAATTTGGTGAATACGGTCGTATTGAGTTGGAGTTCATGTTTTGAGAGTGAAGATATTTGCATGGAATCCGATGACATTGGTATCCGTAGCTCACGAGAAAAAATATACTTTTTTGCACATCGACTTGCAAAATTTTTCCCAGTACTATACTACGCTGTTATGTACAAAAAGTACATGCAGGAGCAGAAGGTACCAAAAAGTTAATTGCCAACCTCAAGCTTATGACTCTTCCGGTGTATGTTAAAATTTAAAATTGTTTTTTAATAGAAAGAAATTTTGCCAAATCTGGGGATATTTTGGGAGCACAAATTCTGTTCGCAACTCTACGAAGCAATACTCGACCCCCCTGCCAACCACACAATGCTAACGAATTTGTTTCGGGCCGCAGATACATTTATTCTGAAAATTATCGTGAATAAGCAGGATATTGTTGAACACGGAGCAGAAAACGTTGCCCTCTCCACAACTGAAAATCTTTTAATTTGCGAACCCTTCATACTAATTGCCATACCTAAGCTGCACGGAATTAAAGTTCCCTTTTACGTAAAGGTGACTGGTTGCAATGGTAACTACTCGGAACTGAAAGAGCTTAAAGAAATGGTCAAATTTTGGGAGCTCATGAATAGTTGGGCAGTGAAGGAAAACAGGACTGTGATTATGGATACTGCGTTCGAGCATCAGGGAAACGTTTCAAAAGGCCACGCTGAATGCAGTATAAATACAGCAAATTTACCCTCTGGTAATTGTGACTGTGGCTGGTGGAGAGTTACAAAAAGTATAGGTACCAATGGTAGCGTGAAACTTGCATTTCATGATAGAAAATCAGGTAAATTTATGCCATTATAATTCAAACTACATGTTGCGAAAATGCTTTTTTAAGCCTTTTATTTTTGCTCGCAGTTGCATTGAAGCTTTATGAAGAAATAAGTGCTCCCAAAAATCGGCATAACCATGGTTCCACCGGTACATTAAACAATTCAGAGCGACTGATAATGTTAATTGTAATTCCTACGGTCTTGACCATTGCTCTATTGAGTATCGTCACAACGTATTTTGTACATCGATATCGCTCCAAATATATACTTAGTAAACAGGAAATGCAATATTTTGTCAGAGGTATGCCACTAACAGAGCACAAGAAGAATGACCATAATGACGCTATGGAAGGAAGTGGCTTAGCTGAAAGTCTGCCTTATAACAACGAAAAATACGAACTAACAAGCGCTTCATTTAGAATTGGTACCATAATTAGTATCAATATATTTATAAAAAAATATTGCACCTAATATTCCACCAGCTTATAAAATGTTAAATTATTTTTGGCATCAAAATTACAGACTTACAGCATTGTCTCGGAACTGGAGAGTTTGGAAGTGTGTACCGAGGTAATGTCAAGCGGAATCATGTTTGGGTGGATGTTGCAGTAAAAATGACCAACAATCAAGCAAAAAGAGTTGGACATGGCGCATATTTGACTATGAAAGCACTTATTTCTGAAATCAAAGTTCTGTCCTACGTGGGAGAGCATAAACACATAGTTAAATTAGAAGGTGCCTGTACTGATAATCTGCGCCGGGGCAAAGCCATTGTATTTCTGGAGTTTTGCCAACAGGGGTCCCTCGATAAATTTTTACGCTGCAATGTAGGTGAGGTCAATAGTGACTCCGTTCGCCAAGGTCACAGGCTCCCAGTGGATATTTCTCATAGCCTTTTTAAATGGGCAACAAATATTGCCGATGGAATGGAATTTCTTGCTTCAAAGAACGTAATATAATTTCAAATGCGTACCAGTTAATGCATGTATATTTTATGTAGTCCAATTTATTTAAATACAACTTTGAAAATAAAGCTAGTGCATTGTGATCTGGCTACGAGGAATATTCTTTTGGACTCTGAAAAATGCGCCAAGATCTCTGACTTTGGCTTATCTCGTCGTCTGTATGAATACTCCGAATACCTAAAGACGGAACCAGGACCTTTGCCCTGGCGATGGATGGCTCCAGAATCCCTTCGCAGGATGATATTCAATGAAAAGACGGATGTTTGGGCATTTGGGGTTACTCTTTGGGAAATGTACACGTTAGGTGACGAGCCATATCCCGGATTATCTTGGGATATTAACTTTCCAGCTTTGTTGGAAAGGGAATTGCGCCTACAGGAGCCAAAATACAATGAGAGGAATATGTATTCAGTCATGCGACGGTGTTGGGATGCAGTGCCCTTTAATCGCCCAACGTTTTCACAACTTAGATTGCTTTTAGCAGATTATGCAGAGATTGTATGACATGATTGTTAGGAAAGAAACTGCAGATATTCCCAAAATCACACCGGTTTGTTGTTGTGATTAAGAAATATTAACTGACCTATGTATATATATAATATTCAAACATGTATGTATGCATTATACAATGAGCACTAATAATAAAAAGTAGTAATAATGTCAACTTTACATTATGCATAATATGTAACTGATGACATGGAGTCATTCTGATGTTGGAGAGAATTCTCTTCTTCAATGCACATACTGCCTATCCCATACCATCATGAAGTTAGTTTTGTTATCATGTCTAGATCCGTCATCCGATTACAGTTTGCGCAGCAGTGATGCGTCATGTCATAGTTCATATTATTATCACTACTGTCAGCTAGTTTAGCTTTATTTTTGTCGTAATTCCCATCACCAGTCACTATTCATTATTCAGGGAAAACATAAAGAAAAAATACAGACTACAATGTAGTCAGTATCAGTTGTCACTACAATGACATTGCACGCAGTCTTATTTCCAAGAACGAGCCAGAAGCCAGAGGATGTAGCTTTGACAGAGAGAATTTGCAAGATACGTAAGTGGAAAATCAATATCGTCAGTCAGAATAGAGTTCAGATAAGATATTACACATGAGTTTATTTTATTATCATTGCCGTGCCTGTTTAAAAAAATAATTTATATTACTTTATCATTTATCATCGCCGCTGCTGTATATTATGCAGCTCGTGGTAACGATTTTAAGGTCATTTAAGTCTTTGTTAAATCCCCCGACAATATTTGAACGAAAATGGAAACGCCAATTAAAAATGAGAGCATGACACACGTCAGTTTAAACACAAAGATTTTAGTAATTATACATAGTTTGCTTCTAAAACCCAAGACATTTAAATTCATTACATTAAAAATGATAAATATTGTGTTTTCTATTCTCTTGGACAGACGTTCACCTCAGTCAAAAACACATGGAAACTGAAAAACTGGGAAAAATATGATGGGTTACCAGAATCTGACAGAACATTTCCCCTGAACATTGCAGATAACGTAGTACTCTGCTTTCTCCTTAAATCGTTTGAAAAAAATGTTCCCCTTGAAAAAGATAAGTACATTAAACAGCAATGGTACTCCTTGTGTTTGGATGCTACTGGGATAAGTAAACCAAGTAGCTTGACTGTCAATGCAACGGACAATAAGAACAAAATTGAAGCAGGTAGAGATATGATGCGATTCGAAAGACGTAGTTTTGGCGACAGGTTGTCATAATGTAAAAAAAACTATTTTCTTATTTTTAATTTCAAGAATCGCAAGTCGTGCTGAGCAGTGGACGTAAGGACACGCCGTTGGTGGTGGTGGTTGAGGAGTTCATCTTCCTGAGAAGTTGGAAAATAGACACGCTTGAGGATGGAACAAAGAGATCGTTTTTGGAGTGCCAAAATAATTCACTTGCAGACATTTTCAAGGAGCTAAATCTCCAGATTGGTGTTACGTTATCTGTGTGTAACGAAGAAAACGTTGAATGAAAACTGTTATTGACACTTTAACCTGCTCGTATTTGCCAAAGATTAAACAAATTCAATGATATTTAAAGGTAAATCGTAAAAGGTTGGCTTCCGACAAAGTATAATAAAAACAGTGCTCATTTTACGTACTTAATACGAATTGTATCCCTCCAAGTTGTCACAGAAATGTAGTCTATGAAATGTAGGCCATAAATCATGACTCATGTAACTGTGACCACATTTGTCTATTTATAGCAGAAGTGTATATGTATTTCATAGAAATCCTCACAAAAGCATTTAAAAGATTACTGATTTCATATCGTTACTTTAAAATTACTTGGGCAAATAATTGATTTTCAGAGTTATGGTCTTAATCTGAGTAAAGCAAATATACACACCTCATCCAACTTCTGATAAGAAATGTGACTCCGTTGTTAACGTAAAAAATTGATGTCATAAAAGCAAAAATCAAATTGCTGTTATCAACACTATTTCAGTCCAAACTTGCATAATGTTCCGAGTCAAACTCAAAATCAGTGATTTCATATCACCGCAGATTATATCTGTATTACCTTTGTTCTTTGTATTTACTTACAATAGCATGATAACACCTTTTAGTCAGTATTGTGCTGTGCTCATCCCCATTTTTAATGCGTCATTGGGTTAACGAAGCAAATTCCACTGCATCTATATTATTACTCCATTCGATAACACTGATCACCCAATTTTCCCATAATTTTTGTTCAGACCTGAGGTGTAAGTTGTGCATTTTTCAACAGGTGGAAAATATTTTCTTAAGAATTCAAAATGGAGAGTAAAGTTACAGCATCGGAGGCAAGATTATAGTCCCTCCTATTTGATATAGCATTTAATTTGATTTGGCATAATAATGTTTAATATTTAGCTGAATGTCCTTCTGATGGCTTCTGTGGTTTTCAGATGGTCGTCCAGACCTCAGTGTCGGAAACCTGGAAATTGAGAAACTGGAAAAAATATCACAAGCTTCTGGCGTCAGAAGCAAAGTGTATGGTGGAGATTGGTGCTGACGTTAAGCTTCGATTCTTTCTGAAGCCTTGCGAAAAAGTTGTGGTTGTGGAGGGTGGGAAGACAATTATTCACGAGTGGTACTCATTGTGGGTAGAATGCGTCAAGGGAAGTGGACAACTTGTTTTGGTTATCAACGCGAAAGACCTGTATTACAAATTCAATGCTGGTAGGTTTTAAGAAATAATTAAGCGGATTGGCCTAAATATTTGAAAATTTGAAAGCTAGGTATACATTTTTTCCAAAGCGCGATTTTTCTTTTGTTTTCTTTTCAAGAGTCTCAAATGACGCTGAATAAAAATCCACTGGAAGGTTCCAAACGTGACTCACAAGTAGCCATTGAGGAGTTTATTTACCTACGAAGTTGGACGATAGATTCTCAAGATGGATTGAAGAAAGCTGAGGTTTTCTCAAATGCACCCAGTTCCACAGAGACATACGACGAGTTAAATCTTCAATTCAGAGTTACCGTGCTAGAATTAAATGAAGAAGAAGTGATATGAACAAAAACAAATGGGCCACTTATTTTTAAACATCCAAATTTAAAGATATTGTACGAGAAAATCTAAAAAGTTTCCAAGAACTCCACGTTTCAAAATCCATAAACTCAATTCATGTTTTTAAGGAATCACTGAGTTTCACATTGCCCCAGAACTATCTTAAAATAAAATTACCAAATGAATAATATATGTATGCACTTTTCTTCGTTGGTCATGGAATACAAGTTGATATGTATGTTTTTTCGTCTTTTATTCAGTTTTAGTTTGTACTACATAGCAATGACAATAAGTCAATTTTATTATTTGCGGTTTTATTGAATAGGTAAAAATACTACCAAAATACACGTTTATTCTCATCATCATAATATACTTAAAATACAACCTTAAAAGGATTCGCATTTTTACGCTTTTCACATTTTATTTATTAATTACGAGACCTTATCATTAATTTAAGTAACAAAGTATTTGAGATTGACGGTATACAATCAGGGAGTTAATGTGTACTACAATGATAATCAAATATTGGCTATCAAAGGAGAAGAAAAGTACAAAAGCCTTTCACCTCTAATGCACAGTATTCATGATACAAAAGATAAGATTTTATCAAGAAAAGTTAAATGACGACTTAAATTAGGTTTACATCCAAAGTTGATTTTTGCTAACTAATGAGCTCACACAGTGTACGATAAGTGGTATAAAAAATGGATTGAATACAAAAAACCTTCGTTTAACATTTAAGGCCACATTTTCATGTCAGAAGCATTATGCACCATAAACAATACTCACTGGGCTTAATATAATATACTGATGGTGGCATACAAAGGTCGAAGTAAATACTTTAAGTAACAATTTTTCTTTCTCAAGTAAACATGGTACTTTTTTCTGTTACAGGCACGTTCTTAATGAATGTCTCTTGATTTAGCGCCAGCCTCGCTTTGTTGAGCAAGTCGTTGTTATAATACACGCGTTCCAATAATTGTTGGGTGACGCCTGGAATTGAATTCTCTCTGGCGGCAGTGTTCCAACCAAGTTCAGTCATAATCTATTTAAAATGCGAAAGGAAACAAAATATCAACCAAAAATAATAATAAGCCATTTCATGCTCACTTATTTTAAAAATTCGTATACGTAATTATAAATAAAGTTCACTCACAATCTCTTTGCTCAGATTATTCAATCGCTGATTCATCCTTCCAGCTTCTGCTCCAATGATTTCCACATAGTCTTCCAAGAGAAGTACCTCTGCACTCTTGCATTTCTTCGTACAAATTTTCATGTGCGCTGCTATCTGGTCATAAGTAATCTTCTCGTAGCATCCGTTGAAAGAAAATGGACAGTCCACCTTGAAAACCGTTGTCAGCATTCTTTCCAAAGCCCTGTTCCGGATCGGTCCGACAGTTCCGTACGGAACTCTGCACTCTGGACACGCATTTAGATTAACAGAGCATCCGCCGCAGAGGCAGTGTCCATTGACGCATTGGATAATATTCCCATTGTAAATTTCAAAGCAGATGGGACACTTGACTGGATCTGGAGTGAGCCGCTCCTGTTCTTTTGTCATCTCAACAATCTCTTCTTGCATGAGAGCCGATTTGATAGCTTCCAGCGAATTCAGTTGCCTCGTACAAACGACCAAAAACCATGTCTTGTTCACCGCAGCGTCAATGTTCTTTAAGTGTGAATGCAGACTAGACACATCTTGACGGCATCCCCGTTCGGAGCAATGTGCACACGAACATTCCTCAAGTTTTTCAATTGCTGCTGGAAACGACCAAGCTACAGGGAAAGTGCATTCGGTTGTCAGTCGGTATGGGTATTTCTTTCCAAAACTCTCAACGCCTCCATCAAGAAGACGGACGTTTGTCTTGGTTCCTTGGTTCCACTGGGATAAGAAACATGGAAAGAGAAAGAAAATTAGTAAATGCCATTGTCGTTTTCAAATATACTAATGCATAAATAATTTAGCTTTTAAAATGTTACATATATGTACCTTGGTAATTGCACACAACATGGACAATACAGATCTAGATAAGCGTTCAGCGCTGGAGACATCATCAAAAATAACTACATCCGTGTAGAATCCGGGGGCGTTTAGAAATCCAAGGAGGCTGGGACAGTACTCTTGCAGAAATTTCACAACGTCAGCCTGGGACGTAAATCTATGAGCAATGGAAGTATTTAAAACATGAAAGAAACATATTTTAAAGAATAAACAATTAAAGCATGAAGAATATACTTTAAATTAACTGACTACTCAATTCAAATTCTAAATTCCGTACCTTCCTGAAGAAGTTGGGCTCTCTTCCTCCTCATCGTCGATAGGAGCGTTCAAAGAATAGTGGATTCGGTTTGCTCGAAAGACATTTGGCGGTCGGCAGTCCACAAGTAGGAAGGTCATTAGTTTCGAGGTGTGCAATAAATTGTTGAGCTCTTGTCCAGTTATAACTCGATATGCCCCAGGGGTGATCGAATAATAGTTAGTTTTGGCAGTCATAGTAGTAACAGCGGCAGAAACAGTAACATTCGCAGTGACCCTTTTCCTCCGGTTGGACGGCGGGGAGGCACCATTAATGGTACGTGTGGTGGATGCGTTACGAGGGTGTCTTGGTGCCACTTCCATGGCTTCACAGATTCAATCACTGCTTGATTGATACAGCAACGACGGATCTTCCTTCAAAGCGATTTACTAGTCCTCACTAACTGCTAACCCCAATGATGAATGATAAAAATACGAGTTACAAGTTATCCTTGCTAACATACGACATTTAAACCAACAATCCCTTCTTCAACCTTATAGATTTACCTGAGCAATAAAACCCTGCGATAATTTTGTCGCCCTTCGCCCACGCACCCTTACCCACTCTCCTTCTCCCCCTACCACTTGCCTGACAGGTGAAAGCTTAAATTGATTCGTGTCACGTTACCACAATTGTCGTTTGAAAATGAAGCTAAAAGCACAATTTACTACACATGCACCCCACCACCAATCTTCAATAGTCTTCCAAACAGCTGAATCGGTAACAGTAACACTTTTTTAACTGCTGTCAGTGTTAGTAAGTTAAATATAATTGCTCAGACAGAGAGAGAGTGAGATGTTTATTACGTATCCCAAAAGTTAAGTTGAGCAAAACATTACAGCAGATGATTTGGATGAAAAACGTAGGTTTGTTGGGATGAAGCTGGTTTGATGCTCTATGCGCAGGCCTAAATGCATTCCGTAATTGATTTAATGACGATCTGCTGACGATGATGTGAATACACTAACTGAACGCCTCTACTCTAACTCACATTCATCATTTATCTTCCTTCTGCCAAGAAAAAACTTGACATCTTTTTGGGTTTGTCTTTGTCTCTTGACGTTTATAGCGTTGTTGCCTGTCATTCAGTCAGAAGGAATGCATCAATGCATGCTAACATGCCAAAGTGAACGTTGCTGTCGTTGAGCGAATTTTTGGAGTGAATTGGGGATGGACGGTTGCAGTGAATTGGAGGTGTTTGGAGTGAATTGGGGATGGACGGTTCCAGTGAATTGGAGGTGTTTGGAGTGCATTGGATGTGTTTGAAGTGAATGGGTGGTGTTTGGAGTGAATTGGATGTGTTTAAAGTGAATGGGTGGTTTTTGGAGTGAATTGGATGTGTTTGGAGTGAATTGGAGGTTTTTGGAGTGAATTGGAGGTTTTTGGAGTGAATTGGAGGTTTTTGGAGTGAATTGGAGGTGTTTGGAGGTGTTTGGAGTGAATTGGAGGTGTTTGGAGGTGTTTGGAGTGAATTGGAGGTGTTTGGAGGTGTTTGGAGTGAATTGGAGGTGTTTGGAGTGAATTGGAGGTGTTTGGAGTGAATTGGAGGTGTTTGGAGTGAATTGGAGGTGTTTGGAGTGAATTGGAGGTGTTTGGAGTGAATTGGAGGTGTTTGGAGTGAAGGAGGTGTTTGGAGTGAATTGGAGGTGTTTGGAGTGAATTGGAGGTGTTTGGAGTGAATTGGAGGTGTTTGGAGTGAATTGGAGGTGTTTGGAGTGAATTGGAGGTGTTTGGAGTGAATTGGAGGTGTTTGGAGTGAATTGGAGGTGTTTGGAGTGAATTGGAGGTGTTTGGAGTGAATTGGAGGTGTTTGGAGTGAATTGGAGGTTTTTGGAGTGAATTGGAGGTGTTTGGAGTGAATTGGAGGTGTTTGGAGTGAATTGGAGGTGTTTGGAGTGATTTTATTTGCTGGAGGAATTGTAGCGAAAAATGCATTTCAATTTTTCCTCTGCAAAATGAGCAATCGCATTTTGTGGGTCTGAAGAAGGCGTGCTCTTTTTGCGGAGAGCTTCTAAGCTCTCTGAAGAAGGCGTGCTCTTTTTGCGGAGAGCTTCTAAGCTCTCTGAAGAAGGCGTGCTCTTTTTGCGGAGAGCTAAGCTCTGAGAGGCGTGCTCTTTTTGCGGAGAGCTTAGAAGCTCTCTGAAGAAGGCGTGCGCTTTTTATAGAGATCTTCTGCGCTGAGCTGAGAGGAAGGGTAGAGGTGACCATGGACCATGGACATGGACCATGGACAGGAGTCAAATCAGCAAGGCCACAGCGGTTTTTTTCGGTTACTTTGGTAACCTTAATAAGTAAGTTACGAGAATAATATGACATCTAAATTATGAAAAGGGAGGAATTATTTTAGTTTTCAGTGTACTTAATTGATTTATTTCTTGATATTCATGTAGAACTGATCTGCCAACGAAACGGCATCCAGAACAAATATGGGTGCTATTTCTCAAGGAAAGTCCCAAGTACTCTCCTGGCTTTGGAAAATAATATAACAGCATCTTCAACTGGACGATGAGCTACCGCCGGGATTCCGACATTTGGTCACCATACGGTGAAAGTTTTCAAGAGCCGCTTACGGAAAATGCAACCATTTTAATGCCAGGGGGATTATCGGTTGACCAATGGATACAAAACAAGTCCAAGCTCTTTGCTGGTGTGATCACCAACTGTAAAACGCCTTCAAAGCGGGAAACTGTTCGTTAAGAAATTGCGCAAGTCTGCTGCAAATGTGCTTTGGTGGATGTGGCAAGCCGATTTGCCCCAGAACTAACAGATCTTGTAATCATACTCAATTTTGGATAGATCTCGCATCTACGTATAAATTTTATTTGGCTGCGGAAAATAGTCTGTGTGTCGACTACATCACTGAAAAGTTTTGGAGAACTGTTGTGTATGGAGGGGCGGAATACAAGGCTGTTGCACCACCCAACTCGTACATTGACACGAGGGACTTTAAGAACCTGAAGGAATTGGTAGGTTATCTCAGAATGCTGGACAATGAGCCAGAAGAGTATGCCAAGTATTTCCAGTGGAGACGGAATTACTCGGTGAGGTATTCAGATGCGTGGGTGGGTTGGTTGGTGCAAACTTTGCAAAATGTCTTTGGATTATCATGATGGAAAGTATGAAGCAGAAGCAAAGAGTTATGAAAATTTAGCGGATTGGTGGCTGCAAGCTCCAGGAAAAGAGACCCAATCGGAGATGACCATCAATCCTGGTAAACGGAGCGCAGCCTGTGTTAATGCTGCTTTTTAATTGGGCAGAACATGTACAAATAATTTTATTTCTGATGACCAACTTGCAATATAGGTATGTATATATTATCGTAGTTTAAAATCAATGTAAACTATAATTCGATTAAAATCATTAAAATCTATAAACTTTCGATTCGAGGTGATGTTTTCAAGACATAATATAGAATTGTTTCTGAAAAAAATATTTTTATTTTCATATCCAAGTCTTGTTTGTCGATTGGGTTATCATAAGAATATCATTAAGCAATTCAGTGTTCGGAGGATACTAATGCAGTGACTCATATGAAGGGAATATCGAAGAATCACCTTTTTAAATGTAGTAGATAAGAAAATATGCGTGTAGTTTATCACAATTTCAGTCACAAAAATGATGCATTTTACATGCTAAATAAGCTAATGTAAACAGTATTTACTGTGTTTTACACAATTTCTTACTTATTTACTCCTCATGGCCTAGGTATTTACTGTTCTTCGTTTCGCAAAATATTCTGCAACAGTGTGACAGTTTAAAGTAATGCAATTAATAATGTAAATATTGGGCTGGAGACTCAAAGAGAAAACACAAGTACAAACCACTGGAAAATGAAAGCATATGCTATGCCCAAAAGTTTATCGAGTGAAATGCGTGTAATGCTCCTTTACCTAGTTATATTTTCATCCAATTGCATAAAGGAATATGATATCGAGTACATTTATGATTGGATATGATGGAATTTTTGAAATGAAACTCTTTGTTTAGTTTTATTTCGTTCGAATCGTAATCGTATGGTTACATTTTGAATATCTCAACATTATTCTTTATGCGTAAATTATAACTTACCAATGTGCAACAATTCACTAATTCAATATCGTCCTTTGGCGTAAGTATTTAAACTTTGCCACTTAAGTGCTGGTTAATACTACAGTACTAGACGTTGTATTTTATACTAAGGATCATAGGGACATAACCAATAATATTTTAAAAGTCAACTGTCAAATTAATTTACAAAGCTAAAAGTAAATAATTTAATCGTTAGTAAAATTCAATCTCAATTACAACTCATAATTGGAGGATTTTAAAGTTAGCAGTGCTATACAAAATCAAATAAAAATCTCAGATCCTTTATATCATATTATCTCATACCGTTATTTACGTTACAACTTACTCTCAGTTTTGTTTTTCTCTTTGAACCTTACTTTTCATTAAAGTTTTGAACATGACTTGAAAATATTTTGTAACTTGAGAATGAACTGGAACTGAAAGATCCCCAATCACGTTAAAATTAGACTTGAGTTTACAGTCGTTTTTTATCTTACCAACTATTTAACACTTAATGTACGTAGGGTTGCCGTTTTCCGTTTTCGTTTGCATTTCGTTTTTCGTTTTCGTTTGCGATTCAAAAACGAAACGAAAAACGAAATCGTTTCCGTTTTCAACTGAAAAACGAAACGAAAACGCGTTTTCGTTTTTCACTTCTTTTGAATGCAGATTGTCTTCATATGCATAGGCAAATAAGTCAAAGACGACGAGGGAGCTTATATTATTATCAACTTCATGCATTTATTTAACTTCAAATTTATATTTACAAGATATTATACCAACTTTTCATTAACATAAGGACCTTAATGTGATCCGCAGACAGCCTTTGCCTATTATCAGAGAGTACGTCTGTTCCAGAAGAAAAGAAGCTTTCCACAGGTACACCAGATCCACCCACTGATAAGTAATCCTTGGCCATTTTTGACAAGTATTCATAATCGGACTCGTGGTCCTTCCACCAACCCAAAAGTCCAGTTTTTTTAATCGTGTCTTCTCGCACAATCCCATCAGCTAAGTATCGTTTGAGATCATCTGTTGTCCCTTTGGAGCAGCCAGCCATTTTACTTCGATAAAGCGATCCAAAAAAATCCCAGCTTTCACTAGACTCTTTTTCGCTATTCGCTTCCTCTTTAGGCCTGTAAAATTCATTCCATTCTTTCGTAATGAGTTCCAGACAAGTTTGAATCCATTCATGAGGCCAATTTGAGCGTTTGTACCATTCAAGCTTAAATCCGGGATGTAGAATAGTTCCGATGACATATGCTTTTCCGTCCGAATCCGGATAATATTTCTCTAATTTTTCAATTGCAAGCTTCGAAGCAGCTAATGTCCATTGATAAGTGACGTTTTCTTCAGGGGTTTTTCGCCGGTTGCAGGTGGGCTGATTTTTGTAGCCTTCAAAGTGATCAAATAAATATTGATAAATCATTGAAGACGATGCAATATTTGGCGTTTTCTCCTTTGAAATCATTTGCGTAGCTTGCTTAAGTGGCGTTAGTAACTTAAGCAAAGTACTCAGTCGATCCCACTGAACGCTTTCCAACTTGAATCCTCGCAAATCCTTATTTGATTGAAGCGTGGTTTCGTAAACGTCCTTCATTTCCATCGCACGAGTAATCATGTCATAACAAGAATTCCAGCGGGTTTTTATGTCCAAAATAACCATATTTTTTTCCTTTCCCAGTGTATCACAATTCCGGAAATAAATCTCACGTCGTTGTGGTGACGCTCTGATTGCGGAAATCCCATCACGTAGAGTCTTAATCGATCCGTTGACAGCATTGTCCTTTTCATAGTAATCAAGGATGCTTTTTGCACATAAGTTCAGAATGTGGGCAAGGCATCTAATTCTTTGATTCGGGACATCAAATATTATTCCGCGTTGCTCCAATGATTTTGAGAGCTCTTCAAAAAATGTGTCCATATTTGAGGCATTATCCGTTGTAATAGAAATAAGCTTGTCGGCAATTTTGTATTCATCCAAAACCGGTAACAATGCGGCTGAAATGTTTTCCCCAGTATGGGGTCCAGAAAGTAGTGTTAAGTCAATTGGAACGGTGACCAAATTCCAACATGAGTCAATATAACGGCATACAACTCCTTGAAATGCTATTTGGTTGGAACTGGTCCAACAGTCGATGATGAGATTGACTTTTGAAGAAAGGGAGAGCAAATTATTTTTTAGCTTCTGTTGTTGGCTTAGGAACGCAGAATCAATTTTATCAGTCGTTGATGTCCGTCCAGGCAACTTGGTCATTTCTCTGTCCCTTGACAAGTATATAACTAAGTCTTGGAAACGGGGGTCCTCAACAATGCTAATTGGCTGATCCGTTGCAACAATAAAATGGATTAATTTTTCCATGAAGCCTTCCCGTGTTATCCGTTCAATCTTTTTTGACGTCGCTTCCGGAGTTTCAAGCAAAGACAACTGAACAGTCCTACTTGTCTTTACTGGAACGGATGAGGCGTGGGACTCATAAATGTCCTTGTGACATGATCTCAAGTGATTGTGCAAATTTCCTGTACTTTTATCAGGGCGCTCCGTCAACATCTTACTGCAAAAATCATAAGCCAGCAGTAATATTATTAACAATAATGTATTTACCTTTACCGTTCCATCAATGTATACAATATAAAATAATATTATATACTTATGCACAATTAACTATTTAGTAATATTTGGTAATTAATTAATTGTGGCACTGAGTGACTTACCGACACATTTTACAACAAAATGACTTCCGGTCGATATTATGAATAAAGTGCTCAAAGACCCAACTACGCTTTCCCTTTGAATTCTCATTTAACACTGTATCAATTAATTCGTCGGCAACTGAAGCTGCTTCAGTCACGATCACTTCTTTAGTAACATCACCCATTTTAACTTTTTTTGTCGAAAATCAATTAACTTTATCGAAAAATATAACTTTTTTGGGATTTGTATGTGTGTGTGATTGAATGGAATGAAAGGTTCATGGTTGCATTATGACGGAATGTAATCATTTGTGTTACAAAATTCTGCATAGTAAGCAAACCATTTTTTGGCGTGGCAGCATTGCATTTTGGCGAAGCTGTAATGCTTGTTTTCTGAAGAAAACGGAAACGTAAACGAAAACGCCGTTTTTCGTTTATGTTTTCTACCGAAAAACGAAACGAAAAACGGAAACGAAAACGGTCTAAAAAACGAACGAAAACGAAATAAAAAACGATAAACGAAAAACGCGGCATCCCTAAATGTACGTACATCGAAACCATTTTCACAGAGGCAGTCCTTTGTCATTTCATTAATGAAATTTTGAAAGAGTGTAAGTCATGCATTTTAATGACTCCCCATACAGTAATAGTTTTTCGGTAGAAGTATACTTCCAAAAGACAGAGTTTGATTATCATATATCCCTCACTCCTGCATTACGAATTAACATTGAAACTTGATTTCCAGCATCAAGATAACAAAAATAACAAGAGTTATCTGCTTGAATCTAAGACTTGGTTGTTAGTTATTTTTTAAACCTTGACCATCTGACTAATTAGCCCAGTTATAATAAAATCAGTGCGATTTACCTTACTTTATAGTAGCCGGGTGCACAGTGCGAGAACAAGGCAAAACAGTCGTGCGTGAGCAGAGAGTGCATTTTTATGAAAATGTAAAATTGAAAGCTGTAGTCAAGATCTCATAGGTTTTCAGAAGTTCACTTGAACTTTAAGCCAATCGGAGAGTTACGGAAAACATATATTATGTACCTATGGCTACGTGTAGGTTACTAACCTTTGTGGCTTACCATTGACCAAGTAAGTAACATGCGTTATAAATTATATTGCCACATACTGATTATTGCACAGCAAAGGTACTACTACATGTGTTTTAATTAGGTACCTACATAATTTTTAAAGTACGTAAACAAAAGTATTTCTTTCAATTTTCGACTGAATTTATGATTTTTCATTGTTGCCAGGGTTTGTCGTTTCTGTCGTCGTTGAATGAAATTACTTTTTTATTTTGAAGTGAGGAACTTGTTCAGTCTTGACGACAACTGCATCACTGGGATTTATGTCAATGGGTGCAACCATTGAAGCAATGTCCATGGGCAGGCGTTGGCCAGTGGTTGTCAGGCCCGTGTTTAATACGTCCCGATAAATGTAGGGCTGACATACAATATCCGCAGTGATGTTTTCATCGGAGGGCGGAGCCATGTTGCCGGGCACAAGATTGGAGGGAGTGCCTCTGTTTTAGAAAAGTGCCAAACGGTTGGCTTAATTTATGAAAGCAGATTTGCATAGCGAGTTAACAATAAAGATTGTAACTAACCACCGCCAGGAAATAGCATCTCCTTAGCCAGTATATCTCTCGTCTTGATATCCTTCCGTTTCGTGCAAAATGGATGTGGACAGGTGTCCTCAATGTAAACGGAAATCCTCACACAGAGACAAAGGATCTGGAAACAAAAAAAACAATTTGTCGAATATAATATTAGATGGAAGAATTTTTATTGCATATTTTGATTATTATTAGTTCATTAGTTGACACTTACAATGAGTATCACCACGGCAGAAATGGCCATATACAGAACAAGCTCAAACATGTTTAATTGAGCTCGTAATTTTTCTTTGGCACCCTTTAAAAAATGAAATGTTACACACTTTATCTGAATAAGTGCCGATTGTCCGGTTTACTACGGTTTCCCCATAACCGAGTTGATTTGTACAAGTTAAAAAATGAGCTACCTTGCGAGGACGAAACGGGGACATTACTCATGGCGTTCCTCCCGAATACAACACACAACATACCAAAGTACTTGTTAGTTTTTATGTGCAAAAATTCCGAGAAATGCATAGAAATTGCGTTTTGTTCTAGAAGGATGTGTAAACACTTCATCCTCATCATCATCTCCTTCTGTACACTTTACAGAGAAGCTGGTAAAAAGAGATGTCGGTGGACATGATACAAGCGAAATATTGGGAGAACACATCTCTGAATGAGCAGGCGCCGAAGGACACAATAATGGTTTGTTGACTGTGTCCAAAATCTACAACGCAAAAAAAAACAGAAGCTGCTGAGGTTTCAGGTTTCACTTTCTTCCGAAAGCTAACTTTCCTCGTTTTCACTTGTCGGGAAGCCGAAACTTAATGTTAGGCTTAGGCCATCCGCCGCCGTTCAGAATGAGAAAGCTCTTATAAACTACACAATGACAAGAAAAGTTTTCGATAGCTACAATAGTGGTGAATGGGTCTCTCGAAATGTATTACACATTACCAAGAATGTCAATATAATAGACTACAGATTCATTCAAATGGATAGTACAAAACCTTTACACACACACTTTGTTTGCAGTAGTCTAGTTTTTCTATTGTTTTAGTCTCGACTAACCAAATCAAAAGTGTATATTCTGGTTTCCTTCGCTTCGTACAGTCAACTTTGGCAAAAATGCCAACACCTGGCTTCGTTTTCATTAGAAGCATAATTTCATGGATGAAAACATACGCTGCAATTTAAGATTATCAGCTAAAATAATTTTAACGATATTAATTGCTAACCGTTAAAATTAATTACGATTACTCAAGTACAAGATATTCAGCGAATGACAATAATTACTAACTAAATCCACAATCAGTACTTCCATTGATATTGAAGGCTTTGGGTAGAAATCGTATTGCATGAACAAGAAAAAAATTTCATATCATATCCATGAAGAGTAATAAGGGGCAAGGTGATACTGGTTCAATATTTCTTTAAAAGTTCACATAAAATATTATGACAAATCAGACAGCCTACCCAATTAAAATAATTAAAGGAAAAAACAACAATGTTTCCTGCTAACGAAGCCGTCAGAGCTCACGCCCATTTGTTTGTTAGACAATTTCTGATAAAGATCAATACAGCCATGAAGGAGGGTTCTTTCCTTGGACAATTTTACTCCCGTCTTTATCTACATCTTTTTTCGTGCTTCATTACATCCTTCCACAAATAATATTATGCAAAATAATATCACACAATGTATTTATATGTATGTCCATCAACTCATCCTCTTCCACTTTCCTTCACCTTTCACATTTTCTCCAACTTTCTACAAAAAAACCGAGCAGCGGACACGAACACAAGGCTTGTTCTTGTGGCTGGCTGATATATCATGTTTCATGTTCTCCTTCCTCTCTCGTTGCTTGCTACTCTTGCTTTTGCCGTTTTTGATCGATCGCCTTTCCCCACTCGGTCGGCACCTGTTGTTACTGCTGCGGTTGTTGGCATTGGCATCCATACCTACTTAATTCCTCCACGGAAAATCAATACCTGCTCTTCTTTTCTGCCAACCTTTGCCATTATTCCGCGCTCCTTGTCCAGCCTCAGTATTGCAACACTCGCAAAAGCCATACTACTACTACATCCTTTGCGTCGTTTTGCTCACTTTCCACAAAATTGTTGTGCCAAAACTTCAAAAAATGTTTAATTAAATTATAGTATTTGTCTAATTAGTTTTACTAAAAAGATTACTCCTTGTTTTCCATATAAATCCTCAGATCTTACCAACCACACAATGGCGGACACACATCTCGCAATTAAAGTGCAAAGTATTGGTGTAATTGACGCCATCCTCACAGCATCTTTGTTGAGTGGACTGGTCTTCCAGTCTGGAGTTGTGCTCTGGAAAAATTTGGATGATTATTTCGAGGCGAGTGCTCAGGCAAGAGAATTTAATGGTGGTGGTGGGGGCGGCGGTAATGTCGGGGATGGACTGACCACTCCTGATGTATTTGCAAATAACGAGACTGGCTCTGATTCCTGGTGGTACAATGACACTTCAACGGCAGCTACCATAAGAGGATTACGGTGGTGGTGGTGGCTGTTCCATGACGTCGTGTTTGGGGTTGGTTTGGCTTTAATTCTGGGGGCAGCTTTATCGCTGATTCGGTCTACGAGTTTGGTAAAATCTTTATTTTTAACCACCTGACTTATTAAATTCAAGTGGTAAAGTGAACATTTAGTATTTAAACTACTTTGATTCATTTTACCAGAAAATTCATCCTAGTCAGGCGATCAAACTGGTTAGAATTTGGTTGCTTGGAAATATTCTCGTTGTTGTCATCATAGCCATGTCCTTTGTCAGTGTCGCGTTCACCGTTACAGTTTGCGGAGGTTTGGACTTGGTTTTCGGATGGAGCCTGTTTTACCTGGTTGTTCGGGCAATCTGCGCCTGGATTGTTTGGAAGTACCTGCAAGAACTAACCAGGTCGCTACCTACTTTAATCACTACCACACCAAGATCATCGGCTTAAGGAATCTTCTCCAGCGAATCGGACAAATAATGATAACGAGATGAAGGGAACGGGTATCTCTTTTTTGAATCATCAAAAGTATTGTAATTATAGAATACTCATAAATACTCCTCGCTGTCAGCATCACCACTCATCAAAGCCAAGATACAATCTGCACGCAAAAGTGGAACCATTTAAATGTAAAGAAATATTTACTCCAGAATCATCTTCCCAAGTATATTAAGCGTATTGTTGAGTTATATACATGTAGCAAAAATATAGTTTATTTTAAATCTATTTAAGTGAAATGTAAAGTTAATTATAACTCTTAATGCTATATTACAACAATTTTCGCCAAAGCACAACTTCATTTACTGAAGGAAAACCGAAATTGTAATCCTCGTAAGCTCATCCAGATGAATGAATTTACAGACCTATCCGAATTTTTTATTCGTCAATCAGATCAGCAACTACCTTTTATAAAGAAATATCCAAAATTCTTTCATTTTTTAATACGACCTACCTGGTTAAATTGTAATTTTAAAGCAAATTCGTACCACATTATTACTGGCCAAGTGTAGTAAGTAATATACCAATGGGATGGCGAATTTATGCCAATGAATCCATTTGAATGTCAAGAAACTCAGAAACTATAAACATTAAGTGTACATAAATAAATCAAAATGATTTTAAAAATAGATAAGCCATATAAAATGTAAGCATGTGTGCATAAATGTGCATGTTGTAAATATACAGGGTATGACAATGTGGAATGTACTTTTAAGCAATGAAATTAATATTCAAATAAATAATGAAACATGTCTAAAAATTAAGACCAACTTTTGTAACATAATTTTGCACAATAGGTGCATATTGCACATCATAAGCGCTATATGGAAACGCGATTCAAAAGCTCATCAATTTCATATTTACCATTGCTTCTGACACTTTCTAGGAATATGGGAAATTTTTGCAAAGATTTGAACAAAAAAGCAGCAGTTGGTTATGGTATATGAATAGGCTTGAGTATGTGATGATGATATTAATACATCGTTGTATGACTAGGCTGGAAAATTTCCGTTTTCTATTCTTGGAATTATGCCATCATTTTGAAGGCATACGAGAGCAAGCAGAAGATCTATGTGGAGATGAATACTCGTCGGAAAGTCTCGGTCGCACGTGTCGCTTACGACTTCCGAACTGAGTATACTTTTTAGTCTTCTGTTATTTGATCTGTTTACATTTTGAGAGTCTGCTATGCTTTCTCCCAATGACAGAACGAGAACAAGGCCAAACGCAAATAATGCCTTGTGTGCTTGTTAGAAATTTATTTTTCTGAATGTAACCTGAAATAAATACAAAAGAGTTAAAAGTTTAATAAAAGAAGAGAGTAAACAATGATATACAAAAATAATGGCTAAGGAACCGTCCACATCGAAAACCAAAGTGAGAGTGGTGGGATACCTGGACGGTATTCTCTCCACAGCTCTTGTCTTTCAAATAATTTGCTGTACAATTTATCCGTTCATTCGAGTGAAGGAGACCATTCCCGACGACAACGAAATTTCATTTAACAGTGAACTAAATCGTCATCAGTCAGGGGTTGGGGAAAGCAACAAATTGTTGTGGTGGTTATTTCTCGTAGCATGTATTCTTATCGGAATCATTCCAATCCTGGCCGCGGCTGCATTGGTCATGTCCACACGAAAAGTAAGAAAAAAAGTTCTTTTTATGTACTAAGCTGATTGTTGGGCAGCTAATGTAATTGACTGAATCTTATTTTCTTTTTCATTTCGCAGAATATTGGTCAAGGAAGAGCGATTGAGATGACAAGATTTTGGATGCACAGTAATGTTTTCACGATTGCTGCGGCCACTCTGGAATTTATTACGGCGAGTGTAATCTACAGTTATGGCTATTCCGTTGGGTTTCCTTTCCCAACTTTGCTGTATCTCTGTTGTCGTGGCATTTTTACACTCATAATTCACCACCAATTGGAAGCAATGGACCCCACTAAAGTTATAGAAATTAAAAATAAACCTCTCTCGGTCATTCTAACTTCGGTCACATTATTTACTGACCATCATACATAACATTGGCGACGAGAAAATCGCTTTTTCAGTAAACTCTGAATTTTTAGTCAGTTTAGTCAAGTTCTTCTGTGTAGTGTATAAACTGTATATCCAGTCATTCCAGCCATTATGTCAGTGGGTAAACTCGAACAGTTTAACAATAATGGAGATGACTTTGAGTCATGGGTTGGCGTGTTTCAGAATTATTTAACAGCCAATGGAGTGAATTTAGTGGATAGTTCAGGGAAGCCAGATGCTGACGGAGTGGCCAAAGCCAGAGCCATTTTCCTGACGACGGTGGGCGTTCCTACCTACACCCTGTTGAAGCAGTTGATGTCTCCGGATGAGCCAGAGACGAAGGACTTGAAGGAGATAATTAAAGTGTTGAAAGAGCACTTTAGGCCAGCACCAAAAGCCATATCGGAGCGGTTTCGATTTTACAAGCGAGTCCAGCAGCCCGGGGAAAGCGTTGGTACCTTCATAGCAGAGTTGCGGAAACTTGCTGTGACATGCAAATTCGATAAACTGGATACATCCTTGAGAGATCAATTTGTGTGTGGGTTATCATCTGAGTCAGCCCAGAAGAGTCTGTTGATGGAAGATGACAATTTGAAGCTGGATAAGGCGGTACAAATTGCGACGTGTCAAGAAGCTGCCGATGTCTACCCAGATGATCAGAGGCAACGGAATGAATTCAGTCATCATGCAAGGATCACTGGAGAGTACGAACAAGATATTTACTGGCAAGCGGAATGGTGGGAATAAGTTCAGAAAAGATTCGTCATCATGTCCTAATTGCGGTAAGGATCACTCCAAGAAAGATTGTCCTCATAAGGATGCAACTTGCCATAAATGTAATAAGAAGGGGCACTTTGCGAATTTCTGTTGGTCTGGAGAGAAAACAGGCAACAAGAATAGAAAAGGGGGAAATGGAGTGAAGTCGGTGAATCAAGTTGGAGATTCAGATGACCTTATTTACATTGATGTCAAGATCAACGGTAAAGCGCACACAATGGAGTGGGATACAGCGTCAGGAACGAGCTTTATTCCAGAAGAAGTTTGGAAGATGATCGGATCTCCAAATTTAGAGAAGTCAGCCAAGAAGTTTAAGACTTACACGGGCCAAGTGTTCCAGTCAAGAGGGCAGTTCGATTGCCAGATTGAGTACAACGGTCAGCAGAAGACTCACAAGATGCAGGTAGCGGAGGGATCATCACTGTTTGGGCGAGATCTCACAAAGAAGTTTCAAATGGACTGGAGAAACATCCAGAGCCAGTGCTCACCTGTCAGTCAAGTTGTGGAGGATTCATCAGTGCAGCCATTACTGAAAGAGTTTAGTGATGTCTTCGATTCTCAAGTTGGTCGAATAAGACATTTCAAGGCGAAGATAGTCTTACGGGATGATGCAGTTCCACGGTTCCAGAAGGCACGTCCAGTTCCATTTTCCATAAGGGATAGAGTGGACAAGGAGTTGCAGCGTATGGAAGAACAAGGCGTCATCACCAAGATTGACCATTCCGATTGGGCGTCTCCACTAGTGGTAGTGCCGAAGACAAGCGGAAGAGTGAGGATCACGGGCGACTTCAAGCAAACTATCAATAATCAGCTTTGTGTGACGCAATATCCACTAGCAAGAGTGGAGGACCTGTTCGAGTGTATTTCCGGCGGAGAGACTTTTTCCAAGTTTGATGGAGCGGATGCTTATCACCAAGTGGAGGTGGAGGAAGCTTCCAGAAAGTTCCTGGTGGTGAACACACACCGTGGATTGTATCAATACAATGTGTTACCACAGGGCATCGCGTCGTCTCCGGCCATTTTTCAAGAAATGATGGATACCATGCTCAGAGGTATTCCAATGTGCGGCTCATTTGTGGATGATGGAATTTGTAGTGGTCAAAGCAGTCAGCAGCATGCCAAAACGTTAAGAGAAATTTTTACAAGGATGCGTGACTGGAACTACAAGCTTTCCCGTGAAAAATGTTTATTTATGAAGCCGAGTGTGAAGTTCCTTGGTCACGTTATTGCAAAAGACGGAATTCGCACGGATCCGGGAAAAGTGGAAGCCATCATGGCAATGAGAGCACCGAAGGATGTTCATGAAGTCAATTCGTTTTTGGGATTGGTGAATTTTTACGCAAAATTCATCCCTGGCTTATCAACAGTCAGCGAGCCATTGAATGCTCTTACCCGTTCAGATGTGGAGTGGTCATGGTCCAGGAAGTGCAAGGAGGCGTTTGATCACGTGAAGAAGCTCATCGTCTCAGCACCAGTCCTGAGTCACTTTCATCAAAAACTGCCAATTGGATTAGCTTGCGACGCTTCCTCAGTTGGAGTTGGCTGCCTTATCTACCACAAAATGGAGGATGGCAGTGAAAGACCGATAGCCTTTGCGTCGAAGACCCTGTCCAAAGCGGAACGAAATTATTCCCAAGTGGAGAAGGAGGGCCTTGCGATTGTCATTGGAGTGAAAAGATTTATGCAGTATCTTTTCGGAAAGAGATTTACTCTCATAACTGACCATGCTCCGCTCCTAGCGATATTTGGAAGAAATCGCGCTTTGCCACCACTGGTAGCAAATAGGCTACACAGATGGGCGTTGTACCTTAGTGGCTTTGACTTCGACATCCAGTACAGAAATACACATCATCACGGAAATGCTGATGCTCTATCGAGATTTCCGTTGGAGGAAAATTCAACAGCAGATGAAGAAACAGATCTGTGTGTGAAGCAAATTGTGGAAGAGAATCCAGTTACTTCCAAGAAGGTGAGGCAGTTTACCTCACGAGACCCGGTTTTGTCAGCAGTGATAAGACAGACGCAGGCAGGTTGGCCCAAGAAGCAGAACCAGTTACCGGAGAGCTTAAGGCCATACTTTGTGCACCGAGACGAGTACTGTGTGGAACAAGGGATTTTGATGTGGGGACTACGTGTGGTGGTGCCGCCGCAGCTCCGTTCCAGCGTACTGAACCAACTTCATGAAACTCATCCAGGAGTGGTGAGGATGAAGAGTATTGCAAGGCAATATGTCTGGTGGCCTGGCGTTGATGACGACATAGAGAAGATGGTGAAGACGTGCACATCATGTGCAGTCAGCAAGGATAACCCAGCAACAGCACCACTTCATCCCTGGTCATACCCGGAGAAGGCCTGGCAGAGATTGCACATGGATCTTGCAGGACCCTTCAAGAATAATATGTGGCTAATCGTAGTCGACGCTTATTCCAAGTGGCCAGAGGTATTTCGGATGGGG
The DNA here is from genome assembly GCA_004115045.4 of Sinella curviseta. Taxonomy (NCBI): domain Eukaryota; kingdom Metazoa; phylum Arthropoda; class Collembola; order Entomobryomorpha; family Entomobryidae; genus Sinella; species Sinella curviseta. The sequence continues at coordinate 41,280,911 of CM023200.3, read as the reverse complement.
AAAGATACTACATCACAGAAGGTGATTAGTTTTGTTCGGGAAACGTTCGCAAGATTCGGTTTGCCTGAGACAATCGTTACAGACAATGGGCCACAGTTCGTGTCAAAGGAGTTCGAGAAATTTTGTAGTGATAACCATGTTCGTCACACTACAAGCAGTGCGTATCATCCCAGAAGCAACGGAGAGGCGGAGCGTTTTGTTAGAACTTTCAATTAAATGCAGTAACGTTAAGTGGTAATTTGACGGAGGAAACGGTAAACATGATACTACAATGCTAACATGTTTTGTTTCATATATTTTGAAGCCTTTCACAGGTCGCATTGATGTTTTACATTTAATTGTTGATAATATTCAATGTTACAGCAGGAAGAAAGGAAAAAATTTGTGCATATATCTCCCATCATTGCGGTTAATGTATCAAATTCAATGAAAGTTTATCCTCCCTCCATGTCACTTCGCCCTTACCGCGGAAGAGGAATGTCCGTACCAAATTGCCAATGCATTGCTCCAAAGAACGTCTAAGTGAAAGCAAAATTCTGATTCCTCTATTGTGATTTATAAACCAGTATTACGTTGTTTTATTTATCGCATGCGTCAAGTGAAATACAACGATATTGGGCTTTAAATTATTATGTTGTGTGCCAATATATATAATTTGACCATGCGGGACAAGTGGTTTTCAATATTTTAATACAATTTATTTTGTACATTCTTTTGAAATATTTCTTGTATGTTTATGCTACAAATGCGAAATTATTAATCATGTCAGTCAAATAATATTGTAAAAGCTTGCGTGCCTTCATTAAGAATGAAAATAATTTAATCACAGTATTATTTTGTCTCAACGACTAGTACTATGCCGTATTTGAGATTGTGAAATGGATTAAAAACATAAAATGCTTTAAATTAGAAAATGTTATATTCTTGCAACTCCATTTTTTACATTGAGGTTACACAGACATATTACAAACATAATTTGATATACTAACGGTTGGTTCTCCTCAATCATTCTTTCAACTTCTGTTCAATACTTGATTGATTAATCTCATATGAATTGCATAAATGTACATACAACATACGTACCAAATTAGTAAAAGTACAAATGTATGTACATATGACAGCCATACCTAATCCAATAGGCACTTTAATAGAGTCTGAATATATATCGCATTCCCACGTACCGGAAATTGTCACAGGACTACGCAAAACATTTTCTCCGAAATTTGCAAGGATTAGTGAATCACCTATGCATCTACGTGTGCAGAAAACAAGAAACTCGCTAGAATTGACAAAAACCAGAATGTGCCAGACAATCTAGCACGCTCTGAAAAAAACAATTTTTAGATTAACGGAACATTGAAACGCAGTTTTTCGTTGATATCATTCATTAGGGAAACCAAAAGTAAGCTTAGTCAAAATGCAATGAAAAGCGACACACAAACAAGAGCAATGCCACTGTTTGAAGTCTAGTCGGAAGGAGTCGGTCACCAGTGTCGTGTGTTATTCCACGAATATGTATTTTTTTGTTTCCCATCTGTTTACTTGTTGGAAAGGCCATTCACACAGCACTACATTATTCAGAATCAGATGAAAACCAGACCTTGAATGAGTAGCACTTGAACGTGATTTAAAACAATTGTACGTTGCAATATATTGTTACGATTTTAAGACAAAAGAATGTCAGGAAAACTACAATGTTTATAGACAAATTTTAAATATTGGAATTGTAGTTTATTACGTTTCGTTAAAATCACTTTATTATTTCCTATTTATTATTTTTCATCAAGTGTAATGGCGAATTTTAAGTCAAGAACTAAAGTGAAAATGGTAGGGTACCTGGACGGTGCCATTTCCACAGCACTTGTCATTCAAATAATCTGCTGCACCGTGTACCCATTTATTCACGAGAAGGAAGCAATCAGCACCAATAATTCACTTCGACTGGTCAGTCAACGAAACTTTCAGCCAGCAGAAGATGCAGAAAGCAACAAATTCTTGATTTGGTCCTACCTGGTGGCCTGCATTCTAGTTGGGATTATTCCAATCTTGGCTGCGGCTGCATTGGTTCTCTCCACTCGGCCTGTAATGCTCTTTACAAAATAAATTATTTCGTCTTAAAGATATTTACTATTAGCTCACAGGCAGATAATGTTTTAATTGTCATTGTTTTTAACAGCATGTTGATTATGAGAGGGCTCTTGAAATCCTTCGATTCTGGATGCACTGCAACATTTTTACTATAATCTTGGCTCTTTTCGAATTCATTGTTGTGATGGTGATGTACCTGACTGAACAAGGGATTTGGCCTCCCGTCCCGACCTTGGTGTATCTAGGATTCCGCGTTGTATTCACCTACATAATTCGTGACCAATTGGAAACAATGAGCCCCACTCTGATTGCAACACTTGATGCTGATTTGATTGAGGAAAAGGTGTGGGGTTGAACAAAATTATCTCAACATTTCATTAACGATAAGCAAATAGCATTATGTGTAAATATAATGAGAATATTAATATCAATACTTATAAGCTTTCATTTTCTCAACTTTAATAGCGGGCACGGTATCGAGAAATTAACAAGCTCCCTCTACACGAGCGTCGTATGCAACCCGAGTTTCGTGCTACCATTCAACCGTCCGTGTTACCACTCCGTCCGTATCGTGGAAGCGGACTTTCAGCACCAAATTGCCAATGTTTGTCTCCAGAAACGGCTTAGAAATATGCGAGCTAAACACTTTGCTTAACTGGACTTTCAAGAGCTAGTACATAATTTACAGTCGAGATTGAAAAGCATGAGTAAGTCGAGGGATGAGTAATATTTTTGCATGCATAAATTTAAGTACGTAGTTTCAAGTGCTGTACTTGTGATACCGTCAGCATATTATATATATACAGTAATTACAAATACTCTAATGCTACATTGCATTAAAATTGTCATTTAAATGCATTTCTCATATTGCGATTTTCCAATCAAGCTATTTTTATTGAATGTTATGCAGTATTTGTACCGGAACGAATGTTACATAATTGATACTATGCCTAAATTATATCGCTAAATAAAATATTGAGCACCAACAATGCGGTGAAACTTTGTTCGGGGCCATCGGGCACAGTCTCTCTTTTTTTTTCTCTCTCTCTCTCTATTTATATTGGAAAAGCGTAAAGATAAAGTTGATTAAATTATGCATAAAGTTAGATGGATTCTGACAAAATCGTTCCCCATATAACATTTTATGGATTTCTGCAACGGAAGGGAAGTTTGTCCGGTTTTAGTTGGAAGTTGGGATACAGCCCAATGCCAATGATGCAATAATAATAAGCTGGTAAAAGCATGCCCATGTTTTATTCATAACCGTGCACTTCACCTCACAAGTATGTCGTATTTCTGAAGAGGCACTTCATTTGATGATGATGCTGAGGAGAAAGCTCAGGGAGAAAGGAGAAAAAGCGAGAGAAAGAAAAGGTAGACGGCTGCTACTTATTATCGGAAGCTCTCGGTTACACCTGTCGTGGTCCTGATGCTGCTGTCCTGGTTAGTGGCAGCGTGGCATGGCTAACTCATTGTCAGTGGGATTTTTTTTGCTTCAAGGACGTACTTTTCACCATACCATTGTAAATTCCTATACCACGAGCCTCAACACAAAAACAATTTCGCAACTCCAAAGAGACGAAAAAGTGAGGCTTGGGTTTGTCGTCTCTCGTTGTTGTTGAGAAAGTACTAGTACTACGCAGTAGGGTTTCAGAGTGGGAAAGGAAAAGCGGAAGGAAAGTGGTGGTTGAAACAAGGTAAAACAAAATTCTAATTAAAATGGTAATTTTTTATACTACATTTGCATCACCATTGAGTGTCTACTGAAGAGGATATTAATTTAATGGGGAAGTGACGCATAAAAAACGGGTATACATAAAATATTGCTATTCTTTTTTAAAGACTGACGTCACTGTTGTGAGGAGTAGCGGAAATCAAGCCAAATAAAAAAATACAAGGAAAACTATGGAAGCATACAAATCGAGAACCAAGGTGAGAGTTGTAGGCGTCATGGATGGGATACTGACTGTGGCGCTGCTCAGTCAAATCATTTGCTGTACCATTTACCCTCTCTGGGCAAACTACGCTGGAGAGGTGGGCATCCAAACTGTGAATGGCTCCACAACGTCGACCACTCCCATTCCCCGTTATCAACTGATGCAGGAGGCAATGAATAATATAAATGGCTTCGTTTTCAATCCGTCGACGTCGTACAAGGTGGGGAGGGTCAGCAGCTTTTGGATGTGGTCATTCCTTATACTGGTCATTCTATTTGGGATCATTCCAATCATTGCTGCCGCTGCACTGGTCAAATCGACTAAAGCCGTAAGAACGAACCATAATTAGTGAATGCTGATACCTTTTTAAAATCAAAATCGTTGCCATTCATAAGCATCCATGATTATACTTATTAGAATCTTGAACCTGAGGAGGCTCTCCAAATGACGAGATTCTGGATGCACTGTAACATTCTCACATTTCTCCTGGCTGCCGTTGAGTTTATAGTCGTGTTGCTTATGCCCGTTGTTGGATTTCGGGTTGCCCTTCCCCTGCCAACCCTGCTCTACGTCGGCTTCCGGGGCATCTTCACGTGGATCATTTTCAAGCAGCTGAACCAATCAAATCCCCAGTTTACATCCGCACTCGACTCGGATTTTATGGATGAAAAGGTATAATTGTTTTTCTATGAAAAAATGTAAAGTACATATAGTTTTTCAGCTCGCAAAAATCAAAAGTATATACCACAGCAGTATTTCTCAAATCTTCAAAATTATCTCACATGTATCAAGACTCAAAAATAATATTACACCACGACGACACAAGACACAATCAATCAAACTCTGATGTTGATGATGATAGAAATACCGATTATTTTTCGCTCAATTTTTCACAGTGAGCCCGCTACCGCTGCTAATGCATTAAGTTACCTTTACACGTCGAGCATCGCATGCAACAACAAGAATTTCTTGTTGCCATCAATCATCAATTTGTAATCTCCAGTATTTAACTACTTTATCAATCACCAATCAATCAATCAGCACAAGACAACAACGTCCCAAACAACATACCAAACAAAGGAGAGGAGGAGGCATATTTATTGTCCATGTCAACCAAGTAAATTGTCAGCAGGGTATGATTTCCTGAAACGGATTATATAATGTAGCTTATCAAAATAACTGAGAGACTAAACTCAATCAAAAACATATTGTGTGTGATGCTTATCATTTTTCTAAGAGTAGAGACTATAGAGCTATGTATGTACCTAAGTATTAAATCACTGTGTGTAGGATAAGATGCCATGTGAAAACCAACCGATATTATTGTTTCATGCAAGCTTTCAAAATACTCGTCCTGTGATTTATATCTGGTAGTATTATTAAAATTTCACTAAATTTTGATAATTTCTACTTACTCAAATAAAATCACGTCGTGTTTGTATTTATTTTTATGTGTGAACAAACAAATATTACTGTGTAAACCGTTGACTCAGTATCTATCTGGAATTTAATGTGTATTTGTGAACACTCAACAATAAATAAAAAATAAATTGAAAAATCAATGAACAACAACGTGTTTATTAATTTAATGAAAAAACATTATTTATTATGCAAAGGGACCTTTTCCATCATCGTCATGTCTTGCCCTTCGTGAAAAATACAGCAAGAGCGAAGAATAGGTGAGTATAGGGAAACCTGAGATGAGATAACGTAAAAAGGAGAAAGCATTCTCTGTATACCTTTTCCTGAGGCAAGCAGGACAAAGAGCAAAAATCAATGAAAGCTTTTTAGGCAAAAAAAACATGCCACGACTCACAACACGAAAATTTCATGCATGATAATCTTTTTGGAGCATTCCCAAAATAACGGAATGACATGCGGAGACAGTGATCGTGTGTAAGTAGCTAGAAGCTACTATTGGTCCTCAACAAGTTGGATTCAGGCATGATATTGTGATCATCCATCATCTCCACAGGAGACACATCACGTAGTAATATTTGTTATTGTTTCCGTTCCTTCCCCCTTCACTCTTTTATTCCAGAAGTTAGCTTGTTCATCTTGTCGGATTTGTCTTTTGCTTCGTGTTTGTTCGGAAGGCAGAGAAATGAAGAAAACTTTACCTTTGCTTCCCCTTTCTCTTTATGTACCAAGTATCCCGTTTGGGCTGGAGTGGAAGGTTTCCTGGTGAAGGGTCGGTGGTACTTTTCCAGATTTCCAGGAACTGCTGCAGCAATATTGAGGTGTAGACTACTCAACCTTTCACTACATACGTCGTTGCCAACTTCCAATTTACTGGTCGTGTTATTGAATCATTTAGCATAGTAGTTTTAATTTGCAATCCGCAACGATTTTCTATTTCGGGCATTAAAAATCTTTCATTTGTCCTTGCTTGACTTCCTGCCTACCTACACCCACCCGGAAGTGAAATTAAAAAGCTGACATTTTTTTTCCTGGATCATGAAGCTAAAGCTGGCCATACTGAGGGCATCAGTGCAAACGCTTAGTATCATAGATGCGGCCGTGACCACTTTGCTACTCATTGCGGTGATGGTGATCGGAGTATTGGTGCCGAAATATGCAGCCCTGAGGGGAACATCGCCGCAACAAACAGTTCTGTCTCTGGATGACCTCGTGAGTGAGAACAGTGTGAACACTGTCCATATTGACGACAATAACAATACCTGCTACGCCTACAACGCAACGGACGTGTACTGGTGGTACTATGCAGAATTTCAACTTTATCAGAAGACCCTGCGGAAAGTTGGGAACGTTCTGGATACGACATTCTTTTTTGTTCTCTTCATCATCGTCGTCTCGGACGTGATCCTCGTGAGAGGAGTGGACGTGGTAAGTATTTAGTTACTCTTGTAATGATTTCAGTTATTAAAGAAATTGATTCAATATCACCTTTCTTTGCAGACAACACATCCGAATTCAAAGCCAAGATGCATCTGGTACTGGCTTTCGTGCAACACGTTTGTCATCATGATGCTACCCATTTTGTCCGTTCTCAGTATTCGGATTGCTGGCGCAACAGGGGCTTTGAAGGAATGTGGATTTGGGTGCAATCTTCCATACTTTTACGTTACATATCGTGTCCTCTTTGGGCTTCTCGTGGTCATGTACCTGTGCAAGCTGTTATGTAAGCTGGAAAAGGATAGGCTGAATGGAAAGGTTTACAAATCGTTCAGTCTGGATATTTAAAAATGCGTAAATAGTACCTATCACTTTTCTGTGAAGAAATGGTTAGCAACACAGGGTGAGCTTTTAAAGCTCCATAATGTCCATTCGAGTACTTATATGTGCGTGTATTTTATTTTTGAAACAATTTTATACATTAGAATCATGACATCAGGTGCAGCATTTTCCGGGGAAACTGTCTGGAGCTTTGCGGTAAAACAATATAAGCGATGTAAAGCTCCAAGATTGAATATAAAATGTGACATACTAGCATCTCTGAAACGAAAGTCTGTTGCAGGACTGTTTCAAATTTTGAAATGTGCGGTATCGTTTGTACCAACTCCCGAAATTGTCCGAATAATTTGGAAGATAACCTTAAAATATCTGCTACTTTTAAAATGGTGGGTATTGAAATTACGAACGAAATTTGCACAGCAACCAACCGTCGACTTTATTCGAATTTCTGTTGCGACAAGACATTGACAATTGATCTAATAACCAAACATTTAATGATTTCACTGACTGCTCTACTTCGTACATCGGGATATCTTAAAAATCATTTACCTTGCATTTCGTAGCAGAAATTTTTCCCTAATTTTTTAAAACGTTGAACTCATGATAATGCATGCACACTCATGCTAATGTATTCATGGTAATTAGTAATTCATACTCTTAATAAAAAAGCTACTGGTTTCATCCGCCCTTGGTATGTTTCTAGCAAATTAAAGACAATATCATATCCTAAACCGATTAAAATTAATAAATCCATTTGGCGTAATATAGTATGCTTGCTTGATTAAATCTGGCACAAGTAATTATACATAGGTATATATGTACTAAGTTTGTCAAGAAAAGGTTACGCACGTCAACGCAGTTCAAATCAGAAAATCATTTTGTTCACTAATTGGTTATATTCGTTTTCGATATTTCTTTCAGTTCTTTCATCTATATTTCATTTAAGCTTTATTTATAAACCCAACTCCGTAATATAAATGGTATAAGTTGCGTTTGCTACCACAGAGTTGTATTGAATGTTGTATAATATATAGTCAATGTTATATACAAATTTAAATTCCATCATCCAAAAAAGGAAACACTTTTCGTACAGAAAGGTTGACATATTTTCACTGCACGAACTTTCTCCGAATCTTTTTCACCTCGATCGAATAACTTGTTGCAGTGCAGTTTACGATTACTTCTAGTCTTTTTTAACTAGGTATGTTAATTAGTAACGGAAATGTCTGTAACTTCAATTTTTTTCCAAATATTTTATGTGGCTCTCAACCACACGTCCGAGTATTTTTTCCATTCCTGGTTTTCTGGAACATCGTATAGCAGTAATTCAGTAGTATTAAGTGTGAATTAGAATGATTCGGGGATATACATTGAATCAAAGATCTTCGTGGGCGATCACTGACTGGTGGGAGTATTGGATAGTTCATTTAGTAAAGTCCGGAGGAAAATTGCACATTTTACCTTTTGAAGTTATTTTCAAAAGTACCAACACACGTCTCATTAGACGCACTTCAGGCTTGCGCAGTACTGATTTGATAAAATCATGGCCACTTCAGAAACTATATTTATGGGGAATCATGGTCGCATCTTTTACATTCGATTTGGTGTACCTGACCATAACATCAAGGCAAGTGACACTGAAAAATTGCACAGAACAAGAGTTTCTGATGTTTTATACTCACTACAATTCGCGATTGGTAGCAGGCATTATAATCCTTCTGATGGGAACAAATTTGGATGACACTGCGTATTTCCTAAATGTGCTTTTGATGACAAGACGTCGTTTTGAAGGTATTTAATTTACTTCTGCTGAATGCATTATATCAAGTATAGGTAATTATCTGGTTAAAAATTTAATCGTTGTGTAAATACATCAATTAACCAACAGAAACCTATTCACGTTATCAAAACAAATCCATAGTTTCGAAGAAAACAAGGTATTCGGAATTGGGAATAATGATATCAGCAATGGTAACTGCATTATTTTCGCCAGTTCAACCAGTCATGCCGCTTTCGCTTCACCTGAGATACCGTTACAGTTTACGTTATTGGCCAAGTCAATATGTACATCGAGATATTTACGACAACATTTTATTTGCTACATTCTACGCTCTTCTAGACTTGCTTCACTCATACTTGGGAATATTTGTGGCTTCGTTTGTAATCCTAGTGACTGCTTCATACATTTCATTGGCCTATATTTGGATTTCATTGCTGTGGTAATTCGAATTGTTGATTATTGAAGTAAACATGATATATAGATTCTAAAATGCCAATTGCTACAGATTTTATTTCATTATCTTACAGTGAACACAACAAGAGAGGCATGTCAATCACAGCAGCCATTGATTTATACAAGCAGCAGTTGATTTTCAATAAAATCGCCAATGCCTACTTTGCGGACTGCATTATACCTACATTCTTTGCTGGTGGGGTATTGGTCATTGTGATCCTCCTCGTGGCGATCGTTCAAAACGCCCACCTGCTTCCCACAACTATTTTACTAAATTTTTGCCTTGCTTTAAGTCTCCTTATTGCTGCAATTCGATTTATTCTAAATGTAAGTGGGAAGCTATTGAAAACATCAGGAAAAGTCAAGTTTCAATTATTGAAAGCCACAAGAAGTAGAAAAATTGAGAATAAGATTGTGAGAGGATTGGGGGAATTGAAGGTGCACATGCGGGGAATGATGTACTTTAGAAAAGTACAGTTTCTCTTATTTATGAGAGTTGTTCTCATCAGAACAATGAACATTTTACTTATTACAAGACGTCAGTAACTGATCGCTAAATTTTGTCAGAGAGCCATACCTAAGCGTGTTTTAGAGAACGTACATACTTGAATGTATTTTACGTACGTAAAATTTCAATAAAATCAATATTCAGTTACGCCGAAAAATATGCACATGTTCTCAACATCGATATGATCACATGGATATACTCATTTTTTCCTTTATGGTTCAAGGTCATAACAATAATAGAACGGTCATGTATCATAATGGTGGACAGAGTCCAAATCAAATTAATTTCACGGAGAAAAGTATGTAACCACTTGTTTCAATTTTTCTGTGTCAAATTCAATCAAATCATATATAAAAATTCCAACATATTCTCTATCCTTTACGAACTTTCAATATTATTTCAATTACAAACGTCGTAATATGTTACTACTGCGCTTTCTTTCAATTAACTCCAATTGAAAGTAATTTCTGCCATTTAGGGGTACTTGTTGACAAAGATTTTCTAGATTTACTTTTGTCATCGGTACTGACTGTGGTAGCTTCAATTTTTAAATACTGATGACTGATGTTTATCGGAACATGACAAAAACATTTACGTAAAGCACCTAGAAAACGTTTGTTTTTCTCATCTACGAAGTTGAGCGAATTATGGTTGTTGGTACTACATGTATCACGTCAATGCGAAGGACAGACGTGTGACAATGTTAGGGAATTTATTGGAAATTTAAAAAATATTTACCCTGAAAACAAAGAAATAAAAAGTCAACAGAAAATACAATAGTATAATAATGGCAATAGCTATGTGATGTGTTTTTTCTCACTATCAGAAAAAAAGAGTCGAAATCGGTGGTATAATCTAAAATATCTATACCTACATACATGCACTTTGTACGTTATTGTATGTAAATAATCAGTAACCACTAACACGGAATGTATGTCAATCGTTAGCATAAATGTCATTGGAAAGCAGCGAAAATAAATTTAACTGCCTTACCACGTGCTTGTTGGGCTTTTATTTGCTTATTGAAGTAATTTTACCACTGAAATCCAATGTTTTCTTAGTTTTGAGAAAACTAGGACGGGTGTAAACCCGAATTAAAAACTACCGGAAACGTGTTGCGTGTGAAATTGAGACATTTGGCACTCAGTTCACCTTCCCAAACACTAATCTCGATGAATTTCCTAAATAATATATTTTGACCCATTCGTGACCCTGTGACCCGTGAGGGTCATGGAGCCATCACTCTGACAGTTGGTCGAATTGACCCATGGTGTTATGACAAAAATTATCAGCATAAAATTCTCTATCGGATAAGCCGGTAAAAGATTTTTGCCCATAAGGATGCATGGGGGACGTTACTCCCCTCCGTACCCCTGGGGTTGGGCCCCGGAGCCCCAAAATCAATACCGATCTTTAGAATCACCATAGGTACCAACATGCAAAATTTGAACCAAATAGGTCGACGTGGAGGAAAGTTATAGTGTTTACAGACAAACGGACACACAGACACACAGACAGACAAACAGATCAATCGCAATAACTACCTATATAAGCATTTCATGCTTCCGGTAGTTAATAACAACTGTCGACTTGACTATTTATATATGATTATAAGATGTTATGCTTAACCGTTCATGCTTAAACAATTAGGTATACTCTAAAAATACTACATTTAACTCCAGTCATCTTGTTGTTGGACTGTGACAATCTTTCTGACTTTGGCTGCATTGACTTGAAAATAACTGCGTATTCCATTCCAATTCCCGTTCAGAAATTTTAAACAAGTTGTTCCCATTTTTAAAATGCGCTTAGCAAGCATCACCTTAAAGCTGACAAAATTACCAAAGTCACTAATTGTTCAAGTGGAGCCCAATATGGAAAAGAAAACGGATTGCAGACGAATTAATGAGCTATTTAAAAATATTCGTGAAATAATCATGTTAGGGAAAGCACTTGGACTTTTTGCATACCGTTATGATTATTACGGCAGGATTGAGCAGAATCCACCACAGTCATCATCATCCCTTAATGTCCATCACATTCGTATTAGCAATAGTTGGGTTACTCCAGCTTTTTTCTTTTCGTTCGTTGCCCTTATCTCAGTGACCTTTAACTTCATTTTTGGACTTGTATGGATGTTTCGCGGAAGCCTCTCTTTGCAAACACCGTTAGAAATTGCTTTATCTTTCCGCTACATATTTTTTATTTGCTGGAGCTGGACCATGTAAGTTTGCAGAAATAAAAAATGCTCAAATTGTAAAAATAACTACTTACTTTTATAATTAATGTATATAATCTTTCAGCTACATATCCTTTATCCTTCGAAACAAGTCGTTCCGCAACCTGTTCATTGCATGGACAAAGATATCGTCGGAACTGGAATATACATCTCCGGATTCATCTCTACGTCGACATATTTGCACAATAATGTTTATTCTGTTCATGTCAGCTATTTTGGAAAATTTAGTATTGGACTATTATCGATTCGGCGTTCAATGTGAAAGCCGCTCCGAAAATCAATCCCAGATTGAATGCTATTATCGTTTCAATTATCCCCACTGGAATTTTGTTGCCGGCTACCACCCAGTGCTATGCACTCTCGCTTTCTCCATTCATAAGATGATGTGGTACGCTGTTAATTTTGCGGATCTTCTTGTCGTTGTTTTTGCAAGGGCTCTGTATGCAAAGTTTAACAGTTTGAATGAAATTGCTACGGAAAAATTGATTTCTCCGACATCATTGAGAACAGTCACCCTACAAAATTTCATACAAGGTAAGTGAATTCATGGACAATAATTAAATTAAGCTGCTAAACAGTCCGGAACAGAAAATTTTCTTTTATACGCCATATCCTAGTTAAACCACAAAATTGTCATCAGACTTGGAAGCAAGTGTACCTAGATCATCGAAATCTCTGCAAACTGCTGTTGGAAGTGGAACATTTCTTTTCACCCATCATTCTCGGCTCTTACGTGTTCAACTTGTATTTTATCAGCCTGCAGGTTAAATCAGAGTTGATGGATAACATTATATGCCTATATTCATCTATCATTTAAGATTCTGGACTCATACGCATACAATTTAAATTTGTTTGTGCTTAAGGTTTTTGATGGTGTAAATGGATCTGATAATCTCGGCGGAAGTGCTACCCTGACAATTTACGAGGTTTGGAGTATTTTCCACCTAATAATGCGAACGGGCATGGTCACCATTTCCTGCTTGAGAATAAATGTGCATGCACATAAAATACGGGACGTGTACCGAGAGTGTCCTGAACAATTTTATGACACACACATTGCAAGAGAAGATATGCGTGTGAACTCTGGCCCCCAAATTGGGCTCTCAGGAATGGGTTGCTTTGTTTTAAAACAGTCTTCCCTTTTGTCCATCATTAGTGTCATATTTACCGTGGAAATTATTTTATTGCAGTGTCTTAATACAAATACAGCTTCAGCCAACTAATAACCATAACATCAAATAAAACAAACAATTATCTTATAAAAAGCTATGTACATAAATATTGTGATGAAATTAACAAGAGTGGGAATTAACATATGAAAGATTATTACCTACAACTTTTATAACAATTTATGGAAACGATTGAGATCTTTGATTTTACATTTGGAATTTTTCAATTTACTTGAATTGAAAGAAACTACATGAAACGTGAAATATTGGTACCGTATTTGGTGAAGTGAAGAAATAACTTTGTAGGATATTTTGAAGATAATATACATTTTATACAGCATTATGTCATGGAACCCTTTAAGGTATACACCTTGTACGTACTCGGTACATGATTCGTTATGGGAAGGAATTCACTATCACTGTATTACACGTTTATGTCAGCTTGATTTTTACAGCGTTATTCTTCATGAATTAGGTTTTAGCTAAGTAAGAACAAAGAAAAGTAGAATATCATTTTTCTTTTAATTTGAGATTATTTAAATAATATATGCTTTATGAATTTATTACGAAAAGAACTTTTTGTAATTCGAACACAACTTTTATAATCACTTGTTTTCACCTTTGATTTACTACGAAATAACCTTAAAATATTTCCTGATATTGATTTCAATATTTTAAGAGCAACTTATTTTGGACTATTTTTCCTATTTGATAAAGGAATTGTATTAGCAAGTTTTCGTAAAATAAAATAAGAACGTATAAAATAAATTGTTAAATTTAAACCAATAATTTTTCTAAAGCTATTGCTATACAAGATGCCGGTACCATACTTTCCAGATAGCCATAGCAATCCAAGTATTCCTGATTCTCTTTTACCCATGCTGATATTCTTTCAAAAAGCCGTAGCAATAATGGCAATTCCTAAACCGCCATCAAGCTCTTCACGCATTACCTTGACTGAAGAAGGGGGCCCTTACATGGACGAACTCTCCAGAATATCCAGGTTATCTCCCGTCGCAGATCCAGAAAGTTATGATAAATGTCCTTCAACAGAAAGCGAGACTAGCCAACTTGCTCCATGGGAAAGATTGTTTCTTCGCTTGATTAAAATAGGAACGGCTCTCCAGAACTTTCCCTTTTCCTACAACAGCTCGAAATGCATTCTGCAAGTTACTTGTCAAAAGTCAATGCTGTGGATGTGGTACATCAGACTCATCGTGTTCACAATAGACAACATTTACCTGTTGGTGATATCTCAGTCAATAGTTTTAGAGAAGGTCGGGGAAAAGGAATTTATGGACTTTTGGGCGCACACAATCTCAAGACTGTGCGGCTGCATTGTGACATGGGCCGCAGCAATGGATTTACAAGGACCCGTGCAACTTTATAATACACTGACGGCTACTAGAAGAATCTGGAACAGTAAATCCCTAAATGCAGCTCTCACTTGACAAGATGTATGTACATAATACACAATTTTACTCATTTAAATTTTTGCAGGAAGTTATGGACATTGGGGCGATGACTTTACTGGACCTTTAGAAAAGCAAATAAGACGTACGGTTAAATATAGCACAGTTTTTGTTACGATTCAAGGACTTTTTGTACATGTGACCGTGCGGAGCGAAGCGGAGCACCAGGATTCTGATCGCTTGCGAAGCAAGCGATTCGCGCAATGGTAGTATTTCCATGCGCAATCCTTTACATGTATTATGCATTCAGTAGCACCAAAAAAACTTTAGACACAACTGGAGAACGATCTACTGGACCGATTTCGATGAAACAAAAAAATCTGACATTCTCGGAGGTCGAAGTAGTGTGGATGATAAATAAAATTTTAAAAAGTTCCCAATTTGATCTGATTTGTACGGAAAATGTGTTGTGAAGAGGGGTTTTTTTGGCTGACGTACTCAAATGGTGGATATTTAACTATTACACAACCTGGAATTTAAGCTTCAAATGACGTTGTGAAACCATGATTACCTTGTGGTCATGGTAAATTGATTTCCATGGTTACCAAATTGGTATTTTACCAGATTGTTACAGTATTACAAGATTGACATGGCTATCTGATTCTCATGGTAATCAGGTTGCCATTGAAATCCGGTTGCAGTGATTACCCGGTTGTCATGACAATCGGGCGATGTAAGAGATTGAAGTAGGTTGTTTAATGGATAAACCAAGAACCTGACCCATTTTAGAAAAATTTGGTAACCGAGTGCGGATTCTTTTGTGTAAATAATCAGATTGGTCAATATGAGACAATTTTACTTGAAAAAATTTGTCGAGAAATTTTATCGCAGAACGAGATTTAGTAAGATAATTACAATGGTGCAATATGGAAAAAGTATAAAATAAAAGCAAAGGGAAAAATCCCCGAACGTTGTACATGAGACCAGATCATGTACACTGGCAAGTAAAAAATAAATATTTTCTTAAAATTCATACGGTCACATGCGACAAATTTTTGTGTCCATAAATAATTCGTTGTAATTGAAACGCTTAATGCATGTTTACGGAAAACTAGTACCAGGTATTAGCATAGTACATAGTAAATGAATGCAGTATGTACGGCAAAAAGAAGGAACCCGTTCCTCGGGAAAATAGGGTTTGCGGAGTTAGGCAGCCGTCGAGATCACGTCCCTCATAATAGATTGGATGGTGTGGTGTATGTTTTACGGTAGCCGCAAGTGCTAATGGACTGCATTAATCTAACGTGGCGTATTTTGTGCCATCTTTAAGGAAATTAAAATGTCTGAATAACCTATGGTTCGTCGACAACATAATTGGCAATAGTTCACTATGAAACAATGCTAACAGTAAATAGGTTGAAAGGTTTGCGGGCGACCTTCAAAACCAAAACATTTTGCTTTCGACGATTTAGAAGCTATAATTTCGTTAAAATGGAAGACACAAAAATTTGGCGCATGTGACCGCAGGAATTTTAAGAAAATATTTATTTTTTACTTGCCAGTGTACATGATCTGGTCTCATGTACAACGTTCGGGGATTTTTCCCTTTGCTTTTATTCCGTTGGGATTGTACTTTGAGAACATGCAAAGTGTGCGATATTGGGGATCGCAAATCCTACCTGCGTGGATATACAATTCCATTCCTGTCGTACTACTGTTTGCTGTAAATGAGTTTTCCTTGTCGTCATATGCTATTCAGAATGCTGCCTGGATAGCACTTATCATTGTCCCTTATTTTGTGCTGATGAGATTTTGGACGACTAGCATAATGTAAATGTTTTTACGTTTCGTATTACAGCATACAAGTTACCAGTATTATTTTTCACACTGAATTTTTTTGCTCGATCATTTTACTATTATCAGGTCAAAGGTGACAAATATCCCGAGACTGTCCTGTAATACACCTCTCTACCAGTACCGATGTCTTTTGACCCTGGGACGCATTGCAAACTGCTGCATAGGCAAAAATATCATTCCAACAGTCGTGTTTTTGGCGTCTATTCTCACATCGTTATTATTAAGTGATTTAATTCGAAATGGGCACAAGCTCACCGTATTTATGTTTTTGAACATGGGGATTGGAACATCATTTATGGTACTTGGTCTATATTCAGTACTTGGAGGGGCTGGTCATATGCTGGGACGAAGTCACGATCTAATTCAATTGTTTAAACGGGAAACAAATCCATATCGACGGAGCTACGTGAGATCAATTCGAAACATGAGAATGTATGTAGGGCATTTTTTCTATATAACGGAGGGAACATTTGTGACTTGTATGCGTTGGGTTGTAGATCAAGCCATAACCATTTTGTTTGCCATAATGTGATACGTATACATAATTTGTATAATAGATAGAAACAGTTAAAAACTTTCATTTCTTTAATTTGATTTTGTAAGTGATTTATTATTTATGTTTTAAAATATGAACTTACATGTAATAATAGCTATTTGGTAGTTTTTTGGATTCCAATAAAGAGTAAGTCGTAATATTATTATGTACCTATGTGTGTACAAATATAATAAAAGTAACGGAATTAATTATTACATGCAGAAAAAGAAATCAATGACGAAATTCGAATCTGAATGCATGTTGAACACCTCACCTAATTCTAAGTACCATATTGAATGAAAGAATGTTATGACAGTTTTATTGAAACAGTTTGTGCTGTAATATTAAGTGCTTTTGTAAAATTGATACATCATTCAATTGCATGTGGGACTAGTTATTATTACATTAGTCTTGGCACTTGGTACGACGTTGATTAAATATCGAGGTGTAAGAAAAGTATGTCATGAAAAAGGGATTCTTTCCCAGAAATCCAAAGAATTATTTCCCTCTGAACATAAATGCTCACTCAGGACATGTTTTCAAAGTCATGTAAAATCAAATTTCGTGTCACAAATGAAATGTGACTACGTTAAACGCGTAAGTTTAAGAACATGTAGTTTTTATAAATTGCGAAACAATTTCTGAAGTGTCCTTGCCAACGCAGTCTTATGTCAACAATCGAACTTAAAAACAGAAGGGTTCAAAGATACATTTATTTATGGACTTGGGGTACCTAGAGACAATGGGAGATTCCCTAAACCATGAATCGTAAGCATCAAACTACCTTTCTGTTACTAGAATCATTGCTTAAAATCACACTATTACTAACGCACAATCAATTTGTGAACACGTTTAATTTACATCTCTCATTAATGTACATAGATCTGAACAGAATGAACATTCATACCGGTCACGCTTATGGTCGCAAAAACGGAAATACTTCATGGACAATAAAATCGTAAATATGTTTATTAAGGAATATTTCCTAAATTGAAGTATGAATGGCGTAGAGGTTTCCGGTGCTTCTAAAGCAACAAATATTAATGCGCGTCGCACTGCATTGTGCTCATTGTTGATCAAAACCATACAAAGACGTTTGTCCAGCCACACAAACTTGAGAATTTTTAAAGCGTGCATTTTTTACACACGAACTCCCGTTTGTATTAATAAATATTTTAATAAAATGCTGACTGACGCATGATGGTCTAACTCCATAAAACATGACAAGTGTCTCTGAAACGAAGATGAATAGTATTACTATACTAATTTCCTTACCTATATAAGGTGTGAAATCCGTGGTCAATGTCACACTTTCTACTTTCTGTGATAGTAGCAACATTCCCGTACCTCAAAAAAGTCAAAATGATTTTCAAGTTCGTTTCATTGGCTCTACTGGTTATAGGAGCTTACGCTGATGTAAGCAGCACAACCGTTTCCAGTGAAAAGGCAAGTTTCTGTGGATTACCTGAACCAGACTCTGAGAAAACCTGTATCAGTCTTCGTCTTCCATGGCAAGAAGAACCCATCTACTTTTGCACAGGTGAAAAAATGTTCTATTCGTTATGCTTGAAGTCCCCAATATATTTGAATCTCTTAGTTTACTTTACATTTTATTGATTCAGAGAAAGTGAAAATCTCTTATAAGGATCGCTGTGGTCACAATACCAACCGTTGGTGCTACGGTCAGGAAAGGGAAAACACCTTGCAAATCGCTACGGTATAAAATTGCAAAGAAAAAAACAGTACGTTAAAAGAGAAGTACTGAACATGATTAAATACTTGCATATGTTTTTTTCAGCCATGGGACTGCTGGTAAGTCACCAATTAAAGGAACTTTGAAGCGTCAACATTATATACTTTAATGGAAACTTTGGCTCCGAAATTTATTAAATATGTTTAGAAACCAGCCACGTATTTTAAAGTACTAAAATATGTTTGTTTTTTCTTTTTTAGCCCCATCACCTCTATTCCAGGTGGGTTTAGTAAATTTTCATGTGATTTGACGCGATAAAAGCCTACATGTAAACGAAACATTTTGATTGATTACATGACCTGATTGACTCATTTTAGATTATTGTGCCGGAAGAAACTGTCCAGCAGCTCCATTCAACCGAACTTGCGACGAAATTCAACCCGACAAGAAGAACCCATGGGCTTGCTGTAGTTCATTCTACTGCGACAAGGAAGTGAAAGCCGAAGAGTGCCACATGAAGAGACTAGCGCCTGGTTGCATGAAGGCACCAAAAACCAAAACCAACTGCATCGGATTCAAGGACAGACACGGTTGCTGTAACAAATATCAATGCGAAGGAGGTAGCAATATCATCAGTATCCTAAAAATGTACAATGTATTAATGTTCTAGAAATTTTTAAACATGCCAAATTGTTATCCTCTGATTAAGATGGCAAGACTGGAATGTGTCCCATGGAAGCAC
Source organism: Sinella curviseta (assembly GCA_004115045.4). Lineage (NCBI taxonomy): Eukaryota > Metazoa > Arthropoda > Collembola > Entomobryomorpha > Entomobryidae > Sinella > Sinella curviseta. The sequence goes on along the minus strand of CM023200.3, from coordinate 41,261,303 downwards.
GAGCCCTCAAATTCAAGCAACTGATGGAAGATGCGACAAAATCCAAGTCCTTGGCCGGAAACATCACTTCATTAACCAGCAGAATTGGTATGCACAGCAGGAGGCACATTTTCCGTCGTCTGACGGGCGGCAGCAGCACCACATACATGAGTTGCACCGGAGATTACACCTGCCCAGGTTCCATGAAATGTTGCTCCATGGATGTGGAAAGTTATCATGGAGTACAAAAAATATTGTCTAGCTCTTCAACGGAACGAGCTGTCTATGGCTACTGCATGGACCCAGTTGAGGTTGAAGGTGAAGACAAATCTCTCATCGACGACGAAGGGCTTTTCTCCACTGATCCATCCATAGAAAGCACTACTGATTGGTCCGCTGAAAGTACCACTGATTGGTCCGCTGAAAGCACCACTGATTGGTCTGCAGAAAGCACTGCGGCTCCCTCGGAATAAATGCGGAATAAATGAGACACCATATTTTTCACCCTGATTAGTTGAACTAAAAATCAAGATTTGAAATTATATACAAGATGATCCGTTGTATGTAGAAAATAAAAATAAAGAACAAATTATAGTACATCATTAAGGTCAAACTTGCCTAAACCAAAGTAAGGTATTATTCTATCATTTTCCTTGTGCATGTAGTGTATAAATAGCAAAAAAATAGCAGTTATGGTAAGAATACACAATTGACACTATATCATGTCTGATTTCATTTGCTTGTTAACTTTCATATCTCATAGACTGATTTTGCTTCACTCGCATGCAGGCATCAAATGAACTATACTAAAAAGGGTGTGTCTCAATAAATTGCATGAAGCCATGTAAAATATAGATATAACCGGTGCCTCTGTATATAGGATCCGAGAATCTATTCCAACATATATGATGCGTGTTACCATTATAGGCTTCATGTTGCAATTGTATAAGAAAATGAAGGTTTCGTGAAAAATATATAATATATGACTGTTATTCACAGCATGACACAACCCCGATATTAAATAACAGTGAGTTAGCCTAATTTAGATATAGAATTTATAAAAGTGTTGCATATTTAATAATCATTTCGTGTTCATATTTTTAACCCTTGTACAATCACCACGTGTTAATTAAATATACATCATTAAGTGTATTACACAACACACAAAGACGATCGATCGTGACATTTCACAATGATTTCAGAATTTATTACATAAAGGTTTCATCGACGCTGCTGCTGTTGCCATAAACTACTGCTGTTGTAGTGTTGGTAATAGTAAGTTCGTTCTCTTCATCCGCCCACCACTTTACAAGAAATTGAAATTCGACAATCATGTAGGTCACGAGCAAACTAAGAGCCTGCAATAGATAAACAATGACTTGTTGTCACTGTCAATAAATTCTCAAATAAAAGATTTTGGTTTAACTTTCCCCAATAACGAAAGGAGACTTTTAGTGGTACTATTAAGTACATGTACATACCGTACTCGCATAACCGTATGTGATACTAAAGAACTTGTATCCTCTCAAAGTCACAGGTTCCGTATTAACTTGTCTTGAAAACAAGGTCAACTTTGCCTCCAAGCCTGCGTCGGAATTCTCATTCGAAACTCCAGCTTCATCATCACTTTCTCCAAGTGTATTCATACGAAAGGCAACCTCATTGATTAATGAATTACAATCACTCACGATTCTTCTATGTGCGTATGCAGGCATGATCACACCAGCAATAAAAAAGGCCAGGCGGATCATGTTTGGGAGATGGTACATTGAGAAAAGGTCATATTGGAAGGAGTAGGCGTTCATTATGAAGGGTATAAACCAGGGATAGAATCCAATATGAGAGCAAACTAAAAACGGTGACCAGATACTATTCACATGTTCCGTAATTTCACTTAATTGACTGAACTCCAGCATAACATTTTCCAGCATTGCATGAATTTCTTCAGTTATTAGAGGTTCTGATGTGGATGCTGCATTTCTGTGGTGCCTCATTTTCTTACGGAATGTTTCTCCCAAAGAAACGCAAAGTATTGCTCCCAACAGACAAAAGACTTGAAATGTAAATTGACAGAGGTCAAAGGCAGCGTGAAGATATACAATAAAGTGCATAAACATTTGGGACGGTGGTTCCCAAACAACAAAGTCAGTGTCGTTAAGAATAACAACAGGTTTACATTCTTCCTCCCAACCCCAATCGAAGCCCCGATATTTTTCCAGGTAGAGCACCGCGTAAGGAATAAAAGCTGTGGAGAATTTATCGCAGTAGAACGACTTATTCACATAAAATTTATACGGCAAGTAGGCCACCACAAATGCGGAGAAGAGAGACACGCACAAAATGCTCGAGAAGGAAACTTTGCTAGATGACTGCTGCTTGTAGGATGTCATTAGAAAATTTCTAAACGCTGACACATTTGCCCACAAAGTTATGAAGAAAATAGGAACAGTTACATCGTCCAAGACATTGCACAATGAGTAAAATATTAGAAGGCCGTTGTAACCGGTTATATCTCTTATTAGATTCATGGAGTGATAAGCAAGTTGTAAGAGGGATGCTGCCAGCAGTAGAACCCAGATCATTAAGTTCAGAACCTGTAATACATCAATAATCCAACAAGGTATAATTTTTTTGCAGATATTTTATTACATATGCATTACATTTCACATGTGTAAGTATTACCTTTAATGGCAGAAATGAAAATTCGATAATGGCCACCCCAGCATCTGTTTTATTGATTCTGTATCGGAAAGGGACCAGCAGAATAGTATATGTTATTTGGAGGAACTTGTGTAAAAGTAGGAATTGAGGATATTGAAACTCATCAATATTAACTTCAGGAAAGAGGCGATTTCTGAACGCAGAAAAGGGAGCTTTGATGTTATTTTTGAAATTAGAAATTACATTCCCTAGGTCACTAGTTAGCGACATGTTGAAATATCATAGTATGTTAGAAAGTTATAACAATAACAACGGAATTTAGTGTGTGACCTTAACAGAATGTTTGAATGCTTCTTACTGCATTCCACGGGGTAAAAGTTACTGTTTATTGAGACTACTAAAATGGGTGTTGCCTGGACATTCACACAGAAAGTGTGGATGCAGCCGAACGAACGAAGACGAACTTCCGCGTTGGTAAACTATCCGAAATAAATGTTTTCATGATGAAGGAAATAAAAATGCAACTTTCACCATGTATCATTGGAGATCTCGAAAAGGGCAATTTTATTTATTTCCCTTGAGATTACTTTCATCGGCTCATCGTCATGATATAAAAGGCCTACCATAGACATGACATGAACAACATAATGTCATAAAGTTACTTCATGAAACTTTATACTTCTCATGTGGTTAACTATGGCTAATATTTATTATTTTAAAAATACTTCAGCCCCTCACAATTTATTTTCCTAGCGGTACAGCCAACGTACTACTACGGTGGATTCACTGATAAAATCGGCATCCTCGTTTAATTCTCTACTTTACTAGGTTGAGTTCATAGCATGTAAAATTCAATAACTGAAAGATGCACGGCTATACAAACTTGAAAATCTTATTGATCTGCAATTTGGAATTACAACTTCATTGTATTGTGAGCCTTTAAGAGCCTCATTTCGAAATAATGTACTATGACATATTATGATTATTTTCCACTTAGCAGTCGTCATTCATTACATTACTGACTTCACATACTGAATCAATATTTCTGCAATGACACCTCAATGTGTTCAAAATAATATGCTAGCATATTTATAGCTTCCAATTGGCTTACTTATGACTTATAAGTTAAACAATTGTTGTCTCAATTCTAGTTACAAGCGATCAATAAAAGCAATTTAAAAATGAATGAATAGACATATCCGACGTTTGGTTTATAGAACAAAACTGGTATGGTTTCGCTTTTAATACTTAATGACACTTTCCTGTTCAAAAAACAGGAATTTTTGTTTTGGCAGATAGTATGCTGCTAAAAATTGCCTCATTTAACGTGATAAATTAATTAATTAAATTATTTTCACAGTAGGCTAATCTCATGTATGAGAGAGAAGAATGTAATGCTCTCTAATTACTCATATTGCTAAAATCAAGTCCACCTGCGAGTCAGTGTAGCTACAAAACGCTTTGGCATTACCTAATTATTAATTATTATCTGGCTTGTTTTTTCCAACTCGACATCATGGTGAGATATAAAATTATGGGCGTTTATGGTTTATGTCGACGTAATAGGCGGCTTCGGAAACACGCCTTAACCGAACCGGTGATTTTTTATCACATTATTAGTTACTGACATCCAGAACAGGTTCATTTCGCTAAATTATCATTTATAGTACAGAAATTTACAGCAGAATCATGCTAATCCTTACCAATCTTATATTTGAAATTGAAAGTATTTTTAAGCTTTTTCAAAAATGGAACATGTTTCCCCTTTCTTGTCCATATTTTTTGAAATCAACAATACTACCAGAAGGGCTCACCTACGAATTTCAAGTCAATCCGGAATACCTTCAAATCTACTGGAAAGTTCACTTCACAGCTTTGCTAGTAATGGGCTGTATTTTCCCAGTGAAGTTATACATGCGACCCAAAAACACAATTTTCGATGTAGGGGCTCACGCATTCTTCTTCATTATTTGCATCTTCATGGTTGCCACCATCTACTTTCACCACCTGCATGCCAAAGATTTTGCAGGCTATCTGAACAGATTGCTAAAATTTGAAGCGAAACATTGCAAACGGAACACGTACGCAACTGCAGTGAGAACCCGTTTCCCCAGCAAGTCATCCCAATATTTCTACATTATTCACGCTTGCGGGTTTTACTCAATTGGCCACATGTATCATGCTCTCACTTTCTCCACGGCTTGCTTTCTATTTCCTGGTGGCGCATGGAATATATTTTCACCCGTGTACGAGAAAATCATTCGACTCAACTTGCCAACAACCTTGAACATTTCTGCGGAGTTAATCCTAAGGCTATTTATTTTTGCGTATAATTATGTAAGCGCGCGGATCTTCTTGGACATTGCTACCGTCAATATTGTCATTAACCTTCTAATTTCAACATTTGCAATACACTCTGCACTGCAAATTTTTCAAAGGTTGACCAAATACACATTACACACATTTCATAATATTTATGACTAAAAATGCTCTTTCATTTGCTTAAAACATTTCAGGACCACAAATAAATTAGAAAGCGTTGACAATGTCGAAGGAGCTTTAGTGGTGTATCGGGAGACTCAAATTTTGTCTACCATTTACAACAACATACACCGGAAGATTCTCATCCCAGTTTATGTCCTCATGCCCATTGTAGCTTTCTGTGGACCGATTTTCATTTTGGTCAAGGGATTTGAAATGCTCACGTTTACACCTGCATTAATATTTTCCAATGCGATTTGCTTGGGAGTTGTCATAATGCTATTTTGTCTACATTATCCAGTAAAAGTTATATGTACGAGTAGGGGAAGTCTGGGAACGTGGAAAAAGGCGATGGTGAGGCTTAGTGCGAAGCAGTGTCGTGGCTGCAATTCCTCCAATAAGAACCTCAGACATGCTGTAAGGTTAATGGGGAAATACCAGAAGAGCCTGAGGCTGGTGCGGGTCTACTTGTTTCAGAACGGCTTTTTTGATCGGATTACCCCATTTAAACTGTTTCATTTTTCTACCCAGATGGCTATTAAGATGACAATGATTTGGGGGAAAGTAATTTATTACTGGAGCAATCGCTGACAATTTTGAATTATCAATTATACAAAACTCTCAGAATTATTAATGCAACAACACAAACTACAAACATTTCTGTAATTTCTGTTATGTTGACGTAAATGTACTAATATTGGGACAAGACGTGTATGCGTAAATTGTAAAAATATAATTCATAAAACTGTTTGCGTATATTGTCGTCTAGGAGATCATACACGTCCAATTCCTCAAATTTATTCATCGTAACTTTACATTACACTGCAGCCATGAATTCAGAAATAGTACATCCAATACCATGTTAACTTTATTTGAAGTATTAAAGAGTTGATTGATTTACTAGCAAGAATATTTTAACTGATATAAAGAATAATCTACCTTATAGGAATGCAACAACGATTACTTTACTTGAGAATTAATCGCTAAACGTAAATCATGATAGAACCATACATAATGAGCTTCATGGTTTGTACTCTGTTCTGTTCGTAAAGACGATCTGACTTTATTTCAAGATCTTACAGTTAGAACAAACAATTAAAAAACCTGCGGCGGCCTTACTGTCTTGGGACTCAATCTAATATCTACTATTACTTTATAAATACCATAAATGATGTTATTCTCCGTCTTTCTCCAAGTCGATGGCGTTAATTAAAGATTTGTTTGAACTGACAAGCCATTGACATAGTTTTCATCTCATTTATTCAAGGGTACTCATCGATCGGAAAATGGGAATCCTTGAATTTCTGCTTACCTGATTCAAACAGTAACTCCGTTACTGCATGTTTGTAATCGCCTTCAGAAGGAACGCGATACGTTTATCTTTTTCCTTCATAGTAACAAACAAATCAAATCCATGGCAATAAAAAAATGAAATAAATAGAAAAGTCATCAATGTAGGTCTGCTAAATAGGCCTTTGTAAGAAAATGGGAGAGAGACTCGATGTCAATTTGTGGCATTTTGTGGTTTGTGGCTCAAAAAGCCAGGAAAACAAGAACAAACTGAAGACCTTTTATCTATTCTGAAGAGTCCTGAATGAAGATTACCAACCATCAGAACGACTAGATCTCATTTTCAACTTTTTTATGTCTGTTTGCTGGGGACACAGCAAGAAGTCTTGTTCATGATTCATTAGCATATTGTATTACGATAAGCAAATTTGTAATCAAGGCAACAAATGCGTGTAATGCTGCAGATCTACAATCCAATGCCTCAATAAAGTAACATTTTGTTGCTGGTTTTAGATGCAATTTGTACTACAAATTTTGTAGCGATTTGAATAAAATGGCATTTAATACGATTTATTTATGCGACTTTACTTTCATTTATCTCACAACACGCCATAGTTGGCTTCGTTGCATGCTGAGGATGAACTGAAGCTGAAGACAAGAGAATACGATTCATTCCATTCCTTCGTCTAGATTTTGTCTGCTCTCTGCGCTTCTTCGTTTTCCAGGAAAACGGTTGAAGGAAAAGCAATTAAACTTGGAGTATAAAGCGATTGTGTGCGGCGTTCCAACTTCCAACATCTCGTGACGTCAATTTATTGTAAGAGAAATTTTTATAGAGTGCATATACAATAGTACAAATACAATAGCATAATAAATAGTTAGTTGATATTGTATTATGCGTGTGTAATTAATCATAATTGTGAGGTAATTTTGTGTGTATTTTTTTTCTTTGTACAGGGTCAAAGGCGGAGGACTTCGTCATTCGTAGAACCTGGAAGGCAGAGACTTGTAGACTGAGGAGAAGGACAACTTGTAATTAATTATGGAGGAGGTGGCGTCTGCAACAGCCTCTGAGAATGGATCGTCCACTCCAGATGATGGAGGAACAACCGAGTACCCAATGATCACCGTGAGCGAAGAAAATACTCAGTTAAGCATAATTCATGACTTGACGGTAATGGTGGGGGATGCTGAAGACAATGTGATAAAAATCGAGCACGGGGCACGTGTCAGTGGAGCAATGGCGACGGAGGTATCTTGCGGGGATGTATTCATGGATTTTGTAGCTCACGCTTCACATCAGGAAGTGGATGATGATCAATATTCTCCTGTTGGTTATCTTGTGCATCCTCATTCTCATGACGAATACGAAGTGTATGGACATCAGCTGCAAACACAGTCAACATCAGGCAATTTTGGCTTCCAGGAGGAGGAGTATGATGGTGGTGGTGTCGTCGCCCACGCTCAGCAGGAATTCCAGGCACAACAACAGGGCCTTGAGGAGAAAAATGTTGAGCTTCTAAATCTAGCGAAAAGGTTACACGAGTGTTCCAAGGTCTCAGTCGTCAATGGCTCTACGTGTTTGGACGGGGCAATCAAAGACGACAATGATCCGGATTATTTGGGCGAGTCGGCAGGCAAGGTTAATCGTCTTTTTCCACAGGTACGATGTTATTTAGCTTAAATATATATGTTCAAGCAAAGTAAGCCGAAAACGCAGAAAGAACTGAATAAATGCTTAATTTACTTGTGACGATTTATTCTTTCAGGTTATAAAAGTTTACTGGGAAAAATATGCAAAGGTTAAGAATGAGCTGCTGAACTTGGATTGCCGCCTGGTATGCAAGTCTTGGAAGGAGGGAATGGACAAATTGCTTGGAATTCAGGATCCAGTTTCACTCCAGAATGGACATGTCCAGCAACTTGAGACTACATTGAAAAACTTGCGACGTGATTATGAAGTCATCCTGCCTCCATCCACCTTGGAAGTCACTGATGTCTGCACCGAGCCTCGAATCTGGAATCTTGGCACTTGTTTAAGTTCCAGAGCCAAAATAGTCGACATTCTTGAAAATTTTGGAACAGGTGTGGAGTACTTCACCCATCACGTTGAAAAGAACCAATACGGCTCCCTGGACGACTGGTATGTTACAGTCAGAAATTGGCTATTGCTAATGCCCAACCTAAAATGTCTGGCTATTATTTACCCCAACTCGGAAACAGAGTTTGGAGAAGTATTATTGGAACCTGCAGTTCGGGACCACCCGTTTCCAAGGCTAGAACAATTGACTACGATCGCCGAGGGGATGATTCCAAAATCTGTTATTCATTCCGCTCTGTCGGCGAACGGCCAAATCACAGAATTAACTACCATGCTCTCATGCAACTTTAACGGCATCATGCTGCCCAACCTGAAAGTCTTAACGGTATATGTCTCCTTCAAGCAAGATGGCCACTTTCTCTCCCTCACATTCTTAAACTCTCCGCTGGAATCTCTAAAAATCATCTTTTGCGACTTTATAAAAATATGTCACATCACTCGTGCCTTTGGAATTGTGCAGCATTTTCGGGATACTCTCACCAATCTGCACTTGAATTTGCCCGTTTACTCCAGGGAATTCTCCCACTTCCCAGTGACCATTCCGAACTTGTTGACGTTGACACTGGATCTTGAAGGAGTCTCGAGGTCCATGCTAAATGCTGACAAAATGCCGTGGAATGAAGGACGCTTAGGGGAATTCCTCTCTTGTTGTGACGTACTGGAACACCTCACAATTTTGAATTTCAGCGTTGATCAGCTTGGTTGGTTTTCAATAAACATGTCTGGAAGCTTCAAGAAGTGTGTGGTAAGGACTGAGCTGAGGATTAAACTGGTTAATCTGCTTTGGGAAAGACTGCCTTCTCTGAAAACGACGGAAATAATGCTTTCTTCAGAGGCGTGCCCGGATTTAGTTCAACAACCGTTTTTATTCATGCGGCAGATTTGCTCCAACTCATTTTAGTTCCTATAGAGTTAATGGTAATTTGCCTTTTAAGTAATGAATCTCACTGCTCCTCCTTTTCAAAAATAAAACAACAAATGTAAATCACCTTTTCTGTGCTCTTGTATGTATCTGACAAAATGTACTATTGTTAAGTTCTTAGACAATATACAGAAGTTACTATTGTTAAATTAACAATGTTAATTAATGAATTAGTGAACGGCAATAAAACCAGAGGTACTTAACAGGACGAACAAGCTATAATTTTCATACGTGCTGATCCTACGATTACCTGGTCTTGCGTTACCCCATTTACCAAACTGACTTTCATCTAAACTACTGATCATGTTTACATAAAATAAATTGTTATATTTACCATAATTCAACGCATTCATCAGTTACCACGATCAAATTATTACGTAGCATTTTAATCTTAACGCAGTTTTTCATTAAACATTTTTAAATGCGTATTCTCTCTTTACATAATGGGCGGCCTTGGACGATAGTAATGTTTATAAAGACATGAGGACATGAGTAATTTGGCCTTGTGCATTCCATTCCAATTGTGCTAACACTATCTTCATTTCCTCCTTAATAATGTCAACAAGATTTGAGAGGTGACAAAAGTTGACACGGTTTGTTACTTATTAATACGATGAAAAATTACAATTCCCCTTTTTAGACAAATCTGCTTAATACAGTCGGGAAGATAATAATTATTTATATTATCTTCATGATTACAAGTAAACCTGAAGAAGAAATCATAAATACATACATACATACAAACCTGAAGAATGCAGGTTTGGAAGGGCCTAATATGAAATTAAAATGTGGAAACCATAATCTTTGAGCTCAGTTTTGTAGGCACTGCATTTAGCTTGCGAATGCATGCAAGTGCCGTTTGAAATCAATAACGTTATGACAATGATAGAAATATAATTTGTCTCACAATTCCCCGTATTATTTCAGCTGAGATTCAGTTCAGAACGACAAGTATAGATTTTTACTAAACTCTTTATATAGCCAGGGATAGATAATATACCGCAGTCACCAAATAAATTCGTGAAGGGGAATAAATGCCAAAATTGATAGAAATGTTTACAAATTTTCTTCGAGAGCAAACTCGTCATATTCTTCAAGCAGTGCCATAACTTCCTTGGCAACCTCCTCAGTTTTGTTGGGGTTGTTCTCAATCCATTTCCATAGCAATCTGTCAGAAATTTCAGCCCAGTCATTCATATCAAGTTCGCTAATGTCAACCCCTTTAAATACAGCCATGCCAGGGCCAACTGCCATAGTAAAACCCAACCAGAATCCGAATTGAAATCTCTTCCTGAATTCCAAGAAAAGTTCCTATAATCAAATGAAATAATATAATTCTCACTTTTACTTGGAATGAAACAGCAAAAATTCAATATACATAGAATGAACTCTTCACCAGTGATGTTATCCTATCCTACCTCAGATGACATATTTTTTGGATGCCCAAATTCCTCGGTGATCGTGTTTAAAGTTTCCCTATACAGTTCCAGTAAATCACGTAAATGTTTCTGACGGATTCTCCATTGAATACTTGTATAAAAATAATATGCCAATTCCAATGCTGCAGAGTGGTAGTAAACAGTCTGCAAATACCAAATGATATCAGGACAAGTGGTCATCACAACATACTTAATTATTGCAACCATTGAAAAACACCAATTTTATGCCAACAATTTACAAACCTGAAAATCAATTGCCAAATGATGCAATATTTTCTTAGTTTCTGTGTCTTTCAGATACATCATGTTATTATTCCAGTAATCCCTGTTCATGTCATATAAATACACACACATGTAATCATTAATCTTTGCAAATTGTTTGAGTGAATATTAGAATTAAATCTTCAGCTTAGAACAGTTTTTACCCGTGAGCGAGCACCAAGATATTGTCATCGTCTGGCTTCTTAGTTGAGGTTCTCAGTAATCCCATACCTTTTCCCAAGAAACTTTTCAATTTGACGATTGCATTATCCACACCAGGTACGCCGCTAGTCTTAGAACGGCATAAATTCAAAATGTAATTAAGGTTAACAATTGGAATCGCATCATCATTTTATAGTAAACACCATGACAGATTTTATAAGCTTAGCACCTCCATCATTTTTGATAGGGAGTTAATAGCTTTGTCAAACGTTGGCTCTATCATGCCCATTATCATCGGAGTTTCAAACCAGTCATGATCAAGATTTGGGAACTTTTCAAAGAAATTCTTGGCTCCACCGTTTTCTTGTATCATGGCGTGCCCAAGGGCATGATGTTTAGCTATTGTTCTAATTGCAAACCTATGGGCAAGATACATTAGATAAACTACGTATGTAATAGGTATACAAATTGTGCGTACAAAACTATTTGGAATATTGATCCCCATAACTACCTCGCAGCTTCCAAGTCTTGACGATCTTCCATATTCACCATTTCGTAGCCTTTGTCCAGCACAATGTTCTCAAGGACTATCATTTTGTCATCACCGTAATAGCATTTTGGATAAAAGTCAATAAATCCTTCGCGCCTATGTTGTGCAAAATTACAATTTTAACTAGCATTTCTCACATATTTTCATTTTAATCATTTCACAATATAAATATTTAGTTACCCCATTCGTTTGCACATCTCGTTTGCCTCAGGTACATAGTGAAACAGGAACATTGACTCCTTCTCAAACGCCATCATTTCCTCCAACATTACTGTATGTGTAGCTGAAGTGGTGTGAACTTTCACAAATAAATTGAGAGGCTTCACTTGCGGATTTTCAAATTTTACCGTTACGCATTGCGATAGGCTTGCAAATCCTTCCCCTTTCAGACCGGCGTCCTTGATGATCACCTCAGATACGGGTTCCGTGATTCCATTTGACAGAACAATTTCTTTGAATTTTTCACACATTTCTTTAGTCTCGCTCACATTATTGTCAGTGGCCTGTGTATCTTCCTGCTCCAGTTTTGAAGTCATGATGCACGAAATTTGCCGGTAGATAAATATATATAATTTTCAGCGTCAACAAGTATTGTTAGGTTTTGAATTGTCAAGCCAGCTTTTTGACGCTGCTGTTGTTCGCTTGCTTGCAAATTGAAATATGAATTGAAGAGGTAGAGTCATTCAGTCGAGAAGCTCCGCACCCACCACTTCGGACTGGTAAAATAATATTTGAACAAAAGTGAATCTCTTTCATCTATACATACGACGAGACCGCGAGACAATGTAAAAAAGTGCCTGTCTCCAACTCTCTTTCCTGATTATTCTGTATCTGCTGCTGGAACGTTGATGATTAAGCATAGATGATGATATAGTATATATGATGGCCGTATCAATTAAAACTTTATGGGAACTAGCAAGGCCATTAGTGATGCATCGGTATCATTGTCACATTCACATGCAACATATAAATGCCTACATAAACTGTTGTTATGATATTTTAACTGCAAACTTGTGGTATGTTGCCTTTGCCTGACACTTGACAGCTTAATTATTACCATTAAACAAGGATGACATTACATATTATTATTATTTTACTATTGACTATTCAGCTCTATAAGCTTAGGCCTGATTTGTTCCACAAAGAAAATTTGACATGAATTCCCTTCGCCGATTAAAATGACTGCACGCAAAATTGCCTTTGTTCGTAATGAATCAGCTCATCTTCAAGTTGTCCATGGAATATGCTCCCTTTTTTAATTGCCGATGCTCCAGAAATTATAATTCTTGTATTCATAATACTTTATTTATTAGTCCTCGATTACACTGACAATGAATTGGTCTACTTATTTCATTTAAGAAGCAATTCTTCGTATTCTTCCATCAACTTGACTAGATGCTCCGCAACTTGTACTGCTTTATCTGGATTTTCGTCCATCCATTTGTTCAGTAACTTGTCGGAGACCTCTGCCAAGTCTTTCGGATCCATATCAGTAACATCGACGCCTTTGAATACTGCCATTCCAGGTCCAACGGCCATTGTAAAGCCCAGCCAGAAGCCAAAGTCCAATTTCTTCCTGAACTCGCGAAAAAGTTGCTGAAAATTGTTTTAGGCAAATAATCTTTTGTTAAAACATGAACAGTTCACTTACATACCAAATTATGGTAAATAAGTATGTATAAGGCATTCTGTCGTTTTGACTTATCTTACTTCATATGTTAAGCTGGTTGGATGACCAAAATCTTTGGTGACATTATTGAATGTTTCTGTGTAGAGTTCCAACAACTCGCGTAAATGACCCTGCCGTACTTTCCACTGTACACTGGAGTACAAATAAAATCCTAGATCTACTGCTGATGAATTGTAATGAGTAATCTAGAAAGAAGTATGATTTTTATAAAATTAATGATTCCATGATACGAGATTAAATTGGTAAGTATCGCATAATTTTTAGTCTGTCGACTTTCACCTGAAAATCGATAGCAAGATGATGTATTATCCTTTGGGTTTCCTTGTCCTTCAGAAACATCATATTATTGTTCCAGAAGTCCCTGTTAAGTAATAAGTGTTTACAATCTCCTTTAAAAACTTTCCGAGCATCTAATAATAACTTTGACTGCACTATCAAAATGAATTCAATCTTATTTACCCATGACCTAGAACCATCAAAGTGTCATCATTGTAGTCGTCAAATGCATCCTGCACTGCTTTCATCCCTTTCCCCAAACAATTGTTCAATTTAGACACTATATGTGCCGTTCGTTCAAGACCACTTGTCTGGGTTAATTTTCAATAAGAATGCAATAACGTAAATGTTAATGCGTTTTGAGATTTCACTACATACAGTATGACATAAGTAGTAGTAAAAAAGCGTATATAACAAAGACTTTTTCAAACCTTCAGCATTTTTACAAGAGAGTTGATAGATTTGTCGAATGTTGGTTCCAACATTTCTACAACGCAAGGCTTATCCCAGGGTGGAAAATCAAGGGTAGGAAACTTTTCAAAAAACTTGTCAGCACCACCAGCCTCCTTTATCATCACGTACGAAATGGCATGATGTTTTGCTAATGTTCGTATTGCAAATCTATACAAAAAATATGCATGTAACTTGAAAAGTTACTAAAATTAAACGTGACACCATAATTTCTCGCCTTTACTTCAAACAATTATTTTCATAAGTGTACCTGGCAGCTTCTAAATCTTGCTGTATTTCAGTACTTAATACTTCGTATCCCTTGTCCAGCACAACATTTTCAAGTACAATCATGTCTTTATCTCCATAGTAACATTTCGGGTAAAAGTCGATAAATCCTTCAAGGCTGTTATTCAAGTTATATGTATGATTAATTACAGAGTTAAATCATTGTCTGTATTAAGAACATATGTATTTAAAATGTGTACATGTTTGTTACCCTTTTTGTTTGCACATTTCCTTTGCAGCTTCAGCATACTGAACCAAAAAGGTTGTCTCTTTCTCAAACGCCTTAATCTCCTCCAGCCATTCTCGCATCGAAACTTTTTGTGCTTGCAGTTTTACAAACAAATTTAAAGGCTTTATTTCGGTATTTTCGAACTTTACGGTTACACATTGCGTCAAGCTGGCAAAGCCCTCTCCTTTCAAGCCCGCATCCTTAACAATCACCTCGGATACAGGATCTTTAATTCCGTTTGAGAAGACAATTTCTTTGTATTTGTCAGTTACATTTTTTCCAACTTCCATGGCTTGATTTTTATGGTATGTTAACAGAAATGTCAAGGTGGCTTAAATTTAACGATTTTACGTTCTATTAATTTTGTATTGCTATAAAAAGTTGGTATTTTTGTTATGTGTACTGTAGCCGTGATGGCGAAAGGTAAACTAAATTGTAGAACCACTTGTGACATGAATACATTTATACACATTTGGTTGTGATGATTGAATTGAATGTAATGCTACCTTTTTATCGGCTATTTCAATCTTTTTAATCACCAAGGCCATTGACTTTGACTTCGATCATATGATACCGGTATCAAATGTGACAATGCAGAGTCCGTATTACGGACTACTGGAGCACAACAACGACTGCTATGAGCTACATGTTGAGATATTCTCTCCATCAGAACTAATAATGTTGCTTTTATGAATCTCGTTTGAAGTATGTATATACCTAGTTGCTCTTGGTGGGCATGCTGCATATATTTTCTTATCGTTGTTTCCAGTATGTGAATATTTCCATGTCCTAAATCATAAATTTTCGCATGCTTTTGCGTTTTATTTTTCTTTCATTATTACTATAATATTTTTATTATATGTTATATGAGAAATGATAGTGATCACAACGAAATCATTGACATGCAAAATACTTGTCAGTGTGAAAATATTTATTGTGCTCCATGTTTAGTTCTTTGTACTCACTAATTAGGCAGGTATATAAGCATACTAAAATATTTATTACATTGATTTTACCGAAAAAATAGGTATGCATTATGTGTCTGTATCCTTGATCACGAACGATTCGTACTCTTCCAGTAATTGAATCACTTCCTCAACAATCTGCTCCACTTTATTGGGATTTTCTTCAATCCACTTAAAAAGCAGCCTATTTGAGACATCAGCCCAATCCTTCATGTCGAACTCACTGATATCCACACCTTTAAATACAGCCAGGCCAGGACCTACAGCCATTGTGAAACCCGACCAGAAACCTAATGGAAATTCGCTCCTGAATTCTAGGAAAAGGTCCTGACAGATGGAAAAAATAATTATGTCCAATTGCATTTGCATAAAATATAAATCTTAACGAAATTTGAAAATTGAATTATTTCAATTAACCTCAAAGGATAATTTTTTTGGGTGACCAAAGTCTTTTGTGATATCATTCAATGTTTCCATGTACAGTTCAAGTAGATCATGCAAGTGATTCCGTCTCACTTTCCATTGGACACTGGTGTAGAAATAATAAGCCAGATCTGATGCTGCAGAGCCGTAGCTAATAGTCTGGTGAAAAACATGGTAATTATATTTCCAAATATCCATCCACGAAAAATGGTTATAATTTTCAATAGGATGAAATTCCTTACTCATATTTCATATTATTTATTAAAATGCATACCTGGAAATCAATAGCCAAATGGTGTGTATACTTGTTTGTTTCCTTGTCCTTGAGAAACATCATGTTATTATTCCAGTAATCGCTGGTGAACATTAGGGGGAATACATTTAAAATAACTCAGATTTTGGTTTATTAATGAACTAACAAAAATGAAATACACTATAGATTTTTTACCCGTGACAAAGGGTTAAGAACATTTCGTTTTTCGGCTTCTTCATCGAGCTCCGAAGTATTTCCATCGGTTTCCCCAAGAAACTTCTTAACTTATTAGCGGCAACGTCCGCTCCTTTGATCCCACTTTTCTTTGATGCCATAATTTTGAAAAATTAATAAAAAATACTATCAATAAGCTGGGTGTAGCTATCTATATGACAGCTAGGCATAACGTGACAAGTTCCACAAACATCAATAATGTGTACGTATTTATGTATGTATTTTGTGGTTTCGCACCTCTAATATATCCGCTTGAGTGTTGATTGAATTATCAAATACCGATTCCATTAAATTTAATAAAATTGGACTCTCAGAACAATCATAGTCAAGGTTTGGATATTTTTCAAAAAATTCATTTGCTCCACCATTTTCCTCCATCATTACGTGTGTTATGGCATGATGTCTTGCTAGAGTTTTGATTGCCAACCTATTTGCACGGTAAAAGAGGCAATAATAAAAATTAATATTGGACATTATAGTCTATCTTAACTCACATATAAACCATTCCAGCGAAATAACATTTGTAAAACCTACTTTGCTGCTTCCAAGTCTTGTCGGACTTCCATATCTATTGTTTCGTAACCCTTGTCCAGCACCAAATTTTGAAGGACAATCATTTTGTTGTCCCCGAAATAGCATTTAGGATAAAAGTCGATGAATCCTTCCCGACTATATTTTGCAATGGATAAACGAATTGCAAGAGAAGATTTTTGAATGTTTCATGCTTTTCTTATAGTATAGTGGGTAATATTTTATGAGAATATTCAATATCCCATTTCATGCTTACCCTTTAAGTTTGCACATTTCTTTTGCTGCAGGCACATAATGAAACAAAAACATGGATTCTTTTTCAAATGCTTTCATTTCTTTCAAAAGTTCAGTGTGAGAGTCCGAGGACGTGTACACTTTTACAAATAAATTTAAGGGGCTCACAGATGGGTTTTCAAATTTTACCGTGGCACATTGCGACAAACTTGCAAAGCCCTCTCCTGTCAGACCCGCGTCCTTGATTATAACTTCAGACACAGGCTCCATAATTCCGTTGGAAAGAACAATTTCTTTAAATTTTTCACGGGCGTCAATGCTACTAATTTCGCATTGTTCAGCACTCGATGCCATTTCGTCTAAATTTAATTTTCTCAGAGGGTAAGGACGATAATAAACATGCAGTAAATGTGTAATAATGATGGAAATAAATAAGTAGGACGTACATGCACCTATGTATGTGTGCTGACGATTTGGTGAAATTGACAAGACTCAAGCAAAATGTTAGATGACAATATAAACTCTACATGTGCCAAGCAGCTGAGGAAAATTTCGGTTTGATTCGGGAAGAGCTCGGCTTCATAGACTTCAAGGACAAGTTTGTTGTTTTATGCGATAAATATCATTGAAAAATATGTACCTATACATTATTTGCTGTCCTATTTGCAGAAATAATCCATTCGTTGAAAACTGTAATGTCTAGAGGAAAAGATGGACGATGTGACCTCGTATGTTTTGAAAACGCTCCAGTGGAGAGTCTCCACTACCAATTTATGTAAAATTTCACATTTTATCATTCGACCCTTAAAATGAGTAATTCTATTTGAGTGGAGTACATCATATAAATTTTATACTGCACTTTCACCATACATTTTTGTTTGCTCCTGAGCTAGTTTTGTAAGTTTGCAATACGAAAAATACTAATACATAACTGAATTCAGTTCATCAGTTCCGGTGATACTAAATATAATTGTCAGACTTGTGATGTATGTGTCTTGATTGCTTTCTTATGCTCAGCACTTCCAGAGAAGTCTGCTTTGCAATGGAATGATTTTTGCTTTGAAACAAAATGCATACCTAGTAAACTTTAGCAGAAGAGACTACTCTTTCATTCAGCTCTCACTCAGTGTCAACATAAGCACATCGCAACATTTTTTTTGCAATTGACCTTGAATATGCCGTCCTAAACATTTCGGCTGTATGTAATACTATGGTTGGTTGGCTGGATTACTAAATGGGTTAAATGAATATGAAAACGTACATCGCAATGAGCATTCAATCTTATCAATCTGTGTTCTTCATTTACATGGATTTTTTACAAATTATATTTATGTCTATTCATAGAACTTATGGTAATTGTTCTAAATTCTATAAGTCGGTAGGTAGCTTTGAATTATCTTCCATAAAAGACAAAAAGCATACTCCATTTATAAAGCTGTACATTATCACACTAATATTTGTATTCATTTTTTTAAACAGATAACCGAAAAACGGCCGAAATTAATTATACCGTTTGTTACGTTTGTTGTGCATAGGTAAGTAAACTCTAATATTTTAGATATAGCATTTGTGTCATGCTACATTTATCTAACTACATTGCCGAGCACATCAACTTTAAAGCAATTGTCAGTTAGCCATAATTACCCTTTCAATTAATGAATGATGATAATAATGATCACTTATTTAAGCTATAGTACAGAGTACAGAGTCAAGAGCATAACGCATAGCCCACCAATGTTTTCATAAATACTGAGATCGTAGATAAATATGCACTGCATAATAATATATTTTGTCCGTCCAAAACAATTTGATGCTGTTACATGTAATGTTGTTATCACTTCTGGATTCTGTATAGTGAAGTACATGTACTCACACAGATTATATTCTGCACTGGCAGTGAGCAAATGATGTTCTCAAGTGGATTCATTTATAAATGCATACATCAAAAAATGACCATTCCACATTTGACATTCATCCTTCATACATACAATGCATTAGAGTGGATTGGCAGCAGTCCACAATATTTTAATAAAAGATGTTGGTAGTCTGGGCTTTGTTTGTAGCCACGGTTGGATTGTTGTGGTATTGGAACAAATCAGACAAGAACAACAAATTGAAGGATGGCTTGAAAGAAATACCTGGTCCAAAAGGGTATCCTCTTATTGGAAATTTATTGGAATTGAGTGGTGGGCATATTCACAAGCAGTTCGCCAAGTGGGTAAAACAGTATGGGAGCCTTTGCAAAGTGAAAATTGGGCCAATCACGTGAGAAAAATATAAAGCAATAAATCTATGTCGTTTCATGATGGCCATGATTTTAATTTGGCTGATTTCCTACAAAATTTCACAGGAGCATTATAGTTTCCGATCCAAAGCTGACCAAAGAATTATTCAACGAAACTCTGCTCACAGGTCGTGTACGATCTCCCGGCTTTGATTTATATGAAGAAACACCAGGTCTTGGAATTGTTAACTCTGAGGGAGAAAGATGGGCAGTCCACCGTCGTTTTTTGCTTCGCCATCTGCGGGACTTTGGGTTTGGGAAGAGTTCAATAGAGACTACTATCATGGAGGAAGTCCACGAGCTTATTCTTATGTTCAAAAAGAAAGTTGGAACACCTGTCGGTGAAATTCGGGAAAAGCTTAGGCTTGCTACGGTTAATTCCCTCTGGCAAATGTTAAGTTCTGAACGGTTTGATCAGTCAGATCCCAGACTGATAAAATTGGCTGACAACACCTCCAGGTAAATTATTCACTAAAAGTATACCTAATATGGTAATAATAATTAACGCTCTGTACCTGCTCCACAATTCATGTATGAATAGATAACGAGAGTTTAATGTTTACAGAAGTTTTAACGAAGTTGTTCAAAAAGGCGGGGTGCTGTTTTTTATTCCTTGGATGCGTCGTATCATTCCCGAGCTTTGCGGCTATAATGCCATCCGCAAAATTCTCGAAGAGAACAAAGAGTTCATGGTGGAGGGTATTCAAGAATGCAAGAAAAGCTTTCGTGAAGACGAAGAGCCCAAAAACTTCATTGGCGTTTATTTAGCCGAGATGAAGAAACACGAGGGAGATCCCTCGTCTCACTTTTATGGGGAATTGGCAGGTATATTTCACATAAAAATATTGCCTGTATCTTGTAAATTTTGTAGACAACGAATCATTTTCTTAATATTATTCTCTTAATTAAAATATTTTTTTAAAGAACGCCAACTTGCTGCCATTTGCTTTGACATGTTCCTGGCTGGTTCGGACACCACTGCGACAACGACAGCATGGGCTTTCCTTTACCTCTGCAAATATCCCAAAATCCAAGAGAGATTTCAACAGGAAATGTTTGAAATTACTGGGGATGCTCGTAATGTATCTTTAACCGACCGTCCCAATATGCCGTACACGCTTGCCCTTATCGATGAAATTTTACGTTTTTCCACAATTGCTCCTGACGGTGCACCACATCGTGTATTGGCAGATATGGAGTTTCACGGTTACTACTTTCCCAAGGACGCACTGGTACAGCCCAGCACATACTTTATTCATTTTGACGAGAAGTTGTGGGGAGATCCAGACAACTTTAGACCAGAACGATTTCTTAGTGAAGACGGCAAAAAGTACGTGAAGAATGACAACCTTCAGTTGTTCATGATTGGAAAAAGACAGTGTTTGGGAGAGTCCTTGGCCAGAGACAATCTTTTCTTGTTCTTGACTAACATATTCCAACAGTTTAACATGAAATTTGACCCAAATGAGGAAGAACCAAGCTTGGAGAGTGAAATAGGATTAATTATAGGTCCACTTCCCTACAAAGTTATAATGACTGACAGACTCGCGAAGTAATTATTGTACTCTACTAGCGATTTATGAAAATATGAGTCAGTGTAAAGCGTTATTTGATATGACTAAATACATTATTGCATTGTGACCGAATGTAATGGGAACGAACAAAAACAATGCATCAATTAATCAATTTATAGTCACTGAAATGCAAGCACATTATATATGTATACAACCATGTAGTTATTTTCTAGGAAAGGAAATGTAGTAAGGAAATCACGGAAAATAAGGGATTCAGTCTTATGAACACGTTGGAGAAATAATTATGAATATACACAGAGTTTTACGATTTTACGAGACACTTTATTAAAGTTTGGTATCAAATACCTAAGTAGTAGAGTTATAAAAATGTGTCATCATAATGAAAAATTCATTCTTTTTTGCAATATATGAAACGGATTTTTGAGTGGTGAACATTTTTTGAAAAGTACAAGCTTACAAACCATGTCCACCAGATATTTATAGGTAATTTCGGTAATATGAACAAATTAGTATATTCTCATTGATAAAGCTTTAGTTTACACTATTATGATTATGACTGAAAGATACATGAAGTATGCACTGTATGCACAAGCAGGTATGTGGCTTTTGTTGGATTTCATATATTATGGTACATCGTTTCAATCTGCAGCTCTACTCCTACTAATACTCCTACTCCACTACTTCATCATTTCTTATATACAACATATTTTGTCCTGATTATGTATGTAGCAGGCAATCATAATCATATTCCGTATCATGCTCAACGCTGCAAAATTAGACATTAAGTAAGTATTCGTGGCTGCCTCCTCAATGGATGCAAGCGACGGTGATTCATGAAATTCGGCTTCGGCAAGCGTCAGCTTGTTCCCAACCAGCTTACGATAAACTCAATGTCAGGGTCAGCGATTTTTTGCTGTGTAGTTTCCAATCGAGCAAGAAGTGTCATCTCACCATTCTCGGTTATTTATGGGTTTTCAAAGTCGTGGTAGTGCTATACATTGTTAGGATTAACCATCTGTACAAGCTTTTCACTATCACCTTTTATAGAGTTAATTTAACTTGTGTGACACAAAAATATTATTATTCACACTTTTGAGATACTCGGCTTAGCGTGGGGGTAAGAGTAGACTTAAGCCTTCAACCATTCTTATAATATTAACAAATGTTGGCAATTTGGGGTTTGGTTATCGCCACACTTGGCTTCTTGTGGTACTGGACTAACTCCAGGAAAAACAACTTCAAGTTAAAGAATGGGCTAAAGGATCTACCAGGGCCAAAGGGCCTGCCCATCATCGGAAATATGCTGGATATGGGTGGACTGGAGTATAAGCAGTTTGCCAAGTGGGCAGATGAATATGGCAGCATGTACAGGGTGAAAGCTGGAACGTTCAAGTACACCAATACATATTTAACATACATAAAAGCTGTTATTGGTTTTATCAGCATCCAGTAGGATAATAGGCATATATTTATGTTTTTTTTGTTTTAATAAAATATTCCACAGTACTGTTGTTATCTCGGACCCAAAATTGTGTAAAGAATTGTTCAACGATCCTTTGACCACAGGTCGCTTCCTTGCTCCAATATTTGAATTGTGGGAAGATAGTCCAGGAATGGGAATTGCAGCTGCAGAGGGCGAACGTTGGGCGGCTCACAGGAGATTTCTGTTGCGACATCTTCGTGACTTTGGATTTGGTAAGAGCTCAACGGAGGCTTCAATAATGGATGAGGTGAAAGAAGTGATTCAAACGTTTAAGAAGAAGACAGGAACGCCTGTGGGAGAAATTCGAGAGACAATGCGTCTTGCGTTTGTAAACACTTTGTGGCAAATGATGAGCTCTGAGCGTTTTGACCAGAATGACCCCGTCCTAATGAATTTAGCAAGCAACACAATGAAGTAAATTATTATTGAAATTATGATATACATACTATTATGATGACTAGTTTTTATTTTAAGCGATACGACTAGTTTGATTTGTATTTTTGCAGGAAAATGGACGACGTCCTCGAGAAAGGAACAATATTGCTGTTTCTGCCCTGGATGCGCCACATTATTCCCGAAATGTCAGGGTATAGAGCCCTCCGTAAAGTGATGGAGGAGAATAAAGAATTTTTAACAAATTTTATCAGTGATTGCAAGAAAACTCTCAAGCAAGATGAAGAGCCAAAAGATTTCATTGGCGTTTATTTGGCCGAAGTGAAGAAACAGGAAAGCGACCCTACATCCCATTTTCATGGAGATTTTGCTGGTTTGTTTTTAAAATATACCAATTATTGTTAGAAAAACTATTTTTTTTATAAATTTTGCATTAAATGTTTCTTTCATAGAACGCCAACTAGCGTCCATCTGTTTTGATATGTTCTTTGCTGGATCGGACACCACGGCCACTACTACCGCTTGGACTTTCCTTTATCTCTGCAAATTTCCTCACATTCAAAAAAGATTTCAACAAGAAATCTCTGAGATTACAAAGGATTCTCGCAACGTTTCCTTGACTGATCGTCACAACATGCCGTACACCCTCGCGTTAATTGATGAGGTATTGCGATTTTCTTCCATTGCCCCAAATGGTGAACCGCATCGTACCTTGGAAGACATGCAATTTCATGGATATTTCCTTCCCAAGGACGTGTTACTTCAGCCCAATATATACTACATTCATTTTGACAAGAAGCTGTGGGGCGATCCTTACAATTTTAGACCCGACAGGTTTCTTAGTGAAGACGGCAAGCAATACTTGAAAAGCGAGAACTTGCAGGCCTTCATGGTAGGAAGACGACAGTGTCCAGGGGAAACACTTGCCAGAGACAACCTTTTTCTATTTTTGACAAATTTTTTCCAACAGTTTCACATAAAATTCGATCCAAATGAAGAAGAGCCAAGTTTGGAAGGTGAAGCGGGCATTTTGTTATTTCCGTTACCGTACAAGGTTATTATGACCGAAAGACTTGTCGAATGAGAATGGAGTAGGATATTATTTTGATGGATTAATTGCATACTAACAATGTATGCCGAGTCAATCTTCCATTTCGAAAGTATGTTTCTTGTATATGTATTAATAAACTAGTAATGCATAAAAATGTACACCAGTACTAAACATGGTTTCAAGGTTACGCCAAATATGACATGTATGGATACACGTATCTGTGCATTTACATTATGCAAACACTAAATGAAATTGTAAGTTTAATTTGACGATGTACTGCCATAATATTAAAAACATGCATAAACAAACACGAAAGTGGATGGACAAATTATGTTGCACTGTTTTTGCAACAATGCATTCCATAAAGCGCATCTTTTATGCACGATCACATCCATAATGATTTACACAGCTACATTTACAACCTGAAAATGAAACGTAATAGCAAATTAATTACATTCCCTAATCATGGCATGGCATCGTAATCATGGTATTTGTGGTAATTCTAAAGTCGCTGTAACTTCACTCTTAACTTTTATTTCTAATTAATTGCTGAAACAAAATGATTCTTATTACATCACAGTTTTGTTACTTAAGGATGAAAAGAATTGCTCAGGGATTGTGTACAAATAAATAATAAGTATTACAAATTGTACTGTTAATTCCCTAGAATTGACAGTTAGGTAGAATGACATGACTATTGATGACGTACTAAAAACAATTTCTCTACACCGGTCAACTCATTATCGATATCAGAGATTATGACTACCGTGAAGTTCACATTTCATCATTTGTTTTGTTGTCTTGAGTTACAATTTTTGGTCATTATATTGATCTAGAATAATAGATTCATGCATAAGGACGTAGGTTGCAAGTATAATATATATAATTTTCTAGTCTTGTCTGCCCATCCTACATTTTCAACTCATCATTACTGCTCTAGCCCGTAACCTGATATACAATGTATAATTCATAAAGACATCTTTAACATACTTTGTTGTACGGCAGCAGGATATGAAATTTTCACATGAATTTATCCCATTTCCACAAGCAAGGTGAGGTAACGTACATATTAATGTGTTACTAGTGTTTCTGTTACCTACAAAAACAACTTTATTTAATAGCTAACACAAAACACGTTTAGAGAATGACGGAACACAATCACATGCTGATGATCTTTACTTGTCACAAACACCCTACTAGCGTCATTGCATCATCTCTCAAAGTCAAGTGGAAGCTCAGCGTACATACTTTTATCATTCAGCACAGTACTCAACAAGTGGCGTTCTTTTTTGGACGGGACCAAGTTTGTTGCACAAAAAATTGTTTTCCACAGTTCAGCGGTAACTCGCATTCGCATCATACTCTGCGAGTAGAAGGTCATTCAGTATTCAGTACAAGCTGGAAAATGTTCGCAATCTGGGGTTTGTTTCTAGCCACATTGTTTTTGGTGTGGTATTGGAATAAATCAGGGAAAAAGTTGAAACCCGGTTTGAAAGAGCTGCCAGGACCAAAAGGTCTTCCTTTAATTGGAAATGCATTAAAACTGGGTGGACACCAGTACAAGCAGTTCTCCAAGTGGGCAGATGAGTATGGCAGCATATACCAAGTCAAAGCTGGAAGCGTCCAGTAAGTCAAAAAATCTGTAATACCAATAAACCACGGAGCAATGCACGCTAAACATTATGAGTGCTGATTGCTGATAATTTCTCTTACAGAACCGTTATAATCTCGGACGCTAAATTATGTAAAGAAATCTTCAACGAGCCTCTTGCTTCAGGCCGTTTCCTATCCCCCATCTTCGACCTTTACGAAGATAAGCCTGGTCTGGGAATAATCAATTCAGAGGGTGAGCTATGGGCAGTACATCGAAGATTTTTGCTCCGCCATTTGCGCGACTTTGGGTTTGGAAAGAGTTCCATAGAAACCTCCATCATGGAGGAGGTCAATGAGGTTATTCGAATGTTTAAACAAAAGGCTGGAACTCCAGTGGGCGAAATTCGAGCAAAGATGCGTCTCGCTATGGTGAATTCCCTTTGGCAAATGCTAAGCTCGGAGCGTTTCGACCAAACTGATCCAAGACTGACAAAACTTGCCAACAACACCAGCGAGTAAGAAATTAATTTACATATTAAACGCAAAGTAAGATTGATTACCTACACATTTTTCATTCAATATTTTCATCTTGTCATTTCCTTCATTTTGCAGGAAATTTGAAGAAATTCTTAAGAGGGGAGCTGTGTTGCTATTTATGCCATGGGTGCGTTATATCTTCCCAGAGCTCTCTGGGTACAAAGCCATACGTGAAGTTTTAAAAGAGAATCAAGACATCATGTGGCAAAGGATTCAGGAGTACAAGAAAAACTTTAAGGAAGATGAAGAACCTAAAGATTTCCTGGGCGTTTATTTTTCTGAAATGAAGAAACAAGAAGGAGATCCCACATCTCAGTTTTACGGGAAGCAAACAGGTGACTAGTAAACATAATTTAGTTTTATTACATCTTAAATAATGATTTGGTATGCTTTTCAATCAATGTACATGATTAAAATGTTTGAATAGCAAAATAATGTTTTAACATCATGATTTCAGAATATCAACTGTCTGCAATTTGCTTCGACATGTTCCAAGCTGGCTCTGATACTACCGCAACAACTTCCGCCTGGACATTCCTATACCTCTGCAAATTTCCTGACGTGCAAAAGAAATTTCAGCAAGAAATTACTTATGTGACCGGAGACACTCGCCATGTGTCTTTAGCTGACCGCCCCAATATGCCGTACACGCTCGCACTTATTGACGAAATTTTAAGATTCTCTACCCTTGTCCGTGGTGGGGTTCCACATCGTGTTATGGAGGACATGGAATTTCATGGATTTCACATTCCAAAGGAATCATTGATTCTACCTGCTCTTCATAAAATGCATTTTAATAAGAATGTATGGGGAGATCCTGAAGCATTTAGACCAGAAAGATTTTTAAGTCAAGATGGCAAAAAGTACATTAAAAGCGAGAACCTACAGCCATTCCAAATTGGAAGAAGACAGTGTTTGGGGGAGTCTCTGGCCAGGGATAACCTATTCCTGTTCCTGACAAACATCTTCCAACGGTTTAGCGTCAAGCTTGACCCAAGTGAAAAGGATCCAGGATTTGAGGGCGAGGTCGGATTTATTTGTGCCCCGTTTCCTTTCAAGGTCATTATGACAGACCGGCTAACCTAAATTACTAAACCAACCAATCCTATGTCACTTTTATTAAATTTGTAACCGTGTCATTGTAACTTGAGGATTTCTATTCAATCATGTATAAATTCTCGATTTTCTTCCGCACTAACTGTTCACTTGTTCAGATACAATCCTGTACCTCATGGATTTAGAGTACGTTTTGGTTTTAAGGTTCCCTATTATGTTTTCTAAATATCTAGAGAGCATTGTATAGGCATATAGCGGCTTTGATTGGTAAATTGTTAGTACAGCAGACGTATAAGAGCAATGAAACGTACCGTGTTAAATTCAAATGTTCATAAAGCTGAGTTTAATCACGTACTGATTTTCGTTATGTAAAAATGATCGCAACTACAATATAATTTCATCGTTTTGAAATAAAAGAAGCTTACAATTTCAAATTCAATGTTTCATTATGCAATTAGCATTGTTCCATGTGCGATAAAAACATAGAACAACATTAAGATCACATTGTCATAAGATTGTGTGCATTATTGTAGTATAAGCATTTTATACTACTGTTGGGACTGGGAATGGAATATTTTGACGAGTCACGAGCTAAATTGTACATCAGTTATTTAAGAAGATGACAATATACACAATTAATCAATCAAAACTGCAAACTTATATAACACAACAGAGCGTGAGAGTTTATATAATATGTATGCTATGGACAATATTTTAGGATGAAAGGCGTGCATGCGAAGTAAAACTATTTTGTTGGAAGATTTGTGTGCATTTTATACGTTCCACGAAAAGGTATACATATGCAATGGTATACGAGTTGCAATTTTGGTGTTTGATATTACGTAGGTATCATAAATAATAAAGTAAAACGCTGTTTTGTGATCCTCAGATAAAATACATATATATGTACATAGAATACATATTGCACACATTTTGAATTTGGACTTCCACGCCAAAATGACTGGACAAGTCAAGAAAATCGAAATTAAGGTTCCCTTGTCCACAGAGTAATTTATCAATATGGCAGTTTTTTCTCATTTAGTTTCATGATGTTGCGTAACAACATTAAGTAAACTGGAAACGCGGAAAGAGTTTCAAACACAGTTTTAACTGACCTTTTAACTTAATTCCTAATTTTTTCAATAAACTATTTCGAAAACAAGATATAAAGTTGAATTAGTTGATAGAACTGAAATCAGCGTTTCTTAACATGTAAAAATTATTGACGCTTCCTAAACTTGCCAGCAGTAGATAGGATTTGAATGTAGGAAACTCCAACTCCGCGTTGTACGTAAATAGGAAAAAACTCCAAATAAAAAGTCCGATAACTTAGCAGTGTTTTGATCTATAATACTAAAAATTGGCAGAAGTGTGCACTGAATACGTGCAAAACAACTAATGCAATGATTTTCCTCAAAAGTTAATTTTAAAGGGTCAAGAAGCATTAAAAATATAAGAATTAAGATAACGTGCATTTGCTTTAAAGTGTCACTGAGGAGACCGTTCTAAATGCACTTCTTGATTATCTGTAAACGCATTTAGTAACGGGGTACGCGACCACGAGTGTATCCATTTTTCAAAACAGTTATTTTTAAACATTCGCGCGAGGCAATCAAGTCAATGATTCTACAATTTTACGAATGTCATGATGGGAAATCGCACAGCTATTCATAAATTACTCTTTACCTAATACCACCTTAACCACTAAGCATTTTCAACGGCCCAAATGCATATTATATTCACTTCACGGATGAAATAAAAAATCACCGATCCATAACGCCAACATCTTGCATATTTTTGTATCCAGCCAATCTATCAATTGTTATAAAGTGTTTATGTTACTCGCTTAACAACATTCATTCCGAAATGTGAAGCACCACAAAGTGACAAGGTTACATCGATTATGCCAGTTCAAGAGAGGACATATTATTTACGGGAAGATCAACACTCATTCAAATTGCATGCAATAGCCTGGCAATGCCACATTATGATGCTAAGAACACATTATCACGCCAGTGAATGGGACACAAAACCAATTACGATGCGACCTTCAGATTTTCTAATAAGAACAAAAAATCGTCCAGTCCAAACTTATTTGTTTGCTTGGCTTGCTTGTTATATCATTTGCTATGCTGTACATTATACATATGTACCACTGAATTATTAGGGAGCACTTGTGCTACCTTATAATTTCGTTCTGTGTGTCCGGTCCGTCCGTCCGTCCGTCCGTCCGTGAGCGCGATATCTTCCGAACGGAATGGAATTTTTGAATTCTGTTTTTTGCAATGGATTCCTAAGCCCATAGGGACGGGCTGCATTGATTTTCAGCGTTGTAGGTCAACGGCAACCGTTAGAAACCGTTACGAGGTCAATTTTTTTCAATGGTAGCATATGGCAAGTGCCATATCATTCGACTCGTCTATGAATATAACGCATAGATCTGAGGTCATTTTGAGGTCAAAGGTTATCGTTTAACGGTAACGGCGATTTCAAATATTTTTTTTTCGTTTTATGCTCTCCTGCTTAAACGGCCAACCCCATATGCTAACGGTAACGGTTAGAAACCGTTACGAGGTCAAATAGCAAGTGACATATCATTCGACTCGTCTATGAAGCACATAGAACTGAGGTCGTTTTGGGGTCAAAGGTCACCGTTTAACGGCAATGACGTTTTGACACTTTTTCGTTTTTGTGCTCTAACTTTTAAACAAAGGTGTTTGCTGAAGTGCTCCCTTTTTATGTTTTTACAAGAACCTAGTTAAATTTCATTCGCTTCTGGACAGACCATTTTTAAACATGCATTTTACAAGTAATTTGGGAACATATTACAATTTAATTTCTAGATAGTGAGCTTCTCATTTATTTATTTTCAAATAATAAGTAGTTAATTTTAACAATGAACATTCGGATTAGACTGTGTCATGTGCCAAAATTAAATCTGATTTTTTTGCTATATACGAAGAACGCCAACAAACTTGTTTCCAGCAAAGTAAACTTTTGAGTAAAACATTGTATTGTTCATGGACATTATAAGCATACTGGTAGGGCAGCGTATAGGTATATCCCACTTATAAAGCTTTATCTCTATCCTTTAAGCATGCTGGCCATCAGTTAACACAATAATATGTAATTATTATAAGCACACCTTCAACACATCATATCATGGAGATTCTCGTCAATTTAGTTGAATTTAAATGCACAAAATATAGAGTGTATGGATGGAAAAGGCTTTCATTTTCAGCGAGATTACATTGCAGAAATATGCGACCATTTTTTGCTTGTTTGTCTCCAGTGTCCGACACAGTAAAAAGTGGTATTATCATTCTGCGTTGCGTCACGTTTCAATGTCAAGTACAAGCACACCGCATTTTCAGTATTAATCATGTGCACAAAAGTCTCTCGAGTGTTATTTAATGTAAAAAAGAACCATTCGTCGTACAGCATTGCTCCGAACTGCATCGGAGTGGCTTAGCGCAGTCCAAGAATAGACCACTAGACTAGAAAATGTTTGCAATTTGGGGCTTGTTTCTTGCCACAATTGGCTTAATCTGGTACTGGAATAAGTCAGGCAAGAATAGCAGGGCGTTCAAGAATGCTGCGGACCAGGAAATGCCACGCCCCAAGGGTCTCCCCTTACTCGGAAATGCCTTAGACATGGGTGGGCATAAGTACAAGAAGGTATCCGAGTGGGCAGAGAAGTACGGCAACGTCTTCTTAACGAAAGCTGGAAATATCAAGTGAGCCATAAAATGAAACTTAAAAGGGCTTCAACAGCATCGTTCAAATGATTCGAAATTAATTTTATGAAAAGTATTATTGCCTATATCGTAGCACTGTAGTTGTCGCCGACCCAAAACTCTGCAAAGAACTGTTCAACGATCCCTTGACTACAGGCCGCTTCCAAGCTCCCATGTTTGATCTCTATGAAGACACACCTGGTCTTGGAATTGTCAACGCTGAAGGAGAGCTCTGGGCTGTCCACCGAAGATTTTTGCTTCGCCATCTCCGTGACTTTGGGTTTGGAAAGAGCTCAATCGAGACTTCCATCATGGAAGAAGTGAACGAGCTCATTCAAAACTGGAAAAAGAAAGTTGGAAAGCCTATTGGCGAAATTAGGGAAACAATGCGTCTCGCGTTAGTAAATTCCCTATGGCAAATGCTGAGTTCAGAACGTTTTGACCAGAATGATCCCAGGCTGATTAATTTAGCAACAAACACTACAAAGTAAGATTAAGGATTTTAAATGACTGAAATGATAATGTATGTCAGACCATTGGTAAGTAAATCGTGACTCATTATTTTTATCGTTTCGTAGGAGATTCGACGAAGTCATGGAGAAGGGAATGGTATTATTATTCGCGCCCTGGGTTAGGCACATCTTTCCTAAGCGCTCCGGGTACACTGACATCCGAGAAGTTTTGGAAGAGAATCAAAAATTCTTGGAAAATAGCATACGGGAGTACAAGAAAAATTTCCGCTATGATGAAGAGCCAAAAGATTTCATTGGGGTTTACTTGCAAGAAGTGAAGAAACAAGAAGGCGTTCCCAATTCCCAGTTTAGTGCAGATATAGCAGGTAGTCTACAAATATTTATTAAAAGCATTTCCATTCCCAATAACTTACAACTTAAACTGACCAGCAAACAAAAATTGATTAGACCGTCAACTGGCTGCTGTCTGCTTTGACATGTTCCTCGCTGGCTCTGACACAACCGCCTCCACCTCCGCGTGGACATTCCTGTACCTCTGTAAATTTCCACATGTTCAAAAGAAATTTCAACAGGAAATGACTGAGATTACCGGAGACACCCGCCAAGTTTCTTTAACTGACCGACCCAACATGCCATACACTCTCGCACTAATTGATGAAATTCTTCGTTTCTCCTCGCTTGTCCCCGATGGCGTACCCCACAGAGTCTTGGCTGATATGGAGATTCAGGGATATCACGTTCCCAAGGACACAATAATTCAGTCCAGCAATCATTACATTCATTTTAACAAGAAGACGTGGGGTGATCCTGACAACTTTAGACCAGAACGGTTTCTTAGTGAAGATGGGAAGAAGTATGTGAAGAGTGACAACCTACAACCGTTCCAAATTGGAAGAAGACAGTGCTTGGGAGAGTCTCTGGCTAGGGATAACCTTTTCTTGTTTTTGACAAACATCTTCCAACAATTTAGCATGAAGTTTGATCCTAGCGAAAAAGAGCCTACGTTCGAGGGTGAAGTTGGATTTATTGTAGCTCCGCTACCATACAAGGTTATTATGACTGATAGGTTAACCAAATCGTAATTATGGTGACATACTTACCTATGTTAAAAGCTGATGAATAAATAAAACTACACCTAATTAATTGAAACGTTTAACGAAATGAGCATCCAAATAAATGAAATATTTAAGGGAATAGATTATAGGGACTATTAGCACATAAATGTTCGAAAAAGCTTCTTCAGATTAAATGCGCTGCGGAGAGAAACTATAAATTATTATATTCAAGATTCATAACAAATTAGCTAAGTGTATTCATAAAGGGAGATTTTAATGACCAAGTCTATTAACTAAAAAGGTGGCATGAATAAAGTTTGTTCGATATACTGTTTTTATGAAATCTCTTGTGGCATCATGTATCTTATAAAACTGTCTTTAATGAATGAAACATACCTAGTTGCAGCATAAATACTGAATGAGTAAATAACGTTTTGCTGGTAGGATAATTTATGCTATCAAGCAATTACATCTGTCCTTAATGGAAATCGTTAATTAACGGAATGCGTGTAAATAATTAAAAATATCGAATTAAATTAAATTAATATTAAATGACATTTTGAAGTGCGTCATGGTCACATGAATTGCAATGTCGTCAACTTATGTGAGGAAAACATGCATTTCAAGTGTCAAGAGCGATTCCTCGTGAGCATACTTTGTACTTAATGGCACGCATGCAGCACTTTGTCTCAGTAAATTACCAAAATAACTGAGAAGCTGTCTGCGTTTTTATGATTAACCTGTAAGTATACCTTGATAAGTGACTAACATAATTAAGTGCTACAAATGTCATAGTTTTTCACAACAACATCCACGCGTCAACGCATCAACATAAAACACCAATTTGCACACCCGTACTGGATAAGATAGAAGAAACAACCAATACTTTGGCATTTCAAATGCTAATCGTACAAATGTTCACAGTCACCGCTCAATTACAAACGACTTTTGCATCAAAACTTCAAGATAATGGCACATTACAGCTTACGGCTTAGACATGGCATAATATCGTATTTAAATACCTTCAGTTAGGAGTACGGAGCAACTAGCGATGTATTTCATGGACAATGAAGAATACCAGTAAAGTAGATGCTTGCAATAAAAAAACTGAATAAATAGTGTTACATTACATTCCATACCTTGCCCACGTTGAGCCGCAAAAAGCAAATTGCAGTATTCCAGAAAGTAATGCTACTATTTTTACCCGTGACCGACAGAAAACATAGTCAAAGGATTGTTATCGTATTTTAGTCCAGCATTTGCTCTCAAAGTCAAGTTGTGTATTTTCAGCATTGGTCACGAGAAACATTTGATGTTCAAGTGTATGTATTTGGAGAGAGGAAAAAATCATTTAAAGTTCCGTATCGCTTCAGTTTGTAACATTGCGCAGACGACCGTCATAGGGTGTACATTTCAGACAAAATGTTTGCAATTTGGGGTTTGCTTCTAGCCACAATCGGCTTGATCTGGTACTGGAATAATTCAGGTAGCAAAAAGCTGAAAGATGGATTGAAGGAACTTCCCGGTCCCAAGGGCTATCCCATCATAGGGAACCTTTTGGATTTGGGCAGATATCCTCACAAGCAATGGCGTAAATGGGCGGGGGAGTACGGCAGTATCTACAAGGCAAGAGTGGGAAGCTTCACGTGAGTAAAAAATGATTCGAAGCGAATGCAAACTTTCACCAACAAAATATTGATCAGTACAGATATTACAACTTCACTTATATTTTCACAGCACCATTGTCGTCTCTGATCCCAAAATGTGCAAAGAATTGTTCAACGATCCTCTGCTCACAGGACGTCAACAAGTTTCCGATTTTGACTTCTGGGAAGACACGCCCGGTCTCGGGGTGGTTGGGTCAGAAGGAGAATTATGGGCAGTCCACCGAAGATTTTTACTCCGCCATCTTCGTGACTTTGGCTTTGGAAAGAGCTATATCGAGACATCCATCATGGAAGAGGTGAAAGAGCTGATTCAAAACTGGAAGAAGAAAGTTGGAACACCTGTCGCAGATATACGAGCAACAATGCGACTTGCCCTTGTAAATGCCCTTTGGCAAATGCTGAGCTCGGAACGCTTTGACCAGACCGACCCTAGACTGATTAAATTGGCCAATAATACCACCGAGTAAATTAATGACTACTTAATAATGTATATTATACATCACTTATGTGTAGCTTTTGTCGCTGAAATGCAATATAATTTATTATGATTTTACAGAACATTCAACAAAGTAATAGAGGGAGGAGCTCTAATGATTTTTGTACCTTGGATACGTCACATCATTCCTGAGCTCTCTGGATATAATGCCATCCGGAAGGTTATAGAGGAGAACAAAGAATTCATGACGACGAGTATTAGGGAGTACAAAAAGCACTTTAATGCAGACGAGGAACAGAAAGATTTTCTCGGGGTTTACTTGGCTGAAATGAAAAAGCAAGAAGCTGACCAAACTTCTCTATTCTATGGAGAAGTAGCTGGTAAGGCACACGTGCTATTAAAATCCAACTACTTTCCGAAATATTGATGTTTTTCAGTAAAGTGGTATCAAATATTATTTATTTCCTGTATACCAGAACGTCAATTGGCGGCCATATGCTTTGACATGTTCTTTGCCGGGTCAGACACAACTGCCACAACGAGCGCCTGGACATTTGTATACATGTGCAAATTTCCTCACATTCAAAAGAGATTCCAACAGGAAATCACTGAGGTTACTGGCGACAGTCGTAACGTTTCCTTGACTGACCGACCCAACATGCCTTACACGCTTGCCTTGATCGATGAGATTCTACGTTTCTCAACCATTACTCCCGATGGCGTTGCTCATCGCGTTATAGCCGACAAGGAGTATCACGGTTACCATCTTCCCAAAGACGCACTGGTGCAGCCCAGCCTGTCATTTATTCATTTCAATAAGAAAATATGGGGCGATCCTGACAACTTTAGACCAGAACGTTTTCTTAGTGAAGACGGCAAAAAGTACATCAAAAGCGAGAATCTACAGCCGTTCATGATTGGAAGGAGACAATGCTTAGGAGAGGCCCTTGCCAGAGATAATCTTTTCTTGTTTTTGACTAACATATTCCAACAGTTTAGCGTAAAATTTGATCCCAATGAAAAAGAACATAACTTTGAGAGTGAGGTGGGATTTATTCAGGCCCCCGTACCTTACAAGGTTATTATGACTGATAGACTTGCCAAGTAGCTTTACGATGATAACGAAAATTATATTGATAAATAAAATATTAAATGCTTAAAATGTATTTTGTATGTATTAGGTAACTTATATTAATTAAAATCATATTTCACAACTGGCACTGACTGAGCGTTCATTTTATCTTTACAAATTAAATTAATTACCTTGTATTGTCATTCTGAACATACTTCCTGATTCTGATAAAACCTGACAAATACAGTAAATTCTCGTTTGTCTTCCAGTTGAGTTTCATGTTCATGATATGAACATACTATGAAGTGCATAATTATGGATGGCATAATTAGATCATACATCAATGAATAATAAAATGCATTTATATAATTTGGGAGCCGACACCGTATAGAGTGCAACTTTTATGTCACAGTAAAGTTGCTTACTCCTATTCACTTTTAATCGATACTTTATCATTAAAAGTTTGATCAAACGAATCGCAATAATGGGTTTAGTATCTAAACTGTTTCTTCTTCTCATTCCAATTGGAATTGCTGCACTGTATGTCAAAATAACGAAGACTGATCCAATTCCAAACGTAGAAGATGAATATTGGGGGCGGGGGCCTAAATCTGAACAAGCCACAAAGGAGGACACTTCCATCCGTTCCTTCAAAATCGACATTCCTGTTGCAGTTATTGACGACCTGAAAGCGAGGCTGAAAGTGGAACTGAACTCAAATAGATTGGTGGAGCCGTTGGAAGGAGTAGGATTTGAGTATGGCTTCAATTCAAAATACTTAAAAACCGTGGGGAAGTATTGGCTGGACAAGTATGACTGGAGGACAAGGGAAAAGTTGCTCAATAAATATCCTCAATTCAAAACAAAAATAGGAGGGTTAGACATCCATTTTTACCATGTCAAACCAA
The DNA here is from genome assembly GCA_004115045.4 of Sinella curviseta. NCBI lineage: Eukaryota > Metazoa > Arthropoda > Collembola > Entomobryomorpha > Entomobryidae > Sinella > Sinella curviseta. Next base: position 41,224,604 of record CM023200.3, on the reverse strand, counting down.
CCACTAAATTTGGAATAACAACTCGACCATTACTATTGCTTCATGGATGGCCTGGTAGCGTTGTTGAGTTCCAGAAAATTATGCCATTGCTTTCCGAACCACAAAACTCAAAATTCAATTATGAAGTAACTTATCCTTCATGCAATTTATACACTCCATTTATATTTATAATTTATATCCTTCTTATCATCTCCAAGGTTTAATTATGGATATTGTAATGCATGCAATTATTTTTTGGTCTTGATGTTGCATTTAAGCTCATTGTTCCTTCTCTGCCTGGATATGGATTTTCATCTGCAGCATCAAGACCTGGTCTCGGATCTGTTGAAATGGCTAACATATTTAAGCGGCTGATGGAACGAGTTGGTCACAAAACTTTCTACGTTATGGGTGGCGACTGGGGAGCATTGATTACAAGTGATATTGCGACTTTATATCCAGAAAGGTCTTTAAAATACTTACTTAAATTGAACACAACTAATTAGGAGAGTATGATTTTACTTAAAATGCAAACCTAACATTTATTTTTATTCGGTACTTTAGAATTTTGGGAGCTCATGCGTCCTTTTGTGTCTCAATGTCTGGAGCGGCGCATATTAAGACTTTCCTTGCTGCTACGTTTCCCTCAGTATTTGCTCCCCCTGAGGTAGCAAAACATGTTATTCCATGGGGAGAGATGATTTCATTCGTCGTTAGAGAAACTGGCTACATGCATATCCAGGCCACAAAACCTGACACGATAGGTATTTCCTTCACATCGCCATATACCAAGCATGTTCTTAGATAATTTTTTATTAACTAACAACATAATATCTTATTTCGTTAAGGAACTGTCCTGACCCACTCGCCTCTGGGCCTTGCCGCGTACATTCTGGAAAAATTTTCTGCGTGGACTAATCGTACATGGATTACTAGAGAAGATGGTGGAATTCTAGAAAATTTCACATTAGATGAGCTTCTAGATAATGTGATGGTTTACTGGGTTACGGGCTCCATTACTACTTCAGCGCGACTCTATTCTGAAGCATTTTCACCAAATCGCAAGCACATAATTGACAAGTCAGAACGTACACATTTAGTCCCTATACTATATTTGCTAAGTATTGTATTCTTGGTGAATAACGATTTTCAATTTCACACTTTGTAGTGTTCCAACCAACGTTCCTTATGGTTGCCAACCCCTCCCTGGTGACCTTACCATTACCCCGGAATTTGTAGTGCGAGATAAATTTACCAATATCAAGAGATTTTCGGTAGCTCCCAAGGGCGGTCATTTCGGAGCATTTGAGGTTCCGGAAATTGTTGCTGATGATGCTGTCACATTTTTTAACGCTCTATGAATGAATGCGGCTTGAAACTGAAATATGAAGTGCATAAATCTATCATACTAATAAATATACAGGATAAGGTTGATACTAAAAGAGAACATATTGCCCTTCCAAATAATTTGTGATTTATTTACATTCAGATTTATACTTGTGATTTATCATCTCAATGTTCCCATGTGCATGCATATAAATACTAGCGTACTACTTATTTCCACCGTTAAGACACAAAAAGCCTTTCAAAGAAATTGGGAATTGTTTCAAGTGTTGTACTGTAATGGTATATGATAACCTCAACCATCACGCGATCTGGTAACATCTTGGAGTTAAGAGACAAAATTTAGCGGATCAGTCATGAATTGCTACACAAGATACATATTTATGGAACCAGATCCAAATGAGAAGGAGCCGGGGTTTGAAAGTAAGGTGGGAATCTTATTATCTCCATTACCATACAAAGTTGTTATGACTGATAGACATGTTAAATAAATTTCTAATTGGAAGTAAACAATGTTATGTATTGTAAAATATTAAATATGAAGGGAAAATTACCTCAACATAGCATTGCACGTTGTGTTCTTACTTTAAAGTATTTCTTGATCGCATAAACAACCATTGTTATTTTTCCCTTGGTTGGACTTTATGAGTGGTTGAGTTTGAATACTGTTGGTGATTTGTACCCTTCCCATTGAAAGGTTGAACTCTGGATTGAAAACAACGTTACATGTCATGCACCAGCACCACGAATGAAGGTCTCATGAGAAAATGCATGTCTGCATGTACGTATAATATGGCAGACAACTATTTTTCCAAATTTTCCAATGGACATATGTTATGCAACCGTCATATGATAAAAATTGATTTCATCTCATCATGGAACCTTTTGCCGTGTCTATCTAACAGAAAAAAGAAAGAAACAAGTAATTATTATGTATTTTTACGTCCCAGTAAAATTGATGGAATATAGAGAACCTTTTGTGCACAAAATATGAATCCTTTAAAAATAGATTAATGCTGTCACTATTCAATCGAAAATAATACGTTACTTGTCTTTTGTGTGTCAATCATCCATAGTTACTCCAGAATACTATTTCTTGTTAAAAATTATATCACTTTATATTTGCAAGAAAAAATGGAAAGGTAAACATGAAGAACAAAATTGGCTTGTTACATAATATAATCGCATATTAAATTAGTTGAATGATTTCTAGCTGCTTTGTAGAGGTCACTTGGGAACCCAACTATGCAAACGTAATGTAATTTCCAGAAGGTTACAAAATCGATCAAAATGGTGATTAAAACCGTCATCGCCCAGTGTTTAGCTTTACTCATTGTCCATAATGATCACAGCATTGTAAACGGAAATCCGATTTCCATTCCATTTGCAAATTTAAAAAACCAAGCTTCTCACTTTGTAATTTCTTTCTACAACGTTGCAAGTGAGAAACGCGTTTCATTCCGAATGTTTAGAAGCATCTCTATCACAAATGCACACAACCAAAGTCTAGAGGCAAGCCTTGATCAAAGATTTACTCAGCCATTCGAAGTGATAATAGCTCGAGAAGTTGATCTGACAACCCCATGGCTGCCTCACTTTTTAAGAATTTTTCACACGCGAATTTATACGGAAAGATGTATAACATTTTGGCTTAGTGATTCCGTGTTGCATGGAGAAAGTCTAAACGATAGTACAATGTTTGAGCTAATGTCGCAGCCAATTGTGGTTGGAGCCCCATCTCTAAGCTTTCTCGTTGGCTTCAAAGACGAAAATAAGGAACAAAACACTACCGAGCAGGCTGATAGTTTACTGCAGTTGCAAAAGAAAATTTCCTGGAACGGATATGGTCGGCTAGTAAAAGCTCTTGTGTTAGTTCGAATTGATACCTCATTATTTTTCAAAGATCCTGAAGCAAGTTGCCACGTTTGTCTGCACCAAATATTTGAATCCAAGAAATCAGTTTATTGTACTAGCGAGCTCATGTCGGCCCTTTACATGGCTCAGCTACACAATATTTCACTAGACTATCGGGATAGAGTTGATGCGGCTGTGCTGGATGATTTCTGGAAGCGTTTGGATCAGGACGAGTCAGAATACTTCTTCACTCGAACTGTTGGACCTCACGACCCTGTAAAGTTGGATGACCATTCATTACGAGGAAGGGAATTTTCCTCGGCTCATGACATGTTTCCTGTGTATTGCGAATACAGAAAAGTTAGTGGTGAAAAACTAGACGTTTCCACATGGATATCAGGTTTCCACGGAATCATTTGGGCCGTGTTTCTAACATCCATTCTTGCCCTTGTGCTTCTACTAAATTGCCATGCGGCTTTTGGGAGCAGCGAAGGTGGATTCGGAAAGGTACTTGTGGTGCTAACTAGTTCCATTACACGGCAACCTATTTCCGTCAGTGACACGATAAAAGGTGTGGTGGCGATAATCTTGCCGTCGTTGCTATTACTGGGCATGTTCTTTTGTACACTGTATGAAAATTCTATTCTGAGTCTGGTGGTCATACCACCTTCACCAAACATATTTCGAAGTTTACCTGTAGCACTGAAAGCGGGCTATAAACTCATGTGGGATCCTATGGATTACATGGGAATCTCATTTCTTGCATTTTTCAGTTGGGACTTTAAACTTTTAGGAGTGTATGACCGCATCAATGAAAGCTATTATCCATCCGGCTGGACAATTTTTGAGAATTCTACAGAATTTTTAGATAATAAAATTCTGCTTCCAACGTACGACGTAAACGTGGAAACTCATACGACGGAAATTTGGAAGAGTATGGAAACTATGGTGGGGAAATTAGATTCAGTGGTTTGCTACATCATTCCTCAATCAATTCATCATCATTTTGATGTGCTGGAAGTGCACACAGCCAACAGATATTGGCTAATTAGAACTTTTGTTAGAATTAGGGAGAGTGGGCTATTGGAGAAATGGGAGGAGTGGGCCAACTTGGCAAATTTGAGACGGATTGGGCGTAGAATTATCAAAATTGGGAAAGGGAACGTGATCAATAATGACAGTACGATAGACTTTTCCAAGTTTGCAGTTGTGCCTATACTTTGTTTATTAATTTACTTTGTCGCATCTCTTGTGCTCGTACTGGAAATGAAACTGATCAACTATAGTAGTGTAGAACTGGAGCTGGAATAGAGTCAGTGGCAAGTATTAGCGGAATGTGTTTTTATATTTCGTTCAGACTAAATAACTAACAGGATTGGTTATAGTATTTTTACATTCTTAAAATATTTGCATCAAACAATGGCCAAACATCACATTATATGAACATAAAATTAAGTTTACTAGCGACCTGTCCCTATCACATAATTTAGTAATTATTTCTATATTTCACATAAAGCATGTAAAAATGTTAAATGCATAATATGTAAAATTAAGATTTTGACGCAAATGTATTGTGGTTGTTCCGACATCATTCCTATACACTATATTAACAAGTTAATAAGTATCCATTTACTCGTGAGTAATTAAGGTAGAATAAAGAAAATAAATTTGTTTTGATAAATGATGTACTTAATCTATGCCTATTCATAAGAGAGGACCGTTGAAGAATTGGTTTACTTATGCAGTTATAATCGGTAATGTCTCAAACTACGATCAGTCGCATCGGCCGCCCCTTGTAATCTCTTTCTATTCATAAAGAAGACAATAGAAGTTCCGAAGATTAAAAATGAAGGGTATGCTATTTAATAAACAGTTTCATCCACCGACCCCAACAACATTGCAATTGCATTTACGGCTTTACTAAAAATCCCTTGAAATTTCCGTGTAGATTTGTTCATTTTCAGAATTTGAGATATTTACACATAAAATCATTACATTTTAATTGAACTTAAACATTGGCTTTCAAAAAATCACTATTTAGATTACACTACGCAGCACATATGTACATGTCGTCATAAGTTCACAATAGTTACCTATGCACTATTATGTCGAAGAAAAAGCTGGTAACATTGCATTGCAAACAAGGGGTATGCTCATGGGTCGGGGGATGAGACTGTTTATAAAATACCAGACCCCTTTATTTTTAATCTTTAGAATTTCCATTGTCTTTCCTTATCAATAGACAGAGATTACCAGGGGCGGCCGTTGCGCTGGTCTCAGTTTGGCATATAATCTTATAATCAGACTGTTTATCATAAAAAAGCAATTTAATTCATGTTGCTCAACATTGTCATTAATAAACGATTCACAAAATGTTCTTCAAGGATGATACACTTTTGCATAATTACAAATATTTTTAACCTACTAGGAATTACTAGAGACATGTAATGTAATAATATTATAGCATATCTGAGATATTAATCTAGCTTTGCAGCAGCAGTCAATTCCACTGAAGAATACAATTCTTTCCACTTTTCCCATTTGAAGGACACGTTTAGGTTATTTTAAAGAGAATGTTCATCAGCAATTTATTCCACTGTATTTGTTGCTGCTGCTTTTACTATACACCGAATATATGCATCAATTCATATTGCAGCATGTTAGGGCTTTCAAGTCCCCAAGAACAAGAAATGGAACCCACACACAAAGTAAGCTTATGGTCACAAGTGAATGTTTAACGCGTCATCAGTCATCATATATATGAACAAATATTAAACAGTGACAATTTACATTTTGGTGTTAGTGGTTTGATATGAAGAAACATCACCAAATGAAGGAACTGGATGACGAAACTTTCCAGTATATAGTCGAATCCGGGGACGATGTGTCCTTTGACTCGTTACTTGATCCCATCCTCATTCCTAGAGTTCCCGGAACCCAAGGCCATGAATTTGTAAAAGAGGCAAGTGGAGGGTTACACAATACCTAAGTCATAAGTACATATATACCTACATACATTCTTAAATCATGGCACGTTCGATGAAACGGCATACTAGTATTGTAGCAATTTAGAAACCCCAATATTGTCACCTATTCATTTCTGACGGTGTCAATATGTTACCTAATATTATATTATGCACGATTCGGGCAACGGTGAGGCGAAGGAATACATATTATGCCATATAGTCTGGAATTTACGGATTTGATTTTTTCATTGTCTTATGTGTAGATCGTGACCTTTCCACTGGTTGCTTACATGAAATAAAGACAATTGCATGTTTACATTAATAGGATTCAGTGACATTAAATTTTCATATTTGGTTTATGTCTCAACTTCATTCTAGTTCATTATGTCACATTTGACTGGGCTTGGATGGATAATTGAAACAGATGCCTTCGAGGACGACACTCCACATGGTGTAAAACCTTTTGAAAATATCATTGCCACTTTAAATCCAATTACACCAAGAAGGTCAAGTCACGAATATAAGAAAATCAGCAACACTTAAAATAAATTTGGGCGATCCAATCCATTGAATTGCATGTTGCTGTTGTTGTACCTTTCAGAAAAGTTGATGCATGCATATTATCATCGCTGTTGTCTTTTGTTCTATAAATTCTAGGCTGGTCCTTGCGTGCCACTTTGATTCCTTGTATTCGGAAGATGATTCCTTTATTGGGGCAATAGACTCAGCGGTTTCTTGTGCGATGCTCCTTCACATGGCGTCAACAATGGAGAATCTGCTTATCGAACATGGAAACAGTCAACAAGATGTCACCCTTCAGTTTATATTCTTTGATGGAGAAGAAGCATTCGCAAATTGGACGAAAACAGACTCGTTGTACGGCTCCAGACATTTGGCAGCGAAATGGGGCAATACTTCTTATCCTCCAGATAATGATGAGGAGAGTACTGAACTCGATCGCATGGTAATAATTTCAATCTACGCTCCACCATTTTATGATGGAATTATTCATGCATCTTCGCTTTTTCTCTCATTTCAGGATTTGCTGATCTTGTTAGATTTACTTGGAACAGCTAACCCTACTTTAAAGAGTTTCTTTCAAAATACTAATCACTGGCATGACGCTCTTGTTGAAACAGAGGAACAGTTAAAGCGCGCATATTATTGGATCGGCTCGCAGTTTGACTCCATTTTCCACCCAGGGCACCATAACAAACTTATTGGTGATGATCATTTACCTTTCTTGGTACGAGGGGTTCACATTCTCCACCTAATTCCATCCCCGTTTCCAGAAGTTTGGCACAAAACATCGGACAACAAAGAATCTCTTGACTTTCCTACAATCTCCAATCTTAATACGGTTCTTCGGTTATTCGTTGCAAAATATTTACACCTATCACTAGTGGCTACCAGACAAGGATGTTGTTTTCAATTTGATAGTAGTACGTGTGATAAATATGATTTCTTTCTTCAGTGACATTTACTAGCGTTGCGGCGACATACATTTCCCAAAATACAAAAATGTTCCAAATGTACATACAAACAAGAAAACGCGATGTATTTTTCTTTTTTCGTTTTTCACAACATGGTGCTGACAAGTGTTCCTTAAAATAAAATGAATGCAATTATATCTCTGTGTAGGTATGTATTTACTGGATGTAAGTACTTGGACACACTTCATAAAAAATATCGCTAAATTGTTTATATTTTTTCCACAGTTTATGAACGAACAAGTTTTGAGAGTTTAAATAAGGACGATCGGGTTAGAATTTTATGACAGAATTTGATGTGGAGTATGAGTATGAAGTATAATTGTCCAGTACTTCATACAACCAGTAAATGCATTGAGTTGAAGTATGTAATATATAGAGTTTGTAAAAACAAAACGAATCAAACTGGTAGAAAATAAATAAATTGAAAAGCCAATGGTTCATGCTACTATTGTTTTTCGCCCAGACTTAAGTAATAGTTGTCACATTACGATATTAGTAATTCATTGGATGATTACTATATTGGTATTAGGTATGCTTGCGTATGTACATAATTCCGGTAAGTTATTATATCATGACAAACTGTACAAAATAAAAAACAGACTTTCTGTAGCATACATGTTCTGTTTTACAAACATTTTAATAAATATTGAACGCTTAATATATGCGAAATTAACTGCAATATCATTCGTAATTTAAATTAACAGAAACATTTAATAAACTTCAGTCTGACAAATGAAATCTTTACTGGTGATAAATTTAACATATCTACGGGAATTTACCAGTTTTAGGTGTGTGGAATATTATAATACAATGAGTACATGGTGATTTATAGAAAACAGCTTTAGATTACTTCTTGACAAAGTGGAAATTTGCAAAGACATTTGGAAATGTCCCCATGGCAGTGGTCTTTTCCCCCACACCTAGGTCTATGTCTCCTAGGGTAAATACATTTCTAGGGCTGATGATATTGGGATTGATAATTTCAATGGTTTTGTTGGAATTCCAAAAGAGTTCAACCTCATCCTTCACATAACTATAACTTGCGGGTCGGAACTGGCAGACGACGACTTTGTCGCTATCGGGATGTTTGTCATCGCAGAACATGGTCATAGTTAACCGTTCGCTGTAGATGACATCCCCGTTTGGATGAATTCTTACCAAAACGTTTGGCTTGGTCAGTTGATGTAGATGTCCCTCCTTCTCTGTTGGGAAGAACGTGGCCGGCGTCCAAATATCTTGTGGAGTTGTCAACGTTAGAAACTTGTAATTTGGACAGTACTGCGTACTATATCTTAGTCTGTAGTCATTCCAGTACTGGCGAAATACAACATCCAAAGTCCACGTGTTTTCTGGCTCGTTCACTTCCAAAATGCGGTAGATAAGCATGTTAAAACTGACAGCGGTAGGGTAAGTGTTGACAGTATCACTTGGCCGGGGCGGTATATGAAAGTTTTGGCCGTATTTCCTTGTCGTAGCTTGGTGAACGGATGGTTTTCAAAACGGCTCTACTAATGGAGGAGTCACAGTTAGGATTGGAGTATGTGGTAGGCACTCCGTATGGTGGCCTGGGAGGAAGCCATCCCACTCCAATACTGAAACTTGGAGTTAATTGAATTGTTATGAAGGCTACTAATGAAAGGAGAATTGTAAAATTCATTATGTACAAACAGTACGGATTCAAAGATATTTCGAACAATTTTGGGATAAAAGTTGCAATTCAACAGACGTGGGAGGTGAATGAGCGGACAGGAAAAAATATTCCGTCTTTTATACGGCAGAAGTAACGAACAAAAAGTTCCTTAGAACCATGAAAATGGAACAGTTTTACGTGCATTTGTTGTTAGCACGTTTCTGAAAAACCTTCATATATTATGATCACATGATTTTTTATTTCAATAGAATAGAGTGAAGCATATTTGCAGGTTGGGTTCAAAGGGAGTTAATCAGATCAGAAGTACTCATCATGTACCTACTCAGAACAGGTACTCATGGACATGAAAGGAGTGCAGGTTCTTGGAAAACGATGAAGGTAAGCCTATTTAGTACCCTTTCGGGCACAAACGTTAACTAATTTTGTGCTCCGATTTTTATACATGTTTTTAAATAAATATAATCCGGAGTATTAATAATTTTCACACTGTTGAAAGGATTGGTTGCCCATTGTACTCTCACATGGCAATAACGTTTAGTATTATAAGAAACGGCAAAACAGGGTGAAAGGGGCAAGGTAAGACAGTCTTGAAGAAGAAATAGAATGTATGTGTATGTATTAATTCCTGAATAAAAATTGCAAATGAAGAACATTCTTCTAGAAGGACGGAAGCTTAATAATTGTCTGAAGACGACGATGTATGAGTAAATGCGGACAATTCGGTGTCTCTGAAGATGGCAATGGTTGAAAATAATATATGGCTGCATCATTTAGTAGCAGTACCTGTGCTACGTGGATAGTCCATAGATAGTTGACGCGTAGTAGCCTTGGTCCACTGTGAAAGTATTTATTTCATGCAATAAGTATGGACACACTTCATGGAATTTACTACGAAGTAGGGAGATTGTTTTACAGTAAATTCAGAATAGGTATTAAAAGTGAACCTTTTGCTGCAAATCGTACTCCCAAAAGAATATTTTGTTTCGATTTTTTAAGGTCAACTAATACACAGAAAGCGGTCTACTCGTACACACAGTTACAAGACAAGTATTTTTAATTTTGTAAAAATGGCGAACAATAAATTAACTTTAGCGAGTGTTTAATTGTTTGCCTATTGTTTCTAAAATGGTATAATATAAGATTATTTTATTAATTCGTGAGTATTGCATAAACGCTCATTAGGACAATGAAATTATATTTGCATAGGTGTATAATTTAATTCATAGCATAATAATTTCAATAACTACAGCCGTTGTTGCAACATTGTTAAGCACAGAATTAAAATACTCCATTTTTGTTTTCCGATTAATCACTTTACCTACCAGTAGTATGCTCAACGTTATTGGTTGACATGGTTGATCACTTTTCCTCAGAAATGTACCGGTTTTCGTCCACCTCCACGAATCGACACTCTCCATTTCCAAAGAATTTTCTCAGTTGTTGCCAGCAAGTTTCCACAAGTTTTAAAAATAAACTCAACAATGCAAACTATGAAACCTGTGACAAACGTGACATGAAAGTACATCAGCCCATCCTTAATATCAAAAGCATGCAAATTTGTCAGAGTCCCAACAACTATAATCACCATTGCAATAGCTAAAAAGAATGTCACTACCTTATCTACTAAACATCGTATCATTGTAAAGGGAAACTGACATGGTTTTGCACAAAACTAAATTCATTTCCACAAGTGGAGCAAAGTATCTATAATTTTTGAATGAGACTTATAAACGAGCCTCCCATTCCTCCGGTGGTAAGCAACACAAAGTTTCGCATCACAATACCAACGCATGGAGAAGCCATGAATGACACGAAGAATCCAAGCAGTTTGATGAGAAAACTAGTTGTCATGATGATTATCTTATTATGTGAGAAATTCCAGGATTCCAAACATGTTGAATATAAAGCTAAATAAAGAGGATCCCAGTTGCCTAGCAACATAATAATTGCTGAAATGTATGACAATGCGAAATAGAAGCTCATAACTAATAAGCAGTGAATCCCAATCGGATCCGGTTGCTTTCTTCCTTGGATAATTTGGCATAATTCTAAAAATTTCAGAATGCATTATTGTTGAATCATGTTTATGAAATACCCGATTGCATGTGTTTATATTTACTTTTGTAAATAATATTACCATGATAAATTAACTGGAGATATTTTCGGACTTTCAATGAACGACCACTCTGGAACACCATTGGGATTCCATCTGGTAGCATCCAACTGGTAACGCGTACCCAATCTTTTCCATAAAGGTAAATTAGAAGATCACAAAATAATGTCAGAAAAACGACTATAGCCGATATTCCGCAAACTAGAATCTGCGACAATCGAAGAAATCCACAAGAATATAAAATAAATACCTTGACGATGCTGGCGAAAATAAAGGTTACTCTAGCAATGGTGGCTTTGTAATAGTGATATAGCGCTTCAGTGTCACTGTCATCGTATTTCCACTTGCACCGTGTCAGTGTTTGCAATCCCATGAAGTGATGTAGGGAAAAGTGTTATCGATTATGATTTGGTTAAGTTGGAAAGTACATAAAATCAAAATGGTTGGCATGGTGATACACTGTTCACTAGAACATATAATTGTCAAATGTAATTAATTAGTCGGTGATTTCACTCTGTTGTTCCTTGCTATCTCCACAGGGTTATATAACTTACTAATCAATGTTTGAAAAAACCTACTACCGATTAGCGGGTTGAAGGTTAAAGGTATGATTGTCAGCGGTATTAAACCCGCTTATTGCATAAACATATTTTAGTCTTGTACTTAATATAATTTGTACAAATTATGAGTTTTTTCAAATGGTTCGTAACTGAAATTACTCACCTATTAAATTTATAATGGAAAGCTCAGGCTTTTAATGATAGATATTGCTTGATATGATATCATGCAAGTACGAATTTCCAGCAGTTTACTGAAAGGTTCCGTTTAATGTTTAATTACCTATTTTAATTTTTAAATTAGCATTTAACTTTAGGGAATTGAGAAAGGACCTTCCAATGACTACTAATATTCCAACATACAAAATAGTTCGTTTTTATAGTTCTTTGTGGCTTGAAAAGTATTTGGGGTAATTTGAAATTATCTAAGTTACATGCAATTGGCAATTACGTTAAATACAAATAGCTACTACAGAAGCAATATTAACTAAATATGAAGTAGGGTTTAGTACGTTTAATTTCTTTATGATCAATGCGTATTGGCTTCTAATATGAATTCATCACTGTCTTCAAATTAAATATTATAACGTCTGCTTGAAGGTAATGAGTAATGATTTTTTTTTATTGAACCGACCTCAATATGGCAAATAAGGGTCAATGGGCGACCTTGAATCAACATAGTTTTAAAAGAAATCAATCTGTTACACGCGTCAGTTGATTGATAATGGATACCTACTCTGAATTATACCTTCCTGGATCTGTTCCTTACTCTGAATCCGCGTTAATTAATTTAAAATACGATATTGATTAAATCATATATGTATTCTCCATGTGTGTACAGTATAGTGCCTTGATCTACAACAGTGTACATACATGTATCTGTTGAAAACTGAAAGCAGACAGAAAAATACCAAGAAAAAAATAGTAATAAATATGCATCACATTTATGTAATGGTGAATGGAAATTCACAAAGTCACAACGGAAAATACAATTCTGTTTTGTTTGTTACACAAACGAGGGTTATCATATCCGGTATAAGTTACAAATTAATTTTTTTATGATACATACATATATCACCAAACAATTCTTTATTTTATCATTTACACATACCCAGCCTCCAATGCTACAATATCGTAACTTCATAGGTAGGCATGTATGACAAATGACGAGTTAAAATATCCCAACCGTTGAAGAAGATAAGGTTTTCACTGAACAATAAAAAGTTCAAGTGACAGGTGTAAAATAATTTTTGGTTATTATGTTTACTTTGTGGAGCAATTCGGGTGACTATTGTGAAATGACTCAGATCAGATACAGTCATTACTCATCACTCATAATTAGATATGTATTTTTCATCAGAGTATAGATTATTATTACATGATGCATTTGCAGTTCATATAGAAAAAGTTATTCTTGCGATAAAGTTGCTGATAGTGTGATAATCAGTCTGTTATTGGACTTCTAAAGTAATTTTAGTAATATGTTCCAGCAGTTCCAGAGAACCATAATTACCTAGTTGAATATTTCAAGTTGTATACCTAATTAGATATTTTATGCCTTTTAGCTTTCAATTTTTTTTAAAAACATCAACAGTGATTTTCTTCATATAATGTGTCATGTGTATGTACCAGAAATGTGAGACTATATTTTCCGACGAGCAAATCGGAATCAGGCGATATGGGGATTCTTGTTAAGGCTCCAGGTTGATATATCAGAATTTACGACAAGATTTTACACTTAATCTATTTTGTCTTTATATTTTATATGTACGAAATGATAATGATGTGAAATAGATTTTGCATTTGGAGCGGCTCATAAGCTGAAAAGCAAATATAAAATTACTGAATAAACTCAATGAAATGTCGGCCAATCTGACCGTCAACAGCAGCTCATGTGATTCGGATAATTCGGATTCATGTGGGAGTCGAAATACTGGAAATGGTAGAAGTAGCAACATTGGAGCTGAAGCTAGCAATTGGACGCCAAAAGGCCTACGTACTTCAGAGGAGCAGATTGAGCTACATAATATTAGACAATGTCAAAGTAGTCTATCTGATAGTTCGGATGAGGAGACTATTGAAGTAGTACTAGAAATTCCGGAGCAAGAATGCTTAATGAAATCGAGCAATTGGGAAACCGTAGAAAATGACTCCTCTGCGATCACTCCAAGCTATGGTGTAACAAGAGAATTGACTGAAAATGCAGTGACCCATGAGAAGGGAGAAAAACAGACAATTGATGAACCCAGGTGGACCACCGTGAAATATATTAAATGGAAACATACAATAATGCTTTCTATTATCTTACTATCTGTTACGATTATAATAATTTCAGCAGTTGCTTACTTCATTTAGTCTGAAAATGGTTCCAGTAGTCATCAGAACCAAGATTGAGTTGTCAATACACATTAATCCTCTGAAATTAAGGATCTAAAGTAATTAGTACGGAATTGTGATACATTCCTGTGTTGAAAGTGGTAATTGAATTTTGAACTCTATATGTGCATAAATTTTAAATGGATGCATAGAATATTATATACATGCTACAGACTTTATTTATTTTTGCTTTTACTTTGAAAATAAAGTACCAACGTATGCTTATTTACGTGGTCGTTGTATGAAACAAATGGAATGGATCATCATACCGTTTCTATTAACGGTATAAAATTCCATAAATAAATCTCATTTATTATCACTGTCAGTGCAATGGTGTCAGTGCTGCACATTCCTTGCAAGGCCAATGCCAAACCAATACTTACAAATATGTACATTTACGCATACTTTTCTTGCTTTGAAAAATCACCCTTTTTGACTGCCGATGGTTGTCCATTTCAGTGAGAAATGTAAGCTTTTCATTGTTATTGCTTTCGATTCATTTAAAAGGGAAAGTGTGGTCTAGCAGCCTTATGAATAACTTGTGAGTAATTATAGCTTTAATGAATGGATGCCCTTGATGTGAAGTTGCATTGCATGCATCTTCCTTCTAATTTTCTGACACACTGCAGTATTTACTATTGCAAGAAAGGTTCGATTGCAAGCATCTCATTGAAAATGCTGTTTGAGTTCAATAATAATAAAATGCATACCTACACTACTATCTATATACCTATTTCACTATTATCGATGTGTAATGGTTAGTCTGCTGTATGTCATAAAAGTTGCTTGTTCAGTTTCTGTAATGTGCATAATTATATAATGCCATACTAGCCGTACCTGTGCATACATCAGGATTCTGATTCAGGAATATAAATGCTATACCTATTTATTGTATCCACACGCTTTCACATTTTTCTTGTAACCACAGAGGACTGAAATAAATGTAACATGATCCACGAGGCTGAGATTAAGACGCATCTTTTGTCGAGCCAAGGCCACGTGTATAATGTGATCATACTATACAGTCAGAAACTGGAATCAAGACCAATAATTTTTCTGTGGTACGTGAATTCAGTCCCGCGGAGGTAGTGGTGGCAGTCACGAATCATTATTTTGCCTGAGCATATTATTTTAAGCTTATAGTGCCTAGTAATCTTGTGAAGTACATAATGGAGAAGCCGAAAACATATTTGGATAGCAACGCCAACGAGTTAACAGAGTCTGTTGACAAAAACGTTGCCCAGTTAGCATCATATCAGTTGCTAAATATTTTTCCTGAGGAAGTGAGTAATCTCTGAAAATATTGCAATTTTAAATCTTTTGTCACTTATTTTAAAGCTGATTTGAAAGCATTTTTGTTACTTACACTTATTATCCTATTCTACAGATATGGCTGGATATTCTTGCCAGACTAACAAGCTCTAGTGACCTTGAAAATCAGGGTATGACTTTTTCCATGGATAAAATGATTTTATCCATTTTTACATGGATAAAATCATTTATCCATGTATAAAGTTGGATAAATGGATAAAATGAATTAGCATTAGGAATGAGACCATATGGGTTTGTTTACATGTATTTAATTAGATTAAATTATTTAGTGGCAATAACTGAATAGTTTTGAAACAACTAATTGACCCCCTTTATGACTTAAAATTCATTATTCATTTATGCCAATGGCCAAATATTAATTTTTAATGAAGATTTAGTCATTTTCTTCATTTTTTACATGATTTTTTCCATGTTTCTTTTTTCCATGTAATAAATGGGTTGCATTAAATACATGTATATACATGATTTTATCCATCTACTTCCATGTTGGCATTTTATCCATGTGCGCACCTTGTTGAAAATGTATCAAATGCATCGCTGTTTTTCCGTCAACTTCTCTCGCAGCGTGCAACCCTTTTCCTCTTCCCCAAAGTTTTCAAGATTTTGGCTTCAAGTCGGATGGACACCTCAAGTAATCTCTCCTTCACTGGAAGCTGTCGTCTAGTTTGCAGGGCCTGGAATCAGGACATTCAGACCCTTCACGAATCTCACAATGCCCCTAATCATGAACATTTGGAAAATCTGCGTAACTTTACCTTCCCAAGGAGTAGTAGCTCAGGAATTTACGAGTTTATTGAACATTTTGATAAAACGCACTACGTCGCACTGCCTACATCCAAGAATCCGTTTTTGGGGAGAACAGTAATCTTTGATGACACCAAATTCCGACCTGGGCTCAACACTGATGGTCTTGATTACTTGACACGCTTCTGGAGTGATATTTCCAACTTACTGATGAAATACGGATCTCATATCTGGCATTGTACAATCCACCTAGAGGACAAGTTCCCTTCCAGGCAAGACTACTACTTCAAGTTGTGTGAATGGATGGATCTAATGACGAATTTGAAGAGCGTCAAAGTAAACTACTATCACAATAGTAAAAACAGAATTGATTCCATTTACCGTCTGGAGAGAGATATCATGGACTATGCATTTCCAAAGTTGAAACAGTTGGAATCGTTGGAACTGTCAAATGTTCCAGCGCCCATTTCCAATGAAATTATTCGGAGAAATAATCACATTGGTAGATTGATGGTGAATGGTGTAGTGAGAAACGTGTAAATAGTAGGGTAGTGAAATATTGACATAAGCGAAAAAGCTATGAATTACAAACAATCGCGATGAATGTGATAAAGAACAATGACGAATAAATACGCAATCGTATCAAGCCGAAATAGCCATTGAAAGGTGCCATACGAAATTACTAACTTTAACTGCAAAGATGCATTTCATTTTTATTTATTACAAACACGTTAACAAAAAATAAGTTCATTATAACACATAAATATTAATCATATCATTAATAATCCAGTACCGTAAGCTACTTTGCAGTAAAATTAGTTACAAAGCATTTACAAAAGTCAATCTTTGCCACTCTTGGCGTTTTCTACTTCTATTGTTACCTCCTCAATTTCTAGATATCGCAATCATACTTTTAGAAATCATTCTAAATCTGATCCATCTCACCGTTAACGTGACCCGTTTCTTCAGTCATTCTAGCGGTAATGTCATACTTCTCCGATTTAGCCTTTTGTTGGTACTGCAACTTCCCGACAAGAATGTCATCATGACAAGTGACAAGATGAAGACGAGCCTGCACTTTGGGAAATTGATCACCACAATAAAAGCACTCATACAAGTACTTTCCATCCAGTTTATCCCGCAGTTTGAAAGATGTTAGCTCTCTGTCCACAGCACGTTGGCAGATTACGTTGAAACTTTCATTTGAAATGGCCTCAAGTTGGGCAGTGTTCAAGAATTTCTCTGGGTGATGGTATGCATTGTGATACAGGTAATTTCGCTTGCTTTTAAGGTTCTTCTTGCATGACAAACATTGATATTTGGTGGAAGTCGAGGCCTTTTTTCTTGAATGCACGGTTTTAATGTGAGTTTCCAGAGCACCTTTGTTGGTGAATAACTTCTTAACCTTCGTACAAATTGTACAGGAGAAGATTTCATTGAATGTTGGATCTTCCAATTTCGGAAGACACGGCTTCCTCAGCATATAACTTTTGGACTCAGAGGATGGTCGGGTTGAGATTACATGCGGGAGAAGCGAAGTTCCCGTCTTTGTAGATAACTTGCTATTTCGAGCAGTTACTGGAATTGTCCCTTGAGTTCCACTTTTATTCCCTGCTGATGAAGCTTTATTCCTCCTTTTGTAACGGACAGTATCCTGACTTTTCAAATTCGAGGCGGAATTCACACAGCGTTTAAACTTTATGTGACTATACATTTCATTTGCAGTCTGGAAGGATTTCCCACACTCTTGACACAACTTATGATTATTTGTCTCTGTCATCTTCGGTTCAGGCCGTGGATGATGTTCCCAGTCCATTCCAGATACGCTCTGATCTCCAATCTCAATGTCTTGCGATGACGGATTTATCAGCGAAGGATCTGGCTCATGATGACTTTGTTCAGAAAAGCAATCGAGCTGATCACCTTTTAGATTTTCCAAATGCTGAACATCCTCCAACTGCTGCTGCCCTATTGTCTTCTCCGTCTCGTTCAAAAACTTCTTTTTAGCCATGTTTCTCTCCTCATCCTTCTCTTCTATCATCTTTCCACAGCGGTTCTCGTACGAAGCTAATAATTTCATAACTAAATTGAGGATTTTAAAAAGTATAAACGCAAACATTAGTGTAAATATTGCTTGTATTGATTTAAAAAAAAATAAAACCTGAACTTAATTAATTCAAACGTTAAATAAACTTACATTGATCCTTTGCTTGATGCCTTAAATCATTCATGGTCGTCTCTTCTGAGGGATGATTGATATTCCAACCAGGCCCTTGTATCCCGTCAAAAGTAGTAGAACATTTTGTCATGTTCATCAGTTCTTTAAGAGATTCTTCGACCTGCACTTGCGCCAACTCCAGCAATTCACATAACCTGAAGAACTTTCCGGCGGCGAAGGAACAACTTCCGCACACCTGTACAGAACGATTCTTCTTGTCATTCTCCACCGCTCCAATGGCACCACACGCCAACTTATCCGATTCCATGACATTTCCGCCTCCGGATGCACTTGCTTCTTCTTGGCTATCCCCAAAATAGCTGAAAATCCGTCTCAGGCACATCTCAGTGGCGTTAGTGTCAATTAGCTCGTGTTCACAAAAGAAACACGAGTGCGGCAACGATAGCCATGATTTTCCTTCCATTGTCTCCAACTATTTAATACAGAACACTGCACAGTAACAATAGCAATATATTATATAATGTTCAGTCAGATTTTATTTTCCAGGTCACTGGTTGTTGGAAGCTTTCCCAGAGGGAAACAGGAAAGGACACAGTTATCACGTAACTGCCCAATTAAGAGGTTTTTATTAGATTCTGTAATTGCTAACTTTTATGAGGTTTCTTGTGATCGACCAGTGAAAAAAAAACAAGAGCAAGACAGCAAAGTAACCAATTATGTGACTACCTATGTCAGTCAGTCAGTCAGTCACTCAACCCAACAAGCAACGCCACAGAAAAAAAATACACAAGTCTAGGCCCTTCGGGCGGTAAATCGTGGGGTAATCTGCGAGCAACGTGTAAGCAAAATGCATGAATTGGTATACTAAAATACTAATATAGAATGCAGCTCCTTCGTGCAGACGTTGTCTTTGCAATAAATAAGCTAAATCAAAATATTTCTTTTATCGTCATCATTATTAACCGAATTTCAAGCACCGAAACGAAAAATTGTTATCAAAGTAAAAGTACATTGTGGTGTGGCGGATCAAAGATATGTGTCGCATCTTAATTCAATGCATTTCAATTTAGCGGTAGGTATATATCATAAAATGAGATAGCCTTATAAGAGCATAATATGAATATAAATTACATTTTAAAAAGTGAAAGGTTATGCCATGATGATAATTTTGTCAGAAACAGTAACATGCGGCTTTTGACTCTCAAATTCGTTTCAGAATATGTTGCTGCTTACCCCATACTATTTCTCATTGCACGAGGAATTTCATTATTACTCTGATGGGTGCATATAATTTATAACATTTATGAGAAGAAAATTTAAACATTATTTTGAATTTTCAGATTATAATTCTGCGGAATACATTCCCATTTTAAATACTGAAACGATGACGCTCATATCGGATTTTTCTGCTTCATTTAGGCAAAATGTCACACGAAGAACAAATATTTTTTGAGTTGGAGCTCAGCAGGTTGATAAATGCTGAGACCGTTAACAGTGTGGCAATTACATTACATTGGAGGAAAGGCATTCTGCAGAAAACCAGAACCTTCATAACATTACAGAATACAGATGCATGACAGAAGCGTCAATAAGCTAATGCTTTTACTTGATGAATAGCAGCAAAAATACTTTTATACGTGAATTTGAAAGGTAGTTTATTTAATATTCAATTCGATATATAATTGTAAATTCTAGGTTTTATTTTGTACTGACCATATGTGTATTTCTTTACGAACAAAATCTTACAAAATGTATTAGTATATGTATGTTTATTGTTAACACGCACGTGTGTCTTCCAACAACGGATTTGTCCTTTTTATGCTTTCAAAATACTTTACGAATAAATATCGAACAACATCAGCTTTCAAGGCCTTCATTTCAATTACTTTCGTTTGCACATTGTATAATAATATTATTCCCCTTTCCTTTACACAAAAACTGTCTGGAGCAACAAATAAGCTTAAACAGTAGTGCCACTCCTTAAAAGTATGAAGGTGTGAACTCTTTGTATGCTTTTGCTCGTTACAATATACTAAATAAAATATGAGCCTAACGTGTCGACAATGTCCAATTTAATCTCTGTTTTGACAGTATTGCTATTTTAATGAGCTGTCATTGTAGCTACCTGTTAAAGTTCCAAGTTTGCAGATAGTAATAGTACGACATCGGCCTTAGGTAGCTCCATTGTTTCGTCTCAATTCTCGCCCGATATTATTACCTCTATTGTCACGGAGGTGTCAGTCCTTGCAACAAGACTATCTCAATGGTAAAAATGACCTGAAGAATATTCAACATAAATGGCTTTGTCACAGTGAAACAGCTCAACCCTGAAAATCCTAGCGGAGGTCCAGTGTTCAAACGCTTATCCAGCTTTGAAATCTGTAAACCGGAAAAAAATCGTAATGGTATAATGTAATCGCTGCCGGCAGCAAAAGTTAATATGAAAAAAGTAGAAGCTTATTTATACGAACTGGAAAACTGTAAAGTTCTTCCGGACAACGCCGCACAATTTCTCTCGCCTCATGCGCCATCTCATTGACATTTGCCATGCAATAGGACACAATAAAAAGTCTCATGATGATGTGTATAAATGACCATGGGCTGTAAATCGAATGAACAATGCTATCTCTGATGTAACCCGGGTCCAGCGTGTGAAATAGCTAGATTTTAAAATATTATTTTTCAATATTCCATACACGCCATGTTTCCCCCATTTAGTCATGTAATTATTAAGTACGATTTACCTGCATACATAAGTAATAAATGTCGATAGTGTAAGCAGTAAAGATGAGTGGTGAAAAGAATTTATTCATGGCACTCATAACGTCGCATAAAGCTTCGTGGTCCTGGGCAAATTCGTTCCATGCTTGACGATCTGCCAGCGTAAGGGTGCAAATAAAAAAGCTTATTTTGTATCCGATTTCTTACGTAAATCGATATAATTTAAAATTAGTTCTCCCATACGTACCCATTTCTGTTGGCAGATAATTTCCAACTTTGTCAGGGCTAAGAAGAACTTCTTTCCCCATTTTATTCAATGCGCTAAAACGATAATATAGCGATCTTGCAAATAACGCCATCATCACAGCTACGTAATTGCATCCGTACAGAATTAGTTTATGAGCAATGAACGCCAGCACAGCTAGGAAGGGATAATAACCGAAAACCTTGTTCCAAAAGGGATGTGCACGGAAGTAGTACATCTGCAGAATTGGAGTATCTTTATTTTTCTCAACTCCATGCTTGGTATTATGACCTGTACAAGGCGAGGTAGTATTTTTCTGAAATTAATTGTAATTTAAGCTTTTTGAGGGGTGATACATAAAATAGAAGGATTACCGTTGATGTGGTCAAATACTAAAAAGTACTCCATGTGCAGCACTGCGTTCTCCAGAATTGTGGACGATAACATAATCACAGTGACAATGATGATAAACCACTTGAGCATTTTGTCTGGTCGTGTGTACCTCATGGTAGAATGGCATTTTGACCACACCTCAAACATTTTGGTAAAGCGTTTTCGACGAAGGAGGAAGTAACTGTAAGTGAGAAGACCCCACGTGGCAAATAAAGGATAGCCGATTGCATTTGCAATGTCTTTTGCGCTACTCTTCGGAAGACTTCCGGAATCAGCAGTAGCAAGGAGCGCATTGAATACCAGTAGTAAAATGCAGAAGATGTTTAGCAGGCTGGCCAAACTGCAAATGCTTCAAATTTCAAGAATACTCTATTAAATATGGTTATGAACTCTTAATCAATTAATTACTCTGGCCGTCTGGCCTTATGCTGCTAATAATTTTATACGTGCAAGTACCTGAATTTCCAGTCTTTATAGGAATGTTTGAACGTTCCGGAAATAGGGATTATGCCCAAAAATCGCCCAAGTATTAGGAAACCCCGAAAACTGGCAAATAAATCGGTATCCCTGTTTACTTTTGGAAGTTCCACTGGAACCTCTGAAAACAGCTTGGAGTTTGCTGAACCGGCCGGACGATGGAAAATGTTCATATTTCCGTAGCCCATAGTTTTTACACTGCCCAAAGACTTCTGGACAAAATCACGGTCAAACGACAACCAATCTTTAGAATTTGACGTGCTTGTCTTTCGTTGTGGATGTGTACATTGTTCAAACCAAGGTACTGCGTCTTTTGATGATACACGACCAAAGTAAATGTGCAGCTTTCTACAATAATGACACAGAAAAGTAAGTTTTTAAAAAGTCGACTCTTCCTTCAACCTTCGCTGATAAAAATAGCAGAATTACGATAACTGTTTGTTTGTCACTGTTTTTGTCAAACCAAACTTTTTGCCCATTATACGAGCAAAATGCTGATGAAGGTAAATTGAGTAAAGTGTGAGTTACGGTTTCAATTTCGAATATTGACATGTGTATTATTCAACAATGCACAAAAAAACTTTTCCACGTGCTTGATTGAACAATAGTCTAGGTAATCGTTTCGGTTTGTAAGACATGAATAATTGTTGCATATCAATCATAACTTTTGTACTGGCAATTTTTTTATCCATTTCACATTGTAACAAAAACCGAAATTACCTTTCTGCGTTTCTCAGTTCTTTTACTCTATTGACAGCTACTACATTACACAATGGTTCATATTATACTGACAATGAAAAGAACCACGCAATATGTTATGCAGCATGTGTATGATTATCGCTGATTTTGCAAATGCTTAATTTCTCTGCATTGAAGCATCATGACATGAGTGTCAAACAATACATAATTCTCGCAGAGGGAGCTGAATCACTTTATATACCTAGTATCGGGTCACCGGCTCCGGCCTATTTTTTACATGCGGTGACCGCTTTGCAGTCAACAAAGATGCTGTAAATAATTACTTTAATGTGTTAAATAAAAATGTGACAAATGCCGTGCTATTAATTACACCATAGGACAAAGTAGATAAAAATTTAATATTTTTAATAAGATTTTTAATAAGATTTTTTAAAGAGCTTTAGTATAAGAATTGTAGGACAGGTATAAATAGACAGAACCTTCATGTAGATTTGAAAAATAAATTATTTAAGAGAAATGTAACTTCATCGGTGACACGAGCAAAATTATTGCTGCGTAATGAATATACATAGGTACATACATACATGCATGTATAATATGGTCAGACACATAAATTCAAATTTAGTACGTATCTATATATTCACTGGCTCCACTATTTTACTTTTGATAGAAATTAATCTTGGTAGTATTTACCACGCTCAAACAACGCCTAATATAAATTGAATTAGTACATGAAACATGGTTTTACATTCCGAATAAATATGAAATCTCTTTAATTTCGAGCCTCCCAGAAAGAACTATACATACCTACATAGCAAAAGTGTTACATATCAGGATGATTTAACTTTTTAACTTGTTTTTGTCCGAGTAAATAATTGAACGCAATAGGTCGGGCAAATTTAGAATGTTGAGATTTGCATAAAACTGCTATTGCGATATAACAATCATGTAGCACACAATAATACATGACACTTGAATCTTTCGTAACATTAAAAGCTATCGCATCTGAGCATCGTACTGTATTTCAGTAACTTTAGACCAAGCTCGACCTTGGTCACTTCATATTTTCCTTCCCTATTTTTCTTGGCAAAACACAAGAAAATGCTGGTATCAAACGGCCTTCTCGGAGAATTTTCCATTAGTCTGAAGTTGTTTCAAAGGCTCCATTTGTTTCAGCTTGCAATGCCGTATCAAATGCAGATAGTGGAAGCCAAAGAAGAAACAACCCTCATTTGTAAATCTAATCTAAAGTTCAGCAGAAAACGGGGAGATTGGGCAATTCACACATTCATTCTACTCATGTCTACGTTTTGCCTGCTCTTGAAACTTGTATTCCCGTCACCCCTCAACCTCAACCAGTCGTTCTTTAATTCTACCAACATTGTATTTCTAGCTGTGATATATTTCGGCCAAGCACTATGTACAATATTGCATTATCGACAAAGAAATCGGTTTCCTTATTTAGTCAATCAATTCCTCTCGTTTGAAAAACGTCACGTCAGGAAAAATCAAGAAGCCCAATTCTGGCTGACAAATGAAGCATGTAAAAATGCCAAGGAAATCTGCAGTCAGACTCGAGTGATTTTCCTAATTGAAAGTTTTGTATTCCCATTGTCATCCCTTCTCTTTCAGACGGTCCCTTGGAATGTGTTTCCTATTCGTATTGACCCAAACGGTTCCATGTTACGCTGGACATTGCTAAAATCTGTATCCCTACTTTGGAACTACATTTCGTTTGGATGCCTTATGTCCATGTCCACAGCAAGCACAATGATAACCTTCATTATCCCCACATTTTCGCTTCAATGCACGTTAATTGCCCTAAATAATCAATTGAAGCGGGTAGGCGGTAAACTCTCCAAACGCGTTCATGAGCACGTCTACACGACCACATACAGAGAGATCCAGTTGCTGTGTCAATTCTACAACTGGATGTATCAGTCGCTATTTATCCCCTTGTTGCTGACACTCTGGCTCTTTTCTGTAATTCTCTGTGGATACACAGTCATATCACAATACGCTAGTTTGAATATCATTTCGTTGTCCATTTTTCTTGTCTTTGTCATTCTTGGAGGAGCCACCATTGCAAATGGACTGAAATTACCAGCAGGTGTGCACACGCTAAGTGAGGAATTGGTTTGTGGAAATCAGTGTCAGCGCGGAACCAGCAAGACCAATCAAGTAAATCTGATTTGCGCATGTGGGAGTAGGAATCACAAAATTACTAAAAGGGTGCGTGCCTCCTGTCCGGCAGTGAAAGTGGGATTTTTTAGTACAAACTATATTGATGGGCTAACCCCAATTACTTTGCTAAATTTTTGCATAGAACAGATTGCCAATCTTGTGCTAATTTAAAGTAAGGTCACCTCAACAAGTTAATTTATTCCGTTTTACTAACCACACATTTATTTACATTTCAATTTTTTGACAATACGATATACCACCACAACAAAAAACAATAAAAATACATTTGATAGAGTTGAAATAATCTGCTTAAAATTATAGAAAATAATTACTATTTATAATAAAAAATAAATATATTCGGTTTATATGCCAAACTTTTCAAACGCTCCTTGAGACTTGACAAAGTTCAAGTCCTTCAGTAGAATTTCCATAGAAGTTTGTTTGTAGTTATACAATTCTGGAAGATACTTTGCAGTTTTCGGATTTTCGAAAAACCTCTCAGGATTAATGATGTAGCCTTTGTTGCCCGGAAATGCATCCGATGCCAGGACTTTGAGTATAAACTCAAAGTCCTTGTATATGTCCTTAAGTGCCTCCAATGGCGTTTCCGTAGTTTGTAGCATTTGTCCAAACTCACTCAACTCCACCAGCCCCACTTCCGTTCCAAACTCATTCCTTGCCAAGTTGATAAACTCTTGCTCCACTTGTGGATGACGACAGGAGATGTTGTAAACCTCACAAGGAGCCTCATCGTCAAAGAACACCTTCAAGCACATCTTGGCACACATGTCGACGGGTAAGACATTGGCAGCAGCAGGCATGCTCGGCATAGCCTTCAATTTGAGATAGGTCATCAATCTCAATAACAAATGGTTACTCGTCCAGTTGATCTCACCGGTTTCGCTATCTCCGGTGATGTAAGGTAATCTGAAAACCTTAGAGGGCACACCTCTCTCATTAGCTTGTCGTATCAGCAGTTCCGAAACGCATTTGCTGGTGTAGTAGCCAGGAATGCCGTAGTCAGCCAGAACTTTCATTTCTTTCGGTTCTGGCCATGCGTCAGAAAGCGTCCCTTCCTCGTTTTCACTCATTATACAAATCAGCGTTGACGCGTAGAATAGCCGCTTGGTTTTACCCTCAACAGCAAACTTTAAAATGTTCAGGGTGCCTCCAACATTAGCACTCCTGATATCAGTTCCCCTTCCATCGTTAACTTCCCTGTAAGCCTCAATATGATTTGATTTGATAGCACAGTGAATAATCGCGTCAGTGTTGTGGCAAAGCTGGTCATATTCTTTGTCACTCAGCCCAAATTTTGGCCTGGACAAGTTTCCGCTGATACATACGACCTTATCATAATCCACTTTGGAGCTCAGGTTCATGGAGCGCAGCGCATTCTTTACTCTATCGTCTGGCGATGCGTTTTCTTTGGTCCTGACAATACAGGTTATCCTTTCCACTGACTTGTAAGATTTGCAAATTTCTGCTAGGATGAACGGCCCAAGTTGCCCCGTAGCGCCAGTGAGCAGAATTGATTTCATTTCAGAGGAGCGTCTTACCGAAGCATTTTCCTCTCCAGTGGCTGGACGAATACTTTCATCCAACTGGGAGTCCTTGGTCAAAAGCTGGAAAAATTCCTCAGGCGGTAATGTTTGTCCCAATTTACTAGCCTCCTCGTCATCATCTTCATCCTCATTAACAACCTTGTTAATAATTACGGTAGCCAGCTCAGAAATGGTATTACAGTTTTTCAGCATGCTCGCCGAAACGGTGATCCTGGAGCCCAGCAAAGTTTGGATGCTATTCTTCAACTCAATCATCATCAATGAATCCACCCCTAAATCTTGAATGTTGGCATTCTCGTTTATGGCTTCGTCTGCCTCGAGACGGAGTGCTGAGCGAACAATTGTTTTTAAGTAAGTGCAGAGCACAGCTACTTTATCCTGCTTATCAACTGCCTCATCCAGTTCCTTCCATACTTGTTCCGTGGATACGCCCTTGAGACAGGATGTTCCAGCTCGAGCTTCCTCCAGTAAACGCTCGTCTAGATAGTACTTTACAATGGGGCAAAGCATACTTAATTTGTGGAAGGAATCATAGTCGCCAAATGACACTTGAGTTTTGGCATTTCTCAGGGCCACTTCCAACCCATTCAACATTCGCTTCATGCTGACGGGAAGGATACCAGAAAGTGAAATCTCCTTGGCGCAGCCAACCTGAGCCCATTGTCCTGTTATCATTTAAAAATTGAAATTAGATGTGTAATACTATCATTGGAATTTTGTTACAGGTTTACTTAATACAAAAATCATAAATTGTTTCCACTTACCCCAATTGATGGTGAGAGCCGGAAGACCCCTGGAATGGCGATAATGAGCAAAAGAATCTTCGAAACAGTTTGCTGCAGCGTGATTTGCCTGACCAACGGTACCCACCATGGCGGTAATCGAAGAATACAAAACAAAATGTTCCAAGGGAACGTCTTTTGTCAACCAATGCAAATTCCAGCTTCCCGATACCTTTGGCTTAAACGTGGCTTCAAAAGTCTCCCAGGTCTGGTTACCATACAGATTGTCGCGGATAACCCCAGCGCAGTGCTGGATTCCTCTTAGAGGTTTTCCACTTTTACAAATCATGTCGATGACACGTTTGCAGTGGTCAAAGTCACCCACATCAGCCAACTGCACCGTAATATTGTAACCCTTCTCGTTAGTGAGGTGATCAATTTCCTTGGCGATTTTTGGGTTGGGGGCACTTCTTCCAATGAGAACAATGTCCGTGGCTCCTTTCTCCAACATCCACTTGCAAACTTCAAAACCAATTCCTCCCAATCCTCCGGTTATAAGGTACGTGTAATTCTTACTGAAAAGGGATACTTGAACCGTAAATTTTCCATTTTCCGTTGTCACTTCCGGCATGGTACAAACAACTTTCCCAATATGCTTCGCCTTTTGCAAATGTTGCAGCGCCTTTCTCACGTTCAGAGCATCAAACTTGACGAATGGCAGGGACGTGATACTTTCGTTTTCGAGGAGCTCACTGACATTGGCTAGAAGGGGTTTCCACTCATGTTCCTCCAGATTTGTCAGGTCAACAATAGAGTAGTCCACATCCGGTCGTAGGACTTTAACTTCCTCACAAGTCCATACGGACAGCTTGCTCATTTCGATAAATCTTGAGTTTTTAGCAGATGCGTTCAGTGTGGCCTCCTTAAAACCTGGGCCTGTAATTGAATTTAGTACAACGTCGACACCCCTTCCATTAGTCACCCTCAAGATGTCCGCTTCGTATGACGTGTTCCTCGAGTGGAATACGTGTTCTATTCCAAGTGATTTAAGATAAGCTCTTTTCCTGGGATTCCCTGCAGTTGTAATGATATTAGCACCGACATGTTTTGCCACTTGAATTGCCGCTAAACCCACACCACCAGATCCCGTGTGAATCAAAATTGTCTCTCCTTGCTTCAGTTTGGCGACCGTAATCAGACAGTGATAAGCTGTAAAGCTAACTGCTGGAATTGTGGATGCCTCCCAACACGTCATTTTATCGGGAACCCGAAGGAGGAATCTTGATGGGACCATCAGATGGCTGTGTAATTGGTGCTCTTGAAAATATGCTCCAAACACACGATCTCCCACCTTCCGCGAGCTCAAGGGCCCTACCTTGGTCACCACGCCAGAGAAATCCAATCCCACAGTGTTGATTTTCTCAAATGCTGCACTGGGCTTCAGAATGGCGAATATGTCCCTAAAATTTAATGCGTATGCCATCACCCTAACTTCCACTTCATCCGCTCCCATTTCCTCTATCTCCAGCGGTTCAAACTTCAAGTCTTGAAAAGCTCGGGTGGATGGGAGTACCAATTTATATCTATCCGTGCCTGGTGGTAGGCTAAGCTCATCCCCATGCAAATCCCCTTTAGAACTTTTTATCAAACGTGGCTCGTATCTTTGCGAATTTCTGTAGGCCACTTGTAGCTTGTTCCCCTTGCAACTACTCATCTCAAACAAGATTTGAGTCAAGGTTTGGCCAACGTCCAAACTGGAATCCAAGTCAATGTAGCGTACGAATAAATCGGTAAACTCATTCTTTAGGGATTTTATCATTCCAAAGAGTGTAGCAGAGGTGGGATTACAAGTGGGTATGTCGCCAACAACTGGATGGACGCCACTAGTCAGTACATAAAGTTTGGGAGCCCTTTTCAATGTCACTAGTTTTTGCGTGATGGTCATAAATGGATACGCAACAGCTTTTTGCTCGTTTTCAAGTGGGTCAAGTCCCCAGGCATAGACAATCCCAGCGATTTTGTCGTCGTCCAAAATATTTTCCACCAGCTTCATCTCCACCTCACCTTTAACAATAGTGGTAACCACGTATCCGTATGACTGCAGACTGACTGAGAGCTGACTTGTTATTGGAGAGTCTTGCGAGGGGGCAAACACCAACCACCTTGTAATCTCATCTTCCGCGTCCATTGATTTTTCCAACTGGAAGTTACATAATGACTTCATATCTATGTCTGCAGCCTCTGCACAGATACTTCCAAGCTTATCCATGTAGATTTTTGACACGTGCGTTGAGGTGAAACCAGACAAGGACAGCACTTCATGCCAAGTGTCCTCTCCCACGCAACAGTGATACGGTCTCCGATGGAAATCCTGGAAACGCCAGTAGCCCTCCAGTACTCCAAATACAAAAGTAATTGGACTATCGTGAATCAGGGTTTCATTCACGCAGAGAATTCCCTTGGGTCTCATGGTCTGTCTTAAATGAATAAGCGATTCTTGGAGATTTCGTGTGGCGTGAAGAACGTCGAATGCGACAACCACGTCAAAATAGTTAAGAGGTATTCCCTGATCCAAGGGACTTTGCTCAATGTTGAACAGGGCATACTTGATGTTGTCCTTGTATTCCTCCAGCTTTTTCTCGGCCTTCACAAAAAAGCTTTGGGAAATGTCCGTAAAGTAGAATTCAAAGTGGTTTCCCCAAGATTCCTTTAGGCAGTTGAGTACATGAGAGCTGAGAGCACCAGTTCCAGACCCAATTTCCAACACTCGAATAACTGGATTTCCGGTATTGGACTGATTCACCTCTTTCAATTTGGAGGACAGCGTTTGAAGGAGAATTGTAATGCTGGACATAATGTAGCGCTTGTGATTGCCGTTTTGATAGAGACTATCTGCCGAGTATATTTGCTCTTTTGGATCGGTCGGGAAGAGAATGGACAGCGCGGACATGTCTCCAGTCAAGATTTTGGAATAGCTTTTTGATATGTAGTTGCAGGAATTTGCGACGACTGTCATACCAGCAGTCACCCGTGATGAATTAAAGTATGCATGCAGCTCGTTCATTTCTTCCTTCACGAGATCGTGTGACATTGGAATTCGTCGGCATACTCTCCATTTTTTGCTGGCAACGTTATACTCCATTATCTTATCCTCAGCTTCCAACAGGGTAAAGTAAAAGTGAACCAGTTGGGAAAATTTTGGAAGGATTTTCAAGTCTTTGCAAATCTCGGCAACGGTGACAACTTGGTCAATTTGAGGACGCCAGTCCAGCTCATACAATACATTAAGAATGTAGAGATAAATAACTCGCTCAAGCTTTTCTTCCTGCTCCTTTTCGTCTGCAGGAGCAGTGTTCCGCACGTGATCAATTTGACGCAGAAAATCTTCATCGGAAATGACCGGCTCTAATGCAGTGAGCTCAACAATATTGCTGTAAGGTCCCGGGACCACTCTCCATTGCTCTTCCCACGCTTCCGGTACACTGCTTGTTTGCAACTCTAGAACAGACTCTATTGTCCTGACATTTGTTTGAATCAACTCGACATCTTCCATTATAGCTATTGGTGTGAGAGTGTTATCAGCAGACGAACTTCCAACAAAAACGTTACATTTGTCATCCTCCAGCCATGCATGCATGTATAAAGTGGCTTCACCCGGTATCTCATCCAAGCATGAAAATAGAGTCAATTGTCCAATGTGTACGGGAACTGTCAATTTTGTACTATTTTCATAGCGAAATTTGGTCAAAATACTAGCTTGAAACATTGCGTCTATGATAAGCGGATGCAAAAGATATTTCTTTGAATCCTTGGGGATCCCCATTTCTGCCACAACTTCATCCACATTTTCACCTTGCTTGGCACACCAGTACTTTGCGATAGCTTTGAAGGTTTCTCCGAATTTCAGCCCGGCATCATCAACGCGTCTGTAAAATCTGTCGGTGGACATCTCTTCATTATCCTTCATGATTTCTGTGACTCTGTTGGGTTTCCACTTTTGAAAGGCATCTTTTGTAGTCGGCACTGCTACAAAATGGGAGCTTGCGTGTTGAATCCACTTACCACCACCACTACATCCTTCTTCCTCTGACGTCGTGTGTCGCTGATGGAAAATTTTCACACGGAAGCCTTGGCCTTCGTGCTGATCCTGATGGCCATCAGAAGATTCTGGCAAATCCACAATTACCTGCAGGCGGCAGCTTTTTTCTTCAGTCAACTCCAAAGGCGCATCTATCTTCAAATCTTGAATTCTCAAGGCTCTCCTTGGCATCTCCAGACTTTCTGTCAGGCCACTAGCAACACAATGTCCAGCGGCCAAGCAAATTTCCGTGTAGCCAGCTCCAGGAAACACGACCCGGCTTCCGATGCAATGATCCTTCAAATATGGAACCGACTTTAGGGTCAGGTCATTTTGGAATATGTTCAGGGTGGAGGCATTTGACACGGCGTATCCCACCAGAGGATGAAGCAATTGACAGTTGTTACCAGTTGGCTCCACCCAGAATGACTTTCTGTGGAACGGATGGAAAGGGAGCTTCACTTTATTTCTCAAGTACGGCTCATCGTAACCCTTCCAGTCAACCGAGTATCCATGGAGATGAAGTTTTGCTAGTGAGCCCAACATGGTTTCCCAATCACCTTGGCCCTTTCGGAGACTAGGTATGCAATTCATTTGCACATCGTCATTGTTCATGGTAACAAAACTGGAGAGGACTGGTTGAGGTCCCACTTCAAGATAGTCCTGCACGTCAAGTTTTCGCAGGACTTTACATGCTTCCACGAAACTGACCTTTTCTCTGGTATGACGCACCCAATAGTCAGCATTGATTTTGGACAAGTCTTCCACCAATCTTCCCTCCATTCCAGAAATGTATTTGACATTTTCATTGGTTTCTGCCATTGGTCTCACAGTCTCTGCTATCTTCCTGTATTCCTCCAACATTGGATCCATATGCCTGGAATGAAATGCGTGGGTGGCTTCCAAAATCACACATTTTTGTCCTTCTCCCTTGAGATATTCCTTGAATTTTTCAATTTTATCTGTAGCCCCAGCAACCACAGTTTGCTCCGGATTATTGACTGCTGCAAAATCCAGTTCTGTAATTTGAGCCGCTTGCATAAGTTTCTCGACTTGCTCCACATCTGCCTTAATTACCAGCATGCTTCCTCTGGGCAGATTATCAATCAATCGACTACGCTCAGCGACCAACTTGAGAGCGTCTTTAAATGAAAGAATGTTTGCTGCGACAGCAGCACAAAATTCGCCAAGGCTGTGACCCAAAACGTAGTCCGGTTTGATGCCCCAGCTTTGCCATAACCTCAGCAGACAATATTCCACACAAAATATGCTAGTCTGACTGTAGATTGTCCGCGAGAGCTGACTTTTTGCCGAGTTGTCATCATTCCAGAGAATAGGACGGAGGGACAAATTGTATATCTTCTTCAGTTCCCTGTCACAAAGGTCGAAATGAACCTTAAATACTGGACTGGATTCATAGAGTGATTTCGCCATCCCAGGATACTGCGACCCTTGGCCCGTGAATAAAAAGCAAATGTTTCCCCCTTCCAGTTTCATTTCACCCCGGGCCGTGAATTTGCCTGATTCTATTACCTGCGCAGCTTGCTCATAGTTTTCTGCTGTAATAAAAACTTGATGACTGAAATTAGCCCTGCCAACATTGGTCGTGTGTGCTGCATCTGCAAATCTGCCATCACTTCCTTTCCGTTCTGCAAACAATTTCTGATGACTTTGCAATAAATCTTCCAAGGCTTCCTGAGTCTTGCCAGAAATCCTCATCAAATGTAGAGGACGCTCCAATCCCAAATTCAATTTTGGCAGCCCAGTTTCTGGCTTTTCTTGCAAAATCACATGCCCATCGGTACCAGTGATCCCAAAAGAACTGACTCCTGCGAATCTCGGCTGACCTTCAATCTTTGGCCAAGGCACAGCTTCTAGCGGTATCATTGCAGGGATAACATCAAGTTTAATTTCTGGGTTGAGTTTAGTCAAGTTTCTGTGTTTTGGAATCAACTCATGTTCCATGGCCAAGATAGCTTTCATAATTCCAGTTATTCCAGAGCAGCTCTCAGTATGCCCCACATTCGTTTTCACAGATCCAATTACCAAAGGACTGTGCCTGCCTTCACAACCGTAAGCCTCTGCAATTGCAGCCACCTCCATGGGGTCACCAACTGCAGTGCCGGTCCCATGCGTTTCTACAAAGCTTATTTTCCTCGGACTAATATTAGCGTCCTTCAGTGCCATCTTCATTGCAAGCGCTTCGCAGTGGACCGTGGGCGTTCCCAAACTTCTGCTAAGTCCTTCCTGGGACACAGCCGAGCCTCTTATTATGCTCCAAATGTTATCCCTGTCACGAAGGGCATCACTCAATCGCTTTAGTACCAGCACTCCACACCCTTCAGCTCGAGCAAACCTAATTATATAAAATATCAATTAAAATTATATACCTGCCTAATTAAAATCAAATTTTGAAAAAGGGTTTAAAAAATAAACTTACCCATCTGCCTTCTCATCAAAAGTTTTACACCGCCCGTTGGGTGATATAACGTACTCCATGACGCTACTTGTGAATGGCTTCAGAAGCAAATTGACACCACCGGCCACGGCCAAATTAGTTTCCCCGTTTCTCAAGCTCTTGACAGCCAAATCCAATGCCACAATGGCAGAAGAGCAGCCACTCTCTGTGGCAATGCTAGGGCCAGTGAGTCCCAACAAGAAGGACAATCTCGCTGCAGCGGCTCCAATGCTGTTTCCCATGTATGTCCGGAAAAAGTCGTAATCTGGCGAGCTCTGAACAATTTCCCGGTAATCGTTCATCCAGCTTCCAGTGAAAATTCCCGTGTGACTCCCATGCAAACTTTGAGGGTCAACTCCACCATCCTCCAAGCTCTCCCAAACAACTTCGTGCAGAAGCCGTGTTTGAGGATCAAGATAAGCTGCTTCCTTGGGACTAAGACCAAAGAATCGTGCGTCAAATTCGTCGACAGGATCTTTCAGGAATCCGGCGTCTGTGTGACGATCTTGCTGAGCGACACGTACAGTTTGCTCTCTCTTCCAACGGAATGGTGGTACTTTGCAAATACCCTCATCACCAGAGAAAAGTTGATTCCAAAATTCCTCCAGACTGTTAGCTCCAGGGTAGCGGCAGCTCATTCCAATTATAGCTATTGGCTCATTCTTGAAGCAATTATCGTCAGAAGTTTGGACCTGTTCCGTCTCTTGGTTAAATATCTCCATCCAGGTAGACACGATCAATTGTTCAACTCGCCCCAACTCGTCATATTTTGACATGGCCAACAACGCAGCCATTTTTTCAATCAAATTTCCATTATCAAAATGTTGCTCAAAGTGAATCATGGGTGGAAAAAGATTCTCCCTGGGGAAAAGCCACAAATTTGAAAGTCATTAAAAATCACGGTTTGCGTTTTACAGTTTGTACTGTATGTATTTTGATGACGAATGCTTACTCTGTTAGGCAACCAGTTTCCATTGAAAAGGATCCAACAATTTTGTCCGGAAATGTTCCATTGTCCCCTTCCGTATTTCGAGCTTCGACTTGGTTCTCAAACCATTCATTCACCAGATTGGCATATGAAACTAGAAAAAGGAGAACAGCTTGAGTAGACAATATTTTTTTACTGATAACAGTTTCCCAATTATCAAATAATATACCTTTTCTATTATTCTTCGAGTTGGCGGTAGCTACCAAAAATTGACATAACTGAGGACTCGGACGATACACGAAAATGTCATTTGTCCTGCCACTGCAGCTCATTCCTTTCCCAACATCTACATCAAATAGTGTATCAACATTTTCCAACGCAAGGAAGTTTGGTGATAGAAAAACACACTTTTCGAACAGATCCAAAGAAATGGCAAACAACTTTGCTTGCAGTTCTTTCTTGAGAACGTTTATCTTGTCCGTGGAAGCAGGGAGAAGAATGTTCAGCTCATCCGCATTGAACACGGCATGAAATGATTTCCGCAGCGTTGCCCTGTTAAAATTAATAATATCTTAATAAGCTTGTCTTGACGTGCTTGGAATAGCACATTTCCACGAGTTCACTACTTAACAATTACCTGCTATCCAGGGACACTTTTCCATTTGTCACCACGACAATCCTGCGTGTTGTTCCGACTCTCTTGAGGGATTTTGCCAAAACCAAAGCGGATGCTACGCTGTTATCATCAACAGCGTACGTTATCCAAGCTTCCTCTTTTCTCATAGCTACAGGAACACAACAAGAATTAATGGCTGTGCTACAAAAAGTGTGAATTTAAATCAATTAGAATGTTGTAATATTATACCCATTTTCTGCTCTTCCCTTGATCCTATATCCAAAATATAATTTTAAAATATGAGTTTTATTAAATCTTGTGAAAGACAAAGCAGCTTGATGTATCTTCTCCAAAGTCTACACACAAAATGAGTCCCGGATCACCAACGGAAGCCAAACCTATGCATGCCATAAATATCCTTGCTCCTAAAATTGCCGTATCAATTAATTGGACAATTAGAAAATCCTAAAATACGCAGTACAGATATGCATGTCAGAATCTGTAAAAACCCTCCGTCGACGATAGTTGGCCGGAACATCATGAAAATATGAAACTCATGAAATCATGCAAAGGTGGTCTAGGTTTTTCCTCACTAAAGGTCTACACACCTAAGTATTTATACTGGCGTCTTTAAAGAACTCAAATGTCTTTGACGTCTGCTGAACTTGAAATTACTAAAATACCCTTGTGTTTGTACTATTTAATTAAAGACGTACATGTGGAATTTTACAAGAACATCGTGTCGTAGTAAATAGTAGTAAAAATAATTAATAATAATATGCGTGCACTTGATCTTGGGAGAGGGCGAATTTCCCAGATAAGATACAATATTGTAGTTAAATTAATCAATCAATTAACCGCATGTAATGAGTGCGTGTAGGAATGTTACAAATTATCATAATTTGTAAATACTAGAACGTGTTTTCTATTCTGTTACGACTACTTCTACAACTATTTACTATATTTCTACTACTACATTTTATTATTGTGTTTTAATCAATATTTAAGTGACAGTGTGGGAATGAAAATACTACGCAGCGTGACGCAACTAGTTGGATTTTTATTTCTTTCCGTGCAGGGACCTGACCAGGACTTTGGACTTGAGCCGCATGGAAACTAACGTACATACTGAATTCATTAGTTATAAAGATAGAAAAAAGATTGTGATGGCGTTGTTGCTGTTGTTGACGCACTTGAATTAAATAGTAAAGTTACATCAGTAAATAGTTACGACGTCAACAAATAGGAATTACAATTATTCCCGGCAAAATTTTGCATGACTTTAATAAAACTACTGGACTGGTTGGAAACGCTAAATATAACGCCCTCATTATCAAAATGCATGGGAATTATTAACTTGGATTTTTTAAATTCAAAGACAAATTGAAATGACGCAACATGAAAAAACAATTCCTACTGTTCAGTGTTCACAATGCCATAGTACGCTAGTTTACCACATGGTTTACGGTCGATTTACTACATTTACTACGACTAATGATTTCCC
Source organism: Sinella curviseta (assembly GCA_004115045.4). Lineage (NCBI taxonomy): Eukaryota > Metazoa > Arthropoda > Collembola > Entomobryomorpha > Entomobryidae > Sinella > Sinella curviseta. Next base: position 41,187,427 of record CM023200.3, on the reverse strand, counting down.
ACTGATTGGAATAAAACAATACGAAAACAATGCTACATTTGGGTCATTAGTTTATAGCTTTCCCTCCTAAAATCGAGAAATTAGGAAAGTGCCACAATCCAGTAAAACAATATGATTACAATGCACGTGTCTTAATGATTGGAGTAATTTAATTAATGTACAGGAATCTATGAACAAACTATTGCCAGTATATATTATACATATCTACTATATATTCTGTTTGACTTTGGACTGTTTGGACTCCCCCATCGTGTCTTCAATTCAACATCGTCAATATCAACATGGAAAAAGTAAATCTACATTCTAGTGCATAAGTAAGTAGAGATGCTTCCATGGAATCATGAGTCTGATTACACATTTATTAGTATGCATTAGTATGCGTGTCTACAAAAAGTCAAGAAAACTTCTGGAATATCTTTTGGAATACAAACGTCTATATAAACACTTGTCAATTACATAAATTAATGTGTTGAAATCAGTATATAATAAATAAGTAATTTCGAAGGTCAGTTCCGTTGCAATTTCGAAAGATGTGTTCTCAAGTGTAATAATAATATAAACCCAGCAAGCTAACATGTAGCAAAGTGGCGGAGCAGGGACACCCTTAACATGCATCTTTCAAAAGAGTCAGCTGAGTACCACTACAAGGAATCGTTTCTTAAAAACAGAATGCATACATTCCAATCCGTTTCCAAGTTAGAACATAAAACGAAAAAAACAGGTATTGCCGTTAAACTGTAGCCGTTACGATTAAAATACCGTCCGATTTGCATAAAGAACACTCAGGGGAGTCGAATGATATGCCACTTGCCGTATGTGACATTTGAAAATTTCGAAATCGTAACGGTTGCCGTTGGCCGTTATCGCTGTCACGCTTGTCCCATAAAGCGATTGTGACAAGCTTAAAATTCCAAACCACTTAAGCAGGATAGTATAAAGTGTAAAAATATTTGAAATCGCTGTAACCGTTAAACAGTAACCGTCAACCCCGAAATGACCTCATATCTATGTGTTATGGTCATAGACGATTCGAATGATATGTCACATGCCGTATGTGACATTTGAAAATTTCGAAATCGTAACGGTTCCAAATGGTTACCGTTGGCCGTTATGACTGTCAAGCTTGTCAGATGAAGCGAGTGTGATAAGAAGTCATTTGCCGAAATCAGAAGTGAAAAATGTCAAACCACTTAAGCAGGAGTGCATAAAGTGCAAAATTATTTGAAATCGCTGTAACCGTTAAACAGTAACCGTCAACCCCAAAATGACCTCATATCTATGGGTTATGGACATAGACGAGTCGAATGATATGTCACTTGCCATGTTTCCATTTTAAAAATTTGACCTCGTAACGGTTACTAACGGTTACCGTTGACCTACGTATTTCAAAATCACGCTGGACCCTTCTCAGGTGACCAGTTATCCATTGCCGAAAACAGATTTCAAAAAAGTCAAACCGTTTTTGAGTTAGAGCGCGCACGGACGGACGGACGGACGGACGGACATATCGATCTTATAAAGTGGCTCCGCCACTTAATAAACTAAACTATACATTACGTAGGAATTAATGGTATTCAGTCTAGACCAATTTCTTTGTTGTATTTTCTATGTAATGCTGACACGCTCTCTGATGTAGGTAACCAAGGAAGGTAATTAATACATCAACAGAAAACTAGAAATTTTTTGAAGCTAATTATGATAATTGTTGCTTCAAGAATTCTACTCCGGTGATCTCAAGTCATGTTCCAATTACTGATAGAATTACATTTATCTCCCGGAAAAGTCCAATGTCGAAATCTTAAAATACATATTCATCATGGATTCAATGCCGCATTTTCTCAAGCATTTTGCTATTGCCATTTATGTGCACCGAGGAAAGTCATGAATAGCGTGAGATTAAGTGTGTACGGAAGTTCCAGTAGTAACATCAATAATGTAAAATAATGTTACATTATATTGTATGTATTGAAAACCGAGTTTGGAGAAAGGCACGAAAGAAAACTCGAAAATATTTCAGTTTTAGTTTACTCTTGTGTCCAGCAAACTTGTAATTAGACTAAAAGGTGAGATTAATTATTTTAATTCATTAGTTAATTACATTTATTTATCGACGATAATTTTAATTTTGGTAGGTATATTATTTAGTTATAATGCTTATTTATACGAGCATGAATAATCTAATTTAGTTATCACCAAAAGCTGTTATACTCGCCAAATTCGATTACCACACTATTGCGACCACTACAAACAAAATGATTCCAAAACAATTCAGAGACAAATCCAGCTAAACAGCAAAGAGTGCAAATAGAGTACAGGACAAAAATGACAGAAACGCTCCCTTTGTCCAGTCCCAAAGGTTCCACAGGAATATCCTCTTTTGCCTCCGTTTTTGACTTGAATCTGTAGGCATCCTGAGCCCGATTACTGCTTTGAAAACTGTCGCAGAATTTCATCCAGTAAGAATGAAGCCCATTCGACTCCATTCTGTGAAATAAATGTAGCATGCTCGAAGAAACAATATTCCCATCCTTATTAGAAATCTTTATCCTTCTGTTCGGTATAAAAGTCCACGACTCTGGAACATAGTATGCCGAGTTTAGTTCTTTGCCCATATGGCACCTTCTCAACCCTCCTTTCCTGCTAACTCTGTACCTATCCACATTTCTCTCAGTCAGCGTCTTATGATAAGCCAAGATGGATGGGAACGGGGCAAAGTATGCCAATTGGTTTTGAAACGCCACGGCATCAATAAATTCAGGAAGACTCGCTTTCATTTGAATGTTTTCCACAAGATCTCGCAGACTAGAATTTCTCGTAGATGCAGCGGCCATTAGCTTTGTCATGAGCAACACGTTCTTCATGGGGCCTGCATCAGCGAACACGAAATTATACTGCTTTCTCTTCAGATCGTCAACCGTTTTAAGCACGTTCGGTTGTAAAGGCGCAATTAGTAAGCTGGTCAACATGCCAGAGTACAAATTATTTAAAATCAAGCAGCACACGTACCATAGTAACAATAGTTTACTTGTTTTATTCCAGGTTACCACGCTGGATAAGATACCAGCAAATGTCGCAAATATGGCGTTCGAAAATACAATCTTTGTATTAGACAAATTATCACGATTTAGTATCCACAGCGCTATTGTGACACCAATCGCTTCAACGCAAATTAGTAGCCACATTGTTGCGTCAAATGGTTGGAGAAGAAGGCTCAGCCTAATTTCATTGACATCTTGGTCCACGGCGCAGTAAATAAAATTAAAGTACTGATACCGGGACATATAGATAGACGCCTTTGAGCGATGCAATGGGATGAACAGACTTGCAACGAGCCCTGGTGACACTAAAGGGACTAACAGCCCGGAGTGATTATTGACGCTTATTTGGCCAGATTTTAAGCCATTGAGATCAGCCACCTGGGGAGTAAAATTACAAATAATTGCCACCTCTGTAACTAGTTTTGCGATTATTACAAGGGTCCTGTTTCTTTCCTTAGTTATGCCAGAAAATCCGTAAATATCGGCCGCTCTTGAACCAGCGATGGCTGTGAGAAGGGTTTGGGTTAGAATTCCTGGTGTTCCGACGAGTACGGATGTACCGTTGAAATCAGGAGTGAAATAAAATGACATGTTATAGGTATCTGAAATGCTAGGTCATGACTTCATGATCATCTAAAAAAAGTAAATACCTATGCAATCCTTGCTAATGGTACTCAAACAGTGATCGTCTTCAACAGAAGGCAAGAGGGTAAAATAACACTTTCTCCAAATTAAATTCAGATTTCAAGCAATAGTTTGTGTCAATAAAAGAGGATTATCACTACAAAAGGCGATAAGATCAATAATCAATAATATGAACTCGGCCTATTTTAACACATGTACAAACATTTCGTAACAATGATAAAGGTTGTAAGCCAAATGATTGCGTCATACATTGCAACGTTGAAGACCTAGAATTTAGGTGACAAGGATAGTAAAATTACTTTTCTGTCCAAGAGCAATAATAGTTGATGAATAACAACATACGAACGGAAGCATTATTGGTGGCATTCAGTTCATCCAGCTTCATTCTACCGTCTGATTATCTGAGTCACGGTACGTAAAAATAGGCATTTTAATGTTCTATTTGTCCTTCTGTATTCATAATTCGTTCACTCTCGTTTCAAAACAGAATAAATAGTGAATGTTCGAAACTTGTAGTAGAAAACTACTAAGTAGTGAATATTAAATACGAGGGTGTTGTCTGCATTACATCTAAAAAATCTTCAGACCCTGAAGTTCAGGGTAAACATATGCATATTCATCCATCAATAATGCCTACTGGCTAGAACTCGCGTGACGCCCATAACAGCTCATAATCATGATTGCGTGGCTGGGTCTGAGAATCAATTTAGAAGGTCCTCCCCACCTCAGAAATCTGTATGACGACGATCTAATAAATCGAATGTTTTGGGATGATTCCAATTAGCGTCTACAGACAGACAAGCAATCATCATAATTTTGAAGAATTTTATACTTCCACTGGAAAATAATCCAAACGAATCCAAAGTTAATAGCTAGAGAAACAAATTACTCATGGCGTAGATTGTTTGTTAACACCGATTTTCTTGATACGATCTACCATTAAAATTCTTAGCGTTTATTGACAACAAAGGAACTACCACTTAAATGATTCCAGCAAAGCTCACAAATACATGCAACCAAACAGAGAGCAGCGCAAATAGCGTACATCACAAAAATAACAGAAACGCTTCCTTTGTCCATTCCTAACGGCTCCACCGGAATATCTTCTATTGCTTCAGTCATTGATTTGAATCTGAATAAATCCTGCGCACGGGGACAACTTTGAAAGCGGTTAAAGAACTGCATCCAGTGTGAATGGACGCCATTGGACTCTAGTCTATGCATCAAATGCCGCACGCTCATAGCAACAAGTTGTCCATCGTTACCTGAAATTGTAATGTCCCGATTCGGTACAAACACCCATGATTCCAGGATGGAGTAAGTTGAGCTTAACTCTTTCCCCATGTGACATCTTCTCAATCCACCCTTTCTGTTCTTTTTGTACCTTTCCTCGTTTCTATCCCTGAGCACCTTATAATAAGCCATTGTGGCTGGAAAAGGGGCAAAATATGCTGTTTTACTCTGAAACGCTAGTGCATCAGCAAAATCGGAAAGAGTTGGTTTCATTTTCATGTTTTCTGCGAGATGATGTAGACTTGAGTTTGGTGCAGATTTTGACGCTAGCCACGCCGTTAGTCTTACAATATTTTTCATGGCGCCTGCATTTGAAGACAAGAAATTGTAGTGGTTTCTTCTCAAATCGTCGACAGTCTTTAGAACGTCCGGTTGCAGCGGAGCGATAACCAAGCTGGTTACCATGCCAGAGTATAAATTGTTCAACAGGAGACAGCACAGATACCACAGCAGTAACAACTTATTTCTCTTGTTTCCGATAACCGTGTTGGAGAAAATACCCGAAATTGTAGCAAACACGGCGTTGGAAAGTCCAACCGAGATATTGGATATGGCAATGCTTTCAAAAATCCACAGCGATAACATAACACCAAACGCCCCAGCCCAAATTAAAAGCCACATAATTTTGTCAAATGGTTGAAGAAGAATATCCAACTTAATTTCTTGAACTTTCTGGTTCACAGCACAGTAAATGAAGTTAAAGTACTGATATCTAGCTAGAAAAATGGAAGCCTGAGTTACATTTAAAGGGGTATATAAATCGGCAACAATTCCCGGTGACACGAAAGGTAGAAGCAGTCCAGAACCAATATTGGCATTTATTTTGCCAGATTTTAGACCATGAAGATCAGTCACCACTGGTGTGAAATTACAAAGTTTCGCTACTTCCGATACCAATTTTGCGATGATTAAAAGAGTGTTATTTCTTTCCTTGGTTAGACCGGAAAATCCGTAGAGATCTGAGGCTCTGACTCCACTCATTGTCTTTAGAGCGCTCTCAGTTACAACAAGTGTCCCAATAAGTACCAAGGAACCGTTGAAATCTGGTGTGTAGTAAGTTGGCATTTCAAGACGTAATTTTAGATCAGATTTTACTAATAGTAAATGAATATTTTATCTGTAATCGCACAATATTGTTTGAAATGCACAGACTAAATAGTGGTCGGACAAAAATTCAGTGCATGTCCGAGTAGCTTGCCTGAAACTGCACATTTATTCTTCTTTCCATGAACGACACATTGCGTAAAAATGGGAGTATCACGGAGTTAACAATGACAATTGGGTAAAATAATGCTCTCAATATGAAGAAAAAACCTAGAAAACCCATCAATGCCCAAACATGAACTCAAGTTCAAGCTTTTTTGTCATTGGAGACAACAGTAAAAATAAAGAGTAATCATGCCTCCTTTATCAAAGGCGTTAGTTTCGGTAGAAAATTTTCATTTTTATTTGTATTGATGTATCGGAGGAATCGCCTCATTGTTTGTAATTTTATGGTATTGAACCCTTGTAATGCAAACAATTCATCATTCAATCACTCACACGTAATAATCGGCTCCTCCTAGTCACGCATTTTTACGACAAATATAAGTAGCCTTATTGTATTTAAATATTTACACACTACCAACCACGTACATTATAATGAACCTAAAGTTGATAAAAATCTGGTAGAACCGATTATGCTTTGTAGACAGAATACAATGTCCAAAAATAACCATAGTTTGACACTTTTATGTTGTAATATTAGTATATACCGGCCCAGATCTATCCCAATTTTTAATGCTCCTAGTTCCTATTGCTCGAAGTTAAAGATGGTAAAGTAGCTGTCCGACAATGTGTTTTTATGGTTTATAAATGAGATTATGGGTTTGAGGACAGCCTACGTGCCGCTGTATTGAAAAATGTAATCATATGTCCACATTCTAAATGAAAATAAATTGGAAAAATAACACAGTAAATCAACTTGTCATTTTACTAGACTAGTTGGTCGGAGACAATATGAATACCTCTTGGGAAGGTCTGAAATGCATTCATATTAGGTATGTATTTTGCTTTCCCCAACGTCATAAATTGCTGCTCATGTAACAATTGTCCAAATTATGCTTCGCATTTTACTACAGATTAATTGTAACGAAAGTTGTTATGTTCACTCTGTTAGGTCAGTGACATGTATAATCATCTGACCTTGTGGTTTAGAAAGTAATGCTAAAACACTTCAAACATAAATTTTGTAGGAAAAGAAATATTCCAGATACGTAATGCATTATCCAGTTGTTCAAATTTTAATTGGTTTAACAAAATAACCAACACAGTTCATGTCAAATTAAATGATACAGACTCAATATAAGCTTTTATTCCAAAATATTTATGTAGAATGCAGTTATACATGTGACATTTAATATTTCAAACTATTACATAGAATAAATAAATAATGAAAAATACAACACATCCCGGAATTGATCATATTTTCTTGCCGACGTGTTGGCTCATTCATGGTGCGGTACGGGGAAAGCAAGTCAATTGTCGTATTTAAATGTCCAATCCCGTATGAATTGAATTTGAATATATCGTTCCATATGAATGATTTAGTTTTCGCGTTTTCATATTATGGTCATTAAAAATGCAGTCGAAGCATTTCCAAGTTTTCTCCACTCACCAATCATTAAAACGTTTTTAAGGTTACTAAGGTCACGAATTTTTATTGTTCTTGTGATGCATCATGCATGTGATGTCGAACTTTGGACATTGATGAACTAACTCAGCATTCATACCTATAGTTGGCGACAATGGATGGTGACAAGTTTACAGTTGACGCATTATTGTTAAGTAGCTGACTGGTGTCAGAAGAGGACACTCAACCATACAACAAAAATTCGTTTTATACACAGTATCTCAAAATGAACCCATTTTGTTCCTGTTGAACTGGACTTTTTGAGAATACCTGAACTAATACTTCAAAATGTACGGATAGTTCACAATTCTCAACCCTTTAATAATTTTTGACATTCATTCCTGAACTTCACCTGTAAAATCACTCTTATTATGTTGCTATCTGGTCAACTGCCATACATATATATTTTAACTTAACTTATGTAAATAGATTTATTGTATTTAAATGTGTCGTATGATCCTTGTAGGTGTCACACATCAGCATTGAAGAAGTAATCGTGGCATTCAATTACAAACATACCCGACATATCCATCAAGTAGTGGGAGATAAAACTAAATTTTATTCAAGCATCGTCTGGAAACATTTGTTTGCACATCTCTGAACGTTGTCAACATATTGCAATTTAAAAGTTGTATGTTGCTATCATCGGAAAAATTCACACCTCAAATATACAAAAAAGTGTGCAACGCCAGAAAAGCTTAATTGAACAACATGACGAGTTTGCTAACAGAGATTGGCGTGGTATTAAAATTCTTTGAAATTTTTAAATACTGTACGATTCATCAATGGCGAAGTCGAGACCAATCCCTTTACCGTAGCTATTGGTCATATTTGTTTTCCAGATACACCATTATATATTTCCTATACAATCTTGACAACAAAGAGTTCTACAAACCAGGACGGGGAATATTTGCGGAAAATCTGACGAGTTATATACAATCATTTGTACCTGTTAAACACGCAGGATTTTGTCTAAATCACGTAATTGATTCCTCGGAATCTGACCTACTAGACCGTACCTTCCTCTCCGAATTTTCAAAGACATCAAGCGTAGACGGTGCAAAACAATGGCCTTCTAAATTGGAAACATATATAACTTACATGACAACTTCCACTGACACAACGTTCTTTCAAAAAGTTTTTCTACCTACTGCCTGGAACTGGCCATTCAAAGTAATCATATTTGACATAATGAATGGATTTCTTTACATTCCTTGTGTGGGCTGTCCTGAAGTTGATGAGCATAGGTTTTATCTTGAGGTACATGTTCCCTTAGTCCCAATTATTACCATTCCTCATAATGTAAGTGATTTGCAAGAGGTGTGGCTGAAAGCAAGTTCGTTATTTTACGTTCAAAAACCATCATCTAGGTACCGCGTTAAAGACAATTGTGATGCATTGTACAAGCGACCAAAATGGAAACCAATGACAGACTTTATGTGGATATCAGAAGAAATCATCGATGCTCTTTGGGAAGATGAAACAAAGTTATGTGTCTATAAAATTATCTTTCAAAGCTTTAATTGCAGCAGTGGTTCATGTACGGAGCTTATATATTATGATGTGTCCGTTTCGCCAACATCATTAGTACCAATAGGAAGCACAATTTTGTCAAGTGGAGCCTCCTCCGCTGGATACAAATTTACGGTATTTATTTCACAACAAGAACTCTCCAGTGGGATTGACATATTGTTTCTTATCACCTCGTTTTCATGGATGGAATGGCTAATCATATTTATAACAGCAGTAGTTACTCAAAGATTGCTAATCTACTCCGGATTCAAATCAGGATGTTTCTGGGTGCCGGTGTCTGCGTTAGAACAAGGCATCTTAACGACATCCCAGGTAAACTCTCAGAACGTCATTTTGATTACTACCTGGTTACTAGGGACTTTCGTTATGAGAAACGAGTACATTTCATCAATGTACTTAGCCTTAACCGCAGAACCCAAACCAGAAAACCTTCCTACTTCACTAACCGATCTAGTAGAGAATGACCAGATTGTAATTTTGGGAGAGCCAGCCCTCATTGATCAGTTGAATGCTACAAAGTACTATCGTTCGCTTTCAAATTATACTTTGGGTAGCAGAACTGAAGAACTGCTCAAAGAACGAGCATATATCATATTTGAAACAGGCAAGTTTGATCCACTGTTCATTAGGAATATTTCAAGAGGTTACGTAGTCCATTGTGCAAAATATGATGGAGTGGCCCCAGGAACATTTCGTTTTGACGTTTGGTCCAATATTTCTATACCTAAAGTACTGAACAAGTTTGCGGTGATTCACCCAATGTTTCCCAATGACGTGCATTCGAAAACGAATTATTACATGCTTCCTCTCCTGAGGGCCTTTGGAAATCGGAGGGCTTATAGGAATAACGAAAATGAGTTCCTCACTGGCATTCGAGTGTGGTATTCGGCAGAACCCACAATGATCTCCCAGGATTTTGACCTACGGCTTGGTAGATTGGTGGACTCTGGAATATGGATGAGGATAAACAATTTGTTCTATAGAAGCATATTTACTTATCTATTGGGACATTTTAATCAGTCTGGTAAATTCAATGTCACTTGGAACTTTGTCGGAATGGTTTGGAAGCAAAGTGGTGGGCTGGACAAACTGGGGGCTGAGCGTCCAGAAACGAAGGAGCCGGTGGTAAACTTTTCAATGCTCAGTCCCACCTTGTTACTATTTGCGGCAGGTATCGTCATTAGTTATATCTGCTTTGGTGCTGAAAGTGGCATGCGAACTGCCTGTAAATAAATTTGTCTGACTATGCCTAAGATATATGTATGTATAACTCTTCTTTAGTCTCAGTTCTACAGCAAAACTTATTCTACAGTCAACTACATTAACTAATCTAAAATAAAAAGTTATCGAATTGAACAAAAATATACATATTTATTTATGAACTATAAGACATCTATTTCATGTGGCATATGTTTTATGTAATTTATATTAATAAAAGCATCGCAAAGGACGTAGTTCCAGTGGAGAAGTGGAAAGCGTAAAACAATTTTGTTGGAGACACATTTTTGAAACTCCATATCACACTAATGCATGTTTTAGCAAGATGGCAAGATGCTTTTAGGCATGCAATACATTGTATTGCATAATATGCACCTAATTCAATTTTCACTGTCAATAGCCCTTTCAGTAGGTCAGCATGCGGCGATGTTTATTTTTAGGGGCACTATGAGACAGTTTCAGGTGCAATCAGTACTTCTTTATTATGAAAGAAATGTTTCAAGAAATGAGTAATGAATGACTTTTTAAGGTCAACTGGAATGGTTTCAGCGAAAGAAAGATGATTTTGCAGTTCAATTAATGCACTCTGCGATTAAGATACATACATATATGAAAGTAATAATATTACATAAGTACATACTAATTCATATGAAAAAAGATGTGGAAGAAATGCACTAAGCTAAATGTTCTCAATGAGAACTTGTCATCATGGAAACGGGTCATTGCTTTGGAAGCAAGAAGCAGGGAAACGTTTAGAAACGTCGTCAGTATTAATAACTGATATGCTACACGTAGTTTATCATTTCATATATACTATATCGAAAAAACTGCTCGTGTTATTATTATCTGCATTCGTTTCATTTACGGATCTCATTCTTCAACTCAAGCAAGCCTCAAGGTTAAATTCAAAAATAGTATTGAGTAAGTATGCTGACTCAACAAACACTTCTTGCCAACTGCATCAACGTTTTTATTCGTAGCATTTTTCCATTCCAAAAACTCGTTCATGCCTACATATTGCAGAAAATAAAGATTATTGTCAACGTAGCAAGTTTTACCCAAGTTTTCCTTTGCATGCTTATGTTATGCTATCATGCTATCTATTTCCTTGGGTATAGGATGTAGCAAGTTAACCAAATTCCCTATAAAAACCATTGCTTGTCAATAATTAAATCGTCCAGTAATCACTTGTATTAGTCATGTCCTTTAACGAAACCCAAGATAAAATTAGTGATTTATTTTGGTTTGACATAAATCTTATTTTACTGCTGTCATAAAGGACTCGACTGAGGCGAGGTGAGGATCAGTGATAAAAAATTATTCCGTGGTTGTGTTTACTCTGTTGAAAATATTGTCCATTTGTCGCCTTATCACCAGCTATTTACATATTGTACTATATAAATCATATTATATTTCGCCGTAATTTTTTTGAAGCTATGGCTTTTTTTTACATTTTCTTGTTGCATGCATGCATTTTAGATTTGTTGCGTGCGCACGTCTCCTTCAAACCATCACCAACAACGAACGACCAAAGTTCATTTCTTCGGTATGCACAATGCAATGCATGCCTATTCATTTTCCAGTTTTCAGTTCTTTATGTGCTGCTATAGTACTGTTTTGTGACTAAGCTGTGGGATTTTAGATTCCGTGTGATAAGCAATAAAACCCAAAACCCAGTCCGACAATGAAAAGACTCTTTACATTTTTACAATGCAGGAGAGGACAGAGGATGCAATACATGTAGATTGGACGGACAACATGTATCTTCAGAAGATTTAGATCTTTTATGATTACCTATGTCATGCACCCTCACTCACTCATACTCACTCTATATTATTCTCTTACTCGTACACAATTACACACACAAGGGGAATAGAAAAAAAATTGTGAATGAGGTTAGTAGTATCGGAAAGTACTTGTATTATGTACACACATTCAAAAGTAGGTACATCTGACTAAAAAATGGTGAACAGGAGAAAAACAAAAGGCAACACACAAACAACTTGCAAGATCCACTTCCAGAGAGATGTGTCTCCAAAATTAAACTGTAATTTGTTCTACATGTCTATAAAAATTTGTTTTGAATCTGACTGAAAGCTTGTAGAAAATGGAGACTGCAAGTTGTCCGTCCCTACTAAAAAACTTTGAGGCAGGCTCGTGTCAATTTTGTTTCCTCCAACTGAAGCCAGAACAAGGTGTCATGCTCCAAGAATGCCTCCACGTGTTTTGCCGAGAGTGCCTCCAATTTGCTATTCAAATGCAAAAGGAATCCATCGAAATCCCATGTCCAGTTTGGTACCTAAGAAACTGCGGCGGATTCCTAACAAACGGCGAGGTGAAGGAGCTTGTGCGACCAGAAGCTTATCAAGAGTACATTGACCGGTCACTACTTATGGCAAAGAAAAGAATGAAAAATGTCTTCTGTTGCAAAACGGAAGGATGTGAGGGCTGGTGCGAGTTTGAAAACGGACGGAAAACATTTATCTGTCCACTCTGCAATCAAACAAATTGCATGGAATGCAAAGCCATTCATCCCTTTGGGGTTAGCTGTGATACCTTCCGAAAGACAAGGTCAGCATCCACCTACCAACAACAGGTTGAAAAGGAGAAGAAAAGTGGATGGGGTCAGCTAATTGATATGGTCAAGACTTCTGGAAACTCCAGACAAGTTGAACAGACTGAGCTGCTAGTTAACACGGCAGAGTTTGAGTGCTCCATTTGCTTCACTGATGTTCCCGTGGGCCAAGGTGTAATTTTGCACGAGTGCCTCCACATGTTTTGCAGAGATTGTCTAATTCGTCTGGTGGAGTGTAACGAGGAGGTATTGGTCAAGTGTCCTTTTGTCGACGAGAATCAGAGCTGCTGGTGTTTTCTCCAGGCTCGGGAAATCAAGGCGCTTGTTCCAGAGCAAATTTACGAAAAGCATCTCCAGCGATCTGTGAAATTGGGAGAGAGCAGCAGCGAAAACAGTTTTCACTGCAAAACACCCGATTGTCCTGGATGGTGCGTTTTTGACGAAGGAGTCACAAGATTTACCTGTCCAAGTTGCCGGAAGCAGAATTGCATTCCTTGTAAAGTGATTCATGAGGGGATGTCCTGCGGCGACTACAGGAATCAAATTCAGCAGAATAAAAATGACAAGTTGAGTGAAGCTGCTGTGGAGAAGCTGATACAAAAGGGGGAGTACATGAGATGTCCCAAGTGCAAAATTCCGGTGCAGAAAATTGCTGGATGTGATTGGTTGCAGTGCTCTGCGTGCAAGACTGAAATTTGTTGGGCGACAAGAGGACCAAGATGGGGACCCAGAGGACATGGGGACTGGTCTGGCGGATGTCGCTGCACTCCGGCGAGATGGTGTCATCCTAAATGCACTGGCTGTCATTGAAGATGAAGAAGCATGAATTGATAGAAGCGCATATTAGAATATAATAGCGCCTTCTGATGTCTGCTCAAAAGTAAGATTCCTTTTGTAGTAACGATTCAAAATCAACATTTATGATCCCTTAATAATTGTACTAATTTCAGTTATTTATTTTCTTACACAGACATGGAGCTTATTTTTCGACAATATTATCGCAACCGCATATTAAGGGCTTTTGGAGGGCCCATCGCAACAAATGTGAAACCACCGCAAAGTGTACATAAATTCGAGAGAGTAGAAATAGTTTATTTGTTATAAATTAAAAATTACTACAACTATGAATAGTAACTGCAAAAATCATGTGTTCTTATCTGTAATAATAGGTATGTGCTACAAATTAAAAACTTACCACTTCCTGTATCCTGACTAATGAATATTCTTTTTAATGATACGGTATTCATGATATTTAGTGTTGAGACACTTCGTATTTCTTCGTATTACAATTATTATTAATATCTGTGACTATTTTTAAATAGCCAATGCTGTTTTCCTGTTGATTATATTTTAGAAAATGTGCATCTATTTTCTATCCTGTCTTAAGTTTTATATGAAAAATTATTTGGTGTTCGTCACATCAATTTATATTTTTGTTTTGGAAGAATTTTGTGCTGAGTAAAACAAAACTAGCAAATCGCGGTTTGCCGAAATAAATATGAACTGATTCCATTTAAATATTGGTTGTTATTAAGTAGCAATTAAAATTATTATGCTTTGTTTTTTCTAATTAATTATTGTGCGTTATCAAGTAACTTGACAAACTTGACAAGTAAGTAACGACTTGACAAGCACCACTTTGACTTGTGACAAGCAACAATTTAAGACTGTCATGCGCAGCCTTGGAGGCAAATAATTATTACCTACAGACAGACTCATATGATGTTGATGTTAAGCCAACAAACAAATTATGTTTCATATTCCGGAAATCAAAGAGTCGTCATTAGTCTTGAAAGCCTATGGCGCAATTGGGATGCTGACGGGATAGAAATGAATCCTTTCCAAGGATGACTCTATCCCGTGTGCTATTGATTCTTGTGCGAAAAATTGAGCGAAAATTAAACGTTTATAATAAGATTAATAATTCGTGAAAATCAAATTTGGTTAAAATCGTAGTTATTGCTATATTGAATCATATCCATTTAATATATCAGTAGGAACAGAAATCATGTTTGGAATGGGGAGTCAGAAAGCAGTTTGCATTTACCTTCTTTATATCTAAGCCTGTCAAATAATGCATGTCTAGGTATATATAGTAGTAATCACGTCTTGCGTATGCAAATTAAGAATTCGTTCAACTTTCCGTTTATTTTTTAATTTATTTATTACTTCATCGTGCTATTTATTATCATTAAATTCTCGGTAGGAATTGTGTCGGTAAAAAAATGACAAAGTGAGAAATCCATTATGGTCCAGGCAAATATCAAGTTCAAGTTCCAATGTTATGTTTGTGATTGTGATAAGATAAGCAGTACGAGTACAGACTAATTTTTATTTACGTCTTTTCCTTTGTTTACACGATTAAAAATCGCATGTTATTATAAATTGGATTATCATGTTAGATGATGATTTCATTCCATAGTTACCCTAGTTTCACTGGAAATTGTAGAATTTCATTGAAATGGCCACATTTCCGTTAGCATAACGAAGTATAGTACTTATGTTGCAAATAGGTGTATCATGAAGTATAGATGCCAAATTGAATAGAGAGTATATGTATATAAACATTCGATATAGAGGTAAAGTATGTTATCACTATCATTATCGTCACCGTTACCTTATCGGTTATTACGCCGGAAAAGTTAGGGAGAACTGTTTTCGCTCATTTGCCTGACAAATAAACGATGAACGTGAATTTGAAGTTAGGTCATCTGCTTCCGTCATTTTATTTCAAAGGAACCTGCTTTCGGTAAAATTATTAAGTATTTACCTTAGCAAACATCTTTCATCACTTAAATTAATTGCATCCGATTTTCATAATAATTGTATATAAAAACCAATGATTGAACAGTTGTCATCATTAGTTGACAAGTTACATTAGTTTTGTCCAGTACAACGAGCTAAAATCAAGGATTCTCCAAACTTTATACCCAAATCCCAATTTCCACCTCCATTGACCCCAAAATGAAGTCATACGCTTTGGTAGTCATACTCTCTTGTCTATCAGTCGCAGTGTCAGGTGGTAAGTGCTAACTAAAACTACATTTAAAATAAAAATCAAACTCATTCATCATTGGTGTCTAATTTTTCTGGCAGCTCTAACTGCATCAGAAATACAAAGCGGAAACTACAATTTTTTAAAATATATTTTTTTTACTTTTTTGTCAGTACCCACAGTAAAAAAGAGCAGCATTGTTATCGGGGACCATGTCTATTTTACGGACGCACTCAACATTTTTGTAAGATGTTTTCATAAAATTAGTTGCTATTGACATACACAAATAAAATTCATCCGTTCAGTGTGTAATTTTTTTTTGTAAAATGGTAAGCATAATATACAAGAATCTTTCCCTTTTTCAAATGATATTTTTATCTGTTTTCAGAGAAATCGCGAGCAGGCTCTTGATTTTTGCTTGTCTCAAGGAGGAGAACTTGCGAAAGTAACAAACAGGCTCTTATATGACCAACTTCGTGTATCTCTAACAGCTCGTGGAGGTAATTTAACATTTTATTGATTTGAACTTCTGCTTTTATTTTACTAAAGGCACTTTTTACTTTGTTGCACAATAAAATATTTTACAAATTTCAGCTTACTGGATTGATGGAATTGACAAGGAAAGTTTTGATAGATTTGGTCTAAATAGTACGTGTACGTCTGGAGAGTTCGACCCCAGTGGCTTCACCCCGTCTAACTTGCGTTTACCTGCCAAGTCATGTCTTGCTTTGGTGAAGGGAAGTAGTGCCAGTGAATCTAGAATTGAAGCCATGGATTGTATAATTCCTCATAGGGTTTTATGCTCATATCCACTTGATGGATGCGACGAGTCAGGTCCATAGATTTGAAGGAGTACATAATTTTGACAAATTTATTAATGGATGTATTGCTATAACGCACAGTATTGTTAAGAACCCTAATGGCTGACAGCTATTTAGGGATTATCATCAAGACTAACAATAGTGTAAGACAATAGTGACCAAGCACAACTTTGTATTTCTTCACTCTGTCAGAGTATTGGTAATGCAAAAAATGTAAATTTACATTTATGTATTATAAAAAATCATTAAAAATGTGAAAGTCTAGTTCAAGCACAGCTATACTTTCTTTCGCAATCTGACATTTATTTGTGACTCGACATGATTATGACTAAATATATGGCGTAATGAAGTACAAACAGTATTGGACATTGGAACATGTTCACACATTATGCTACATAACTATCATAATATTTTCTTTTGAATTGGCGAGTGCAAATAGTTTTTTTTTGCTATGGTTCTCCCTTTTTGTAACTTTTTATCGGCATTGTAGTAAATCATGTAAAATGGGAAAAGCACTTTATTATGATAACTTATCTAGTTACATTGACATTGAAGGAAAACAAATGAACAAATAATATAAAAATCAATTTTCGAATTATCGTAATTGTCTATGCATTATTAAAAAGTATTGTCCACTGACTAGTAGAATACAATTTTTTACTTCTGTGTTTTCTGTTCCCACACCATTGGTAGTTACGAGTACGACACGAGATTTCTTCACGTTTAAAATGAAAAGTTTGATCGCTAGAACTGAGGAATCGGAGACATCGGATATTATAATTTCTTCAAGTAATAATTGTTGTTGTTCAATCTTTAAATCTGATCAGCAACGGCCCATATCGCTGTTAGCATCGAGTAGAATCATGTCAAGTCGACTGATTTTCCTGACTCATTCCCAGTGCCATCTAGCGGCGGCGCAAGTGAACCAGCTGTGTTTTTGTGCTACTGGTTGGGGTCGACCACTGTTCACATAACACAGCTGCTATAAGATATCCCCACCCCCCACTACCCACCCACCAGCACTAATGCTGGACCCTAACGTTTTCCTTCATTACACCACTTTTGACTAGTGAATGTGGGTTTAAGAAGTCAGTCCATTCTGTGTAATGTGTAGTGTAGACAGCCCCCATTCCCTAATTGCTGACTTAATTAGCTTGACAATTAAGTACATTATCTCGCGGTCCAGGCCTCGTATCACCAAAATTCCAACGGAATCTATTTCTCAGGACCCTTTTACAGGTCCCAGCATATTCAGTATGTCGTAACGGCGCCTGGACCGGAAGATAATTAACCATCAATTAGTGTGCAATTAAAATTTTAATTAACTTTTTCGAAAAAAACTTTTTTTTAGAAATATGCTCTCCTTATGTACATTCGTTTTTTAAATGAAACCCATGCTTAATTATGCTTAGTTTCCTTCGTAGAATGTTAATTGTTCCAAAATAATTAAATTTGAAACAGGGATAATTAAAGTAATTTTCATTACAAAACGGAGAAAAACGACATGCTGGTCAAGCTGGCTATTTCCCGTTTAATGATAATGACTATATTACCTAACATAACAAAAAAAATTATGACCAGGTTGACTTGACACGATTCTACTCATCACTATGGAATTTTCTTGCCATTTTCGGTATTGTTCCGAAACGGTTCCACTGGTCTTCTAAGCAGCATGCATTTGTGTTACAAGAAGTTGGGCTAGTTCGAAAGGTACGTCAAATATATTCGTATAAAATATTTTTTCCTGTTCATTTATACTATGAAGTATATTTTATAAGGAAATTTTAAATAATAGACCAACGTTATACTTGTTAGGTCTGTTGTGCAATCATTCATATTTGCGTCATTTTAAAAACACTCTTATGGTTTTATAAACCGTTCAGTACTACTGGCTTGACAAGCAATGTCACTAGCAGACGATCGTCTGCAGATTTCTCTGCAGCACACACCGTCATTGTTTTATTTACATTAACAAGATCCATCTCTAGTCTCTTGAAAGGTATCTGCTTCACGAAATTGGTTTGGGGCAATGGGAGAACCTTGGAAAATTTCGTGAATCGACCAATTTCAGACTTCAACTTATCTCTCAAACGGTTTCACGTAATTCTGTCACCATTTTGGCAGCATTGTCATTATCAAGAAATTGTTAATTGTGGCTAAATAACTTGCTTGTGAATACTTGACAGGAGTTCATCTTGTATATGGTTACAATAGCATTCACGTTTGCAACAACATCCTACATATTTTTCGAGTCGCCCTTTGAGCACTGGATAGAAGTCTATTTTCCTGATGCATCCGGAGTTTTAGCATTCATCTTACGATGCTTGCTTTCGGCAGCTAGTTTTATTTGCGGAGCAGCCTACACTGCAGCAAGCTTATTCTTCGATGTCGTCATTTTAACACTTTGGCTGGTTTCTCGACAATACGAGAAATATTTACTGCAAGAACAGAATGAGATTTCTTTGGTGGTTCGGAAAAACGATGACCAATGGATAGATTCTCATCACTTGTATCTTAAACTGAAGAAGATAACCACCTGCGCAAATGAATTAGGGAGTGGCTTAATATTTGCCCTGTACTTGGAAGGCCTGATGTATTTCGTGGAATGCGTTGGATCTACAACCCATTTAAAGCTGCAATTTCATGTTATTGCCAACTTTCTATTGCATGTATCATTGTTCATACTCTCTTATATTTTGGCATGCGAATTCCATCGAAAGGTAAATGTAATAATTGGTGTCTTCAACGTAGTTAACTAATTTTAGGCTGTTGAATTGTAATAGTATGTGTTTTCCACAGGTGAATGCTTTGACAGCAGAGTGGATCGATAATGGCTTAAACGATTCTTCAAGTTACAGCTACAATATGATAAGTTCGAATCAAAATGGATTGCGACTAGTTGCGATTTCTTTGGAATCTTTAAAAGAGCCTTTGGGAGTCTCTTGTCGTTTCTTTACGATAACGTACGGATTTGTTGGCTCGGTAAAATCCGTAAAAAGCACAATTACTAGTCCAGTGATGACATTTTCTTCAATTTTATGCTTTTAACGAATGTTTTGCAGATGATGGGCTTAGTAATTACATATGGACTAATCATTCTTCCAATGCAAATCAGTGATGGAAATAAGCTATGATTGCACCCGCATATGGATCCCCAAATTTTAATTGTTTACTTAAAAATACGTAGTTAGTATTGTTTTATTGAATCATTTCATATGGTTAATTGCCGTAAATTCTTTACGCTGAATCGCAATTTTTTAACGGGAACGCAGCTGCGTTTATTTAAGAGCTGCGTTCATTTGAGAATTTATGGTATACCCTTTTTCACCAATGCAAACTTATTGCTCTTCATTTTAAGGAATAAATACATTCGCACATTTGTCAATTTAAAAAAAACTTGTAATCTTGAAAACCGCTGATATTCAATTAATGCGTCAACATTGCGTGAACATAGACGCAAACCTGAATTCATTGAGTATTGACGTATCGCATAATATATTTTGATCCGATCAGATACAATATCATCAATTGATCTTACCTAACTACACCCATTGATCATTCAAGAGTTCATAAAAGTTCAAGACTTCTAAGGTAAAATAACTCAGACTGAGAGAATCTATTTTAGTATTGTCAATTGCTCAAAAACATACAAATTGAAAAAAATAAAAAGGCAGGTACAATGATTATCAGCAATCCATTAGACAAGTTTTGCTTGTTATTTTGTCATCACGATTTGGCAATTTGGTTACAAAGGGAAGGATGTATTCCTATCTGATTTTGTTTTGAACATTTCAATGTTTTTATTGAAACATGTACGGCAGGTGCTGATAAATGATTGAAAAATCTGTACAAACAAAGCAATAATATAACCCGAAATCCGAATGAGCACAAGTGGACACAGTCGGTTGTATTGAGTATTATATTGGCTGAAATAGTGTACGCTGCAGTTTATTTGCAAGCAACGACAAGCATAATCATCTTGAAATCGTACATATTTGACAAGCACAGGATTTACCCGCAAAAAAACATGAAGCTCACATTTTCAAAACTGAACATAACTTTTGCATGTCGAAATCGCCCGCTAATATAATAATAATAACAACAGTAACAGTATAGCAAAATACCGATGGACAAGTATAGTATAATTAACTAGATTGATACCCGGAGTCTTGTTAACACTTTAATTTCGTACGAAGCCTTACAATAATAGTAAAACAAAGATGTACAGGAATTAGGCTGGATTTCCCAGTCGACTGATTTATGCTGTCTCGTTGTCTCCTTTTATAAAGCTTTGACAGTGAATGCCATTAAACAAATAGTTTTTAAAACAATAGACTATATAATTATTTCGCTGAAGGCACACATGCAGTTCCAATGGCAGAGTCCCAAGAAAAGGACAATGCACAATAGAATGAATTCGTGTGAATAAAACGGACATAATATGTGTATCCAAAAAACAAGCATACTCCTTATTTCATAGAAGTGAAAACTTATTCAGGTAACTGAACGGATATCATTATTGTCTTTCTTTCAACTTACGAAAGGACTATTTTTGCTAATTTTGCTGTATGAAGTCCTCAGATGTTGTACGATAAACCTGAGCAACAATGCAATTTGATTTTTCGCTTTAATTTAATCAGTCTTTCATTCAATATTTGTAAAATATAAAAAAAGCAATTTGCAATCAAGAAGATATATTTATTTCTCTTAAGTTTTGTTTAACTTTACCTTTACATTTAGAAATAATAAATTTTAATAAGAATGGACACAGTGGGACACGAATTGTAAGTATACACGACAGCCTTCAAATGTTGAAAATTAAGTGACATGTTTGAACTCCTAAGGGGTTGAAATTTGAAGTTGCAAAGCCAAAAATATGTACGCAATTAGCAGCCCGATTGTCTGTTTGGATTAACAATTAAATACATGATTTATGTATAAGTACACAAGACTATACTGACTAGAAAAAATACTGATCCTGATAAAAAGCACTTACCGAACCCAACACGCCATAAGAAAATATCACAAAATGTCCAATGTGAACTCCAGCATCCGCCACACAATGTTTCACTCGCTCAATAACAGCCCTTCCCAATTTTAGACGTGGGTCATGAGCAAATATGCATTCCGCGACCATTGCAACGAAATTTTCAACCTACAAACAAACATGTAAATATACTAATTAACAATAATCATGTTATGAAAACAAAGTTAAAATGTTAAAAACGATGTTACCCCAAACCTGTCTCTTTGTTTCAGCACAAAGTAGTAGCGTATACGTCGAGATAATGAGAAATGTCACATTCCATAGGGATGCCCACGGGAAATATACCGGGTTCAAGATCTCAACGGCTCGATATGACAACCAGGGAATAATCATGCAATAGAGCCAGAGGTAAAATGGTGCCCCAAATGTATTGACAGCCACAAAAAATGATTGAAGCGATTTTGCCATGTTGGAATACGACCTGAAAAATGATTCTAGCTCGGCATTTGAAATAACTAGCGAGGTCATTTTCATTTTCTCTCCACTTGCAGGATTTGGAATTTGCGCTGCATACCATGAAGCTGTGGAACAACTTTCTTTGATTAATATAAAGGTCAGTACTTCGGCTGCGAGGAACATAAACATTTTTATTTCCCCTGATATTGAGTGAAGGATAGTTGCATAGGAACGCAAAATTTCCTCCCATCCGATCTCGTGGCGAATTACACCGTTATAGTAACTTTTAAATAGGGGGCTTCCCATTGCCGGTGACATGGAATATGAGAGAATAAATGAAGACCAAATGTAAATGAGGATGAGAGATATCAGAGGTAGAGAATTCGTCAAATTTCTTATTATATTAAAGGATTGCTGTGCTGTCATTGTCCACTCATCGCAAGCCACGGATTGTAATCGGTTTCGGTCTTCTTCAATCAACTTAGAGATCAACTCTTGTAATAGCTTCTGCTTAAACCAAAACGACTTTATCCATAAGAGCAGGTATATAATTTCCATCGAAGATATGGCCAAAGGCATAATTTTTATGGGTTTCTTTAAAACATCCGGTTCTAGGGTTTCTATCGTTCGCCTTGTCTGGTAATATACGGCTGACAACTGGAAAATTGCACATATGACCTGTAATACAACAACGTATCTTTATTTATTAAAATGTTATATACAATCTTAAAGTTTACAAATACTTTTTACCTGTTGAAAAATATTTTTCCTTATTTTTAATATCGCTCCTTCTCTGGTTATTCGGCATGGCGCAATACACAAATAGTAGAGAGCTGTCAGAAATATTTCGATGGGATTGTAAACATTATTGATGCGCAATTTATTTTCGTAAGAAACATTAGGTAGTGAGTTTGGATTTCCAACTTTTGCCATAATAAATTATTTTTCGTGAACTAGTTTTGTTTACAGCACCTTTTCAGAATGATATGATAATAGAACAAGTGCGGAGAAAGTGGTATTTGTTTGCAGGTTTTATTAATAGTTAGGTGTACAATTTTTATAATGACATACCTGAACATACACATGTATGTAGTAGATGACAAAGAAGTGCATTTAAAATGAAATGACTCACGACGAGCTTATTCCAGGTTTTTTATATACCATACCCGATAAATTTTTCATGCCAAGCTGGTCATGATCATGATCTATTGCATATAGGTTTGAACAGCATAATCGATACATGGAAATGTCCGGTAAGTGCACTTCCTAGGTTACTTTGCTAAATTGGACAATGTTTATCATTCATTAGTAAATTAAACCATACCATTCCATCATTAGATAAATAAATTCACTAATATGTCTAATTTTCCATGGTATATTGTTGCCCCGCCCAACTTTCCAGCGTTCCGTTTCTAGGTTACCATCCCAAGGCACATAGGTGAACATAGATGTTCCGATGACTCCAGCTAATGTAATAGCCAGCATTGAATCAGTCATGTAAAATACTAAACCAAGTTATATAAACACACTTTGCAGAGGACGTACATATAACATGTTGGACATATAAAGAGCAGTAGAGGAGATCCTAAACCAAAGAGACATTTCTGTGAGCGCTATGGTCTGCTCTGTATAGATTCCAGGAAAATGACCATGACCTGTCCGATAAACTACAAAAAGGAATGACCCATGAGTAAAAAGTAAAAATCAAACAAGCAACACGGTAGAAATTCTTCCAATTGCCAATTTTGTACCTGCACTAACGTTGGTATCGTTACAGGAAAGAGCTTTGCTTTAACAGAACAAAAGTAGTTTGCGTGCCAATGTGTAATTAATACAATTTGATTCTGTGAAAGCTGCTCTGGCTTACATCGGACGTCTGTTAGTTGCCTTATCGAAGACATCTGTAATATACCCAATGATGTACACGAATATTTCATGTAACATATTTCCTATATTTTGTTATATTCAGTCTTTCAATATACCAACGCGCAACGATAACTATAGGTCGATTTACCTTTCTTGAAAAATCCGAGCCCAATGCGTAAATCGCAGCAAGCATGAATATAAACTGCATGTCAAAAAGCTTTCCCCCTACTGACGCTGGGGAAATGATAATGTCCAACTTTGTCGAATAGTACACAAGGTAATTTAATAAGAAGCTAAATACGGCTGACCCATGGGCTTTATCAAAACGTCTCGCTAAACGCGGCACTTGTCGATATATATTTATTTGTTCAATTTCCAAAGTCACAATTCGTCTCCTTCTCTGCTTCATATTAGCAAATTCCTTGCTGATCATCCACAAGGGTATTATTGAAACGTGAAAGACAATGCCCATGTAAACATCTCGTACAATAACCAAAATATCTTAAAGAAGCCTTATACCCATCATTAAGCATTCCACAAAACTGAACTCTTGTCTGATAGCATAAGCAGAGGTTCCATTCTTGTTCCACTGGGACGTGTGACGCCAGAAAAACATGTGATGTGCATATTCCAAAACTTCATCCAGCGGAAGCGTCATGTTGTAAGTAATAAAATAGTCCATTATGGCAATTACTGTTATGCTCAGCGCAAACAGCGCAATAATCGTGGGAGACGGCAATGCCTGTAAAACACTGGCATGTTATAGATTGAAGTATATTATATTGTACTTGTATTAAAGATAGTCATGCGTTGTCTTACATAGTTTTGCTGTTTGTCGGAGATGCTATCGAAATGATAAACATATTCTTTATATACCTCCACACTGTTTAGAAACTTTAGAATTGCTGGTCCCTTGAAACTTAGGGAATATGCCAGAACAATACCAGAGACCACATAAGACACTGACTCGACAACGCCCAGGTACAAAATCGGACTTCCGTTTGTTTCCCGAGCTGATGCAGTGAGGCTATTGAATCGCTCAAAAAACCGCAGAGTAATCATGTAAATGTAAATAACTGAAAATGTGTAGCAGATGAGCTAAAAGTTAACAAAAATATATAATATGATACATGATTAATGCATTCGAAAATTCAATGGGAGATAGCATAATAACTAATCTTATTGTTGACACTATTACCATTTGAGGTTTATTATGAGAGATGTAATATCGGTGGCGTCCTTCCTTCGGATTCTTCTGTAAGCGATACGGGACAACACACAAATAGTACGCAAAACTGTAATACACTTCAACAGACGTCATGTATGAAGCAGCCGATCTTGGCAATTGAATCATGTCAATTTTATGGAATTTCATTTTCTCCAAAAATGTTGGTGGAAAGGTAACAATTATGTACCTATGTAGCTTTTGGATAAGTTGGCGAAATATGGAATCAAATTTCCTTCAAAGAAATCTGTAAAAAATGTTCTTAAGGATAAATCATATAGTAATATTAAATAGGTACATAGGTCCAATAAGTACATATTGTATTCATATCCGTTCCACGCCCAACATTTTTGTCAATCAATAAAAATACGCTTATTGTCACACTAGAAAATTCTAAACTGCTGCTGCACCCCATATTACAAAAAAATATTCGAACAGAAGGAATAAGAATATGTGATCCACTTAATTTTTTCATAAAAATTGTTTAACCTGCATAAAGTGACGGATCTGCAAATTCATGACGTGTCCTGTCCTAATTTTATTTCCTTTGTTGGAATTGGAAAGTGAGCTACATGGCCGTACGTACGGTTCGAACTCTACTCACCCAACCATAGAAATAGAAGTATATGTAGCTGAAGGTATTCAGATTTCAGCACATTAAGCAGTTATTTTAAAGATTTTAAGGAAATATTTTTGTCATTAGACAGACAATTATAGTAACGGTGGAATGTGGATTATTAATGCTAGCGTTAGAAGAAGGTGTGGCGCAATTAAAACATGGCATTTTGTATGTACATTTTATTCGGTGTATCCGTTGTTAAGGTTTGTTACATAGATAAATCAGAACAACTCAACAGCAATAGTATCATATTCATTCAATACCTTTGCACAAAAGTTATGTTCTGGTAACCAAAATTCACAATATTTTTTTAAATAAATGATATGCATAAACAGTAATAAATAATACCCACGGACAGTTATAAGTTTTTGACAGAAACATTTAACTATCGTACCGATAGGTACACTAGACCTACTCGCCAATTTTTACCACATCAAATCGCACCGCTGGAAGGCCCAGACGCTTGACGACATGTTGACCCAGCTTCCGTAATTTCCCCTTTCGAAATTGAACGATTAAATTGACGCTTTTCAACTCAGGTAAACGGGACTAGTAGGTGCTTTGAGGAATCGAATTTAAGCATGACCATATACATTCTTCCTGGGATTTGGAAACCTGATTCGAAGTTGGTCGCATACCGTTGGAACAATCATTCTCTTTGTTCAACGTAATTGTTAACGATTCCAGTCGTTGCAGTCCCTCCAAAAATGCACCCCAGTATACAATCGTCCAGTCAGTATGCTTAACTCGAAGGTCCTTAAAACGAGACAAGTAGAGAGATTGGAACTGAAATTTTTTAACTCCTGTTAGGTCCAAGGAAAGAAACTCCAGTCGATTGAATTTCATGACTGTACTCAAGACATTGTTGATGAGATTCTCGTCTTTGGAAGGATTTTTGAATGATAAAGTCAGCTTTGCAAGTTTCCATGCCACACTTCCAAACTTCAAGAGATGCAAATGCAATTCTTCTCAATGCAAATGGAGAGTTCCAGCAAGTTTGGGAAATCCATTTCCATGACTTTGGATATGCCAACCGTCCCGTCGATAAGCAATTTAGTTACCTGAGAATTGTTGCTCTTCAGTACATTTGGAATACAAAGGCTGTTCCAGCCACACTGAACAATTTCCAAGTCATTCAAGTGAGGAAAAGCAAGAGACTCATACAGCTCCACTAACTGCGCTTCGCTCCCGCTTTTGTTACCGTCATTGTTCGAGAGGAATTCTTGATTTCGAACACTAATAGCCAATGACTTGAGATTTGGACTGAGCTGGAGGCAACGAGCTATAGATTTGTGAAGTGCCTTTACTTGGAAATAGTCCAGGGAAAACTGATGTCCAATCCAGATGGAAAAGTACCAGATTTTTTTGCCAAACGCCTGTAAGTACTCCAAAACTGCTTCCAAAAGTACTTTCCACTCGGCAGCATACTCCTTTTCATTCGTGAACCAGGTCGATATCATAAAATGTCGCGATGGCAGTGGATTATATGACGCATCCCGTATCTGCTCCTCCTTAAATATGGAGAGAAATTCCAGCATCTTGCTGATGTCGTGGGACTCCTGGTTCGCCAATACTGCTGGACACGGGGTACCGATTTTCTTCCAATTCATTAGTGAGCTTTCACCACTGCACAGGGCAACATGAGACGGGTCTTGCTCCATTATATCATCAATTGCCTGTTTCCAAGTTTTACAGACGCCACGACAACCTTTCACCATGGACCAAAGGCATCCCCAGTCAATATAACCAAAGGGGTGACGCTTTCCTTGCTGAATTAATATCTTCAGCACCTACAATCAGTTTTATATTCAAAATAAACAATTTTAGTTATTACATTTATAATCATGTTAGGGTAGTTTGATTGTTTTACATTGACTCTATAATGCGCAGATAACCTTACTTCCTTAAACAACTCCAGTACTTTCGCATCCTCCACCACCTCATCAGAATCAGAACAACCTTGGCTTAAAATGTTCTCCTCGTGACTAACATCCATAATTAATGTTTGCTCCTCCTTGACAACATTCCCATTACCATCGGCAGGATTTGGAAGGTCCAGCTCTTCATTCACAATTTTCACCACCTGAGTATCTTGGTCCTTATCAGTGATTTCAGTCCCTGTCATTCCTTTTGACTTGTTCACAAGAGAATCAGAAGATGTACCTGGCTCCAGCTTCACAACTGCATCACCAACAACAGCATCACTCTCCAACTTGACCTTTTCCAAATGACTATTGACAAAAATGTCCGTGGGACCAACTCTATTACCGCCACTACATCCACCGATGCTTTCCTTTCGTATCTTTCCGGCCCTTTCCTTCTTCGCATTACCGCCTGCATTCTTTTTCATCTCGGACCGTGTCCTCTTGGATCGATTGCTGCTTCCCTCCATTTAAAAACTCGTTATCTAGCTCCAACCTTCAAACTGGAAATCGAAATTAGATTTGATTATGAAGTAAGGATTAAGAAAACTTTAACCAATGCTAAGTAAAGTATAATGGATGATACACAGAATGATAGTTACAACTTACACTTGACTTGCTTCTTCTCAAAGTGGGATACTTTTAGGAGATTTGAACTGACGCACCTCACAGCCCACCGGTCTGTCGACCAAAATAATTAACTCAACTACTAGTACTTTTTTTTCGTACTGCTGACAACTGACAACTACAATCTACAATATCGTATATTATGCTACCACTTTTTAAGGTAGACAAGAAATAAATATGTCAATGAGTAGAGGTAGTAAATAGTAAGGTAGCCAGCTAGGTAGAATAAGCGCCCGTTCAAGTTCAGTTATGTGGCTGCCAGCCTCATCGTTCTGTCATTAGTCGTTGACCAGTGACCACTTTATCCCAGCAAGAAAACATTTCCATCTTAAAGTTTTAAATGACTTTCTCCAAAAAGTAGCTCTCCTTCGTCACTGCATGTGTGCAAAATATTTCTCCCACCAATACATAAAATGTAATATAACATTTTAAAATAGGCAAACATCTCTAATACTGAATAAGACTTTCACTTTGCTACACTTTGGGGTAATAGAAGACATGTACTTTATTGCAATGTAACACAATTAGTTTCAGAATTTGCTTTATTTTGCTTTGCATTTCGATCCGAGGTATTTATTGATATATTTTTATTCTCGTTGCCCTATTCTTGCTATATTTTTTTACATAATAAAAAATTTATTTTCAAGTATTTATCTACTTTCATGGGAAATTGGGAAATCAGTTCTATAAATTATAGACATAGAAAACTCATTTAGCTTCGAATTATTTTTTGACTTGCGACGGTTGCTGTCCAATGCAACAATAACATAAAATAGACTTTTATTCCCAATAATAAAACAGGGTTGATTGACCATATATATGAATATTCACATTTGACATCATATGCAACATTGATTCCACATTAGACAAAAATTAAGAGAATATTCTTTGTGATAAAAATGAAATCGAAATATATAGGCACCATAGTGTCATGGTAAATTGTGTGCTACATATATATTATATGAGTAGAACTATATGCATCAATTGGCGCTCCGATAAATAAAGATTTGATTAGTATGTTTGTTTTATTCCGCAAAATATCTCAAAGTGATACAATTTTTGGCAAAAGGTACAAACAATTGTAAATATATTTCAGATATGCAAATATAGGGAATGGATTGAAATAATTTTGAGTGATGAAAGCGAATTTGTTGAGTTTGCAAGGGAATATCGTTGACTAGAGTTTAAGGGCATGGTTCTCCCTCGCCACCTCCTCCGATGAGCTCAAGGAGTTCCTCAAGAGTGAATTGCTGAAATTACAATGAATGAATGAATGAATGATCATTTAAGTGTCTGCCGAATGAAATGTACTGTTGAAAATGAAGGCATATGTACATATTTTGGGAAGCACTTACACCGATGACACCATTGGCAGCCAAACGGAACTTTTCATCGACTTCAGGTTTCTTGGCAGCGTACTCGCGATCGAATCCTTCCTTGATGTTCGCGTTGAAGGCGGCCCAGTCAGTGGGCTGTCCTCCGATCCTCCAATCTTCTCCAAAGTCAACGGAGAGTGAGTCAAAGTTGACGACCTCGAGGTTGAGGGTCCGGATGTTGACCTTGTCTCCGATGATATTGATGAAAAGCTGGACGCGTCCCTTCACGTGAAATCCTTCAACGGAAACCTTTCCGAGTCCGCTGCCAGTGAATTCTCCGGAAGGGATGACCTCTTCGCTGATGGGACTGGCATCAATCACGCCAGACGCTTCATAGGTGGCATTTCCTGTTCCACGTTCCAGGGTGAGCTCGAAAGTAGCGGTGAGGAGGAGGATGTTCACGTCCACCTTATACTGGAGAGTAGACAGACCTTCAGCCACCAGGTCGCTGCATATAGGAAATAATAACTGTTAATTTATAGATATTGTACACATAAATATAAGCTTTCCACCTTAACTGTGTAAGACTTACGTGACTTGACTTCCGAGAGCAATTTCGAAAATGGGGAGAAGAGAGACGTTGATGGGCAGTGGTCCAGCGGCGTTCAGAGGATCGGGAATGGCTAAAATGTAAAATAATAGAATATTTTAAATAAAAACGATTCTGGGGCGAATCGGTACAACATGGGATATATAAAAGTTTTGAGTGACTTACGACAACGCGGTCCTTCGGCATTAATATTATTTTGCACGGCACTTCTGGCGAAAATGCCTGCAACGACGCAGAGGGCAATGAAGAGAACCTTCATGTTGAAGTTTTTTGGTTGATTGTGTGAAGAGGTGGTAAGATGATGAGCAAGTGATGCCGGTTTGCAAATCGGATCGGGTTTATATATGATTTTGTCGGACCCCTATCCTAGTCTGAATGCCACAGTTTTTGGTTGAGGTTATTTTGAGATGGGAGATAGGATAAATCAGTTAATTTTAACGTGTAAATATGTCGGTAGGATACCAATGTCAATCAAAAAACACAAGTGCACAATTTTATTCAATTTGCAGGTGTAGTTTAGTCATCCTATAAATGAAGCATTTAATCAAGTGATCACAACTCAAGTGCTTGATAATAATATGATGCTGTAATTTTTCCTTCATGTGCAATTATTGGGGTAAAGGAAGATTTTCTTTTGTTTCGTTGTCCTCCATCGATTCTTTCACTTTTATCGCATACGGGCTTTATGGCTGGTTTAATATTTTTGTCAAAATGACATTTAAGTTACCAATCCCAATATAGTTGCGTGATTGAAGTTTCAAATGACCCAGATACCAAGGATGTGTTTTTGTAGACGGAGTATGTTCAATGATTTTTTCAGACAGATATAACACTTACATGTGATGTTATTGACATTACTTAAATTTTAGTTACATTCTGCTGATAAATTATAAAATACTTTGGAATTGCATACATACCTACATATGTATAGTATTTAAATTATATCAAATTAAACAGATGTTGTAGTCCAATCCAACTCCTCTTCCTTTAACCTTCATAACACCATTTTTAATCATTACTACCCTTCGTTCATCCCTTTCGCAGAGATCGCCCACAAGCATCATTAAAGATTACATTCAAATGCAAGGTGTTCGTACTTAAGTCAACAGACAGAGGTGAAGATATTATTATTACCTATTTCCATCATGAAGGGTGATAACTGCAATAGAGATTGTGACACTCAGAGAAGTGTAATTTTATGTGCTGATTTTCTACTTCAAATTCATGTAATGTTAACACTATTTGTTCACCATTTCATCCATTCCATCAATCAATCAATCACGTTATGCATTTATCGTTAATCAGACAGGTACAAGATTCAAGATCCTTTGGTTGTTTTTGTTATTGGACTCAAGCCTTACGTGTTATAATTTTTATATATGCACACTAGTTAACAACGACCAACCAAGGTAATGACACATCATCCTACGTTGAGATTGTGAGTGCATTTAGCCACGCCCACTCTGTAAGCACATGACAATGTTGGTGGAGCACCAACAACAACATTGAACATATGATTTCTTCTTTGGATTAATTTTATATTTCCAAATTGACTAATTTTAACCCCCAATAACATCTAATTATCATTATAATGATAAATTCATGTAGCATACATATGATATTTAATTTTTTGAGCTTATCATTAATTTTATGTGGCTTTAGGACTATTTGGAAAATGATAAGCTCAGTGTGCAGATTGTCTGTTGCTTCACGAGCCAGGTTTTGTTCCCGCACTTTACATTTGAACCTTTCTTCCTCCTTATGCTCATTGGTCAATATTAGCCAATCGCGATAAGGGAGAAGACTCTTCTCAACCAAGTTTACAACGTACGATGATGTGTCATTCCCTATTGCTTCGTCATTGACTAGTTAATAAACCTTAACGGACTTTCCGAGACAAAGGTCGCATTCATTTAAACAATCTTCTACAAATAAGCTGAAAATACTAGCATTCTTTCTCAGACGCTTTTTCGGTGAAGTCGGGATTTTAATCGACCGAACTGTTTGAACATAAACTGGTTAATTGTACGTGTAAAATTAAATACAAGTTCACAACTTGTAGTTCTATTAGTGCATTGTGAACCAGAGTCAAGTCTGTGCATGCACATTGGAACCATTACATGTGAAGCATAACATTTTCCAATGTAATCTTTCCTATTAAGGCTTTCACAGCGTAGTGAAAGATGATTCGCAGATATTTTGCAGTCCTATAAATGTATTTTTATATAACTGCTTACTGAGTTATGCTTTGGCTAAATCAGCTAACGTTCATTGTACAAAACGGAAAGCTCATAATGTATGATCAAGTAACATGTTTGAACTTCCGATTGGTCATCTATATTATTACTTGCTTTCTTCACAATGAACCACAAAGAAAGCATAAGGCAGGATGGCAGCTTGAACTCAATACATATAGCCATAAACGTCAATCTGTCAAGCAATGCTCAATGCATGTATAGTAATAAAATATTAAGCAATTCTCCTAAGTTAGGAGTCCTAACCCTATTCCAAATGATGTTCACAGATGTGCTCTGTAACGTATTCATTGCAAAATTTCGCATTCAACCGACTAACTGACACAGTGGTTGCTGATAGCTAAGTATTATACATAATATACACCATGCAAATTATATTTTACATGGATTTGAAAAACTTTCCCTGCGTTTGGCAAACTTTAAGTAGGAATGTAGGTGTGTACATGTATATACACACATAGTGGATTGCAATTGAACAGTAACTTGTAACCCATGTTAAATCGCAAATCTAGACGGCGATGATTTCGGCCAGTGTGGTGGAACAAACCTGAGTCCAGGTCGCCTAGGAGATCTCGGCGAGCGCTTTCAGATGAGCTATGTATCGTTCAAATCGGTTCGCCCACTTCGGAGTTTCGGCACCCGCAATATTGATGGGGTGGCAGGTTCTCTCGCTTAAATATCCCTTTAACACAGCAAGTGCAACTTTTTGGGTTCATCCAATATTGAAGAAGGGAAATGATTTCTTCTAAACCACCAACCCCCCCCCCCCCCTAAATCAAAGTAAAACACTGTAGTTTCAACTGACAGTTTTTCTAAATACTTTGTAAACTTTTAAATTAATATATTAGGAAATGGTATGAGAATGGAAATCGCGAGCGAAGCGAGCGGAAATTTTGTGACCAAAATAGGAAAAACTGGGAAATTCGCCATTTTCAGCAGTTTTATATAATAAGTTCATGTACTCTGAAAGATTAAAATCACTCAGGTCTTAAGATTTTCATGAAGATTTTCGCTAAAATAGGAAGAGGGTTGCTTAGAACATCTCTTAACGTACTTTCGTGTGTACGG
Source organism: Sinella curviseta (assembly GCA_004115045.4). Lineage (NCBI taxonomy): Eukaryota > Metazoa > Arthropoda > Collembola > Entomobryomorpha > Entomobryidae > Sinella > Sinella curviseta. The sequence continues at coordinate 41,153,687 of CM023200.3, read as the reverse complement.
AAATTTGGAGTTTGGAAGATACCTTTACCTTGAACAAATTTGGCAATCGAATACGGATTATCGGCGATTTACTGATAATTATCAATAGATTAGGAGAAAAATATGAACTTTCAATGATTTTAAACAATTTGGAAGGCCGTTTTAAAGAACTAAAGTGAAAATGTAAACAGATTCACAGCACAGTCCTACGATTTTGAAAAATTAAATATATTTTATCTTTCAATGTATTTGAATGCCCAGGTGGGCATAACATTTTCTGGGTGGGCCGCATATTTCCAGGGTGGGCAGCGCCCACCCTGCCCCTATTACTGCGACGTCTATGGTGATGAGTAAACTTTGAACTTGCCGACTGCAAGCATGTTAAAGCTTTTTTGCAGCTCTTGTTGTCAGCTGCAGCCCGAATATTAGTTGAGTTGAATTGATTTCTGGTACGATGATTCCCTGTCATTTTAACAACTAATGACGACGGCAATAAATTCTCATCATCACACGGCACCATAGTAAGTAGTCTAAACTCCGTACATTGAATTTACCCCATCATGCTTTATTACAAATTATAATTTTTTTTATTCACGAAGATTTAGAGTGGAGTTTAAAACATGCCACTGAAGAATTCTTAGTGTCGAATGTTTCATTTTTTCGCGGCACCACAACAGCAATGCTAATTTGTAACAGGTAGGTTCTGTTTGCCACATTAAGGTGCTCAATTGGCATTTGACTTCGGTACCGGGAGCAGTTGCATATGTATATGCATAGCAACCCTTACGTGTTATGGTATTCAAATAGATGCCTGAAACAAAATTAAACCTACTGGTCCTGTGGTTACTCCATTCGATTGCTATGTTGAATGCTAGAGTTGGGATGGCTTTTACCCCACAGAAAATACTTCGTTGAACCCTGAGCTCGTAACTTTACCTCAGTTCCTTTTCCATAGTATTCTTTTAATTTCGAGCCTGTGGTTCAAATGATATTACCTATCATCTGTGGGGCGAATCCCAAAATTTTTCATGGAAACAGATAGGTGTCATCTCCCAATAAAGTTTCCAAAAATGAGATGCAAAATTTCAAAAGTTTGTCATGAATACGGCATTAAAAAATAGTAACATGCTTTGCCAACGGCCCCATCCCAACTCTAGCACTCAACATAGCAATCGAATGGAGTAACCGAATAACCAGTACGTGTATTTTACAAAGCAAAGGTCGTGAAAAAGTAAACAAGTTAATTTAATAATTCATCCAGGCAGTGACAATCAACCTCACTCCAGAAAATTACAGGTGGTGGCCAGTCTTTAGAGCGAAGGAAGCTCTAAACAACTGTCATTTGATAATTGCTTATAAAATTCGTCATCGTTTCAAGTGGTAATAGAGTATAAACGCAATAAGCTATGCTGCGTGTTTATGCATGTTGATGGCACTTGACACTTTATATGCTTTAATGTACGTGGATGTGGACTTCGAAATACCAATTTTCTATCTCGTTTTTACGCACCTTTCAAACCAATGATAGCGACAATATGATTTGCTCTCAAACACCTTTTGACATTGATGGATTACTTGCATTACCATTTCACATGCTCGGAAAATGATTCAACAATTTAACTACCCTCGTGAGCCCAATTACCTTTCATTAAGACAGGTGTCAAATATAACTGATGTTTACATAACATGAACATATCAGGCCCTGTAAATATTGATACCAAATACTGCAGCATACTTTAAAATTTTATATATATGTCTTGACCATGCAGCTACATAATAATCAACTTTATTTTTCATAACCCCGACTGAAAAACTGTTGTTGCTTACTTATAGCATATACTGACAATTTAATCAAGATTCCCATTGACTCACTACCTTTAATCAATAATGTGCATGATCTAAAAATAGCTACACTATAATTATTTACATGCCGTCTGACTGTCTGACAAATCTAAAATCATATATAAACCCGATCCGATTTGCAAACCGGCATCACTTGCTCATCATCTTACCACCTCTTCACACAATCAACCAAAAAACTTCAACATGAAGGTTCTCTTCATTGCCCTCTGCGTCGTTGCAGGCATTTTCGCCAGAAGTGCCGTGCAAAATAATATTAATGCCGAAGGACCGCGTTGTCGTAAGTCACTCAAAACTTTTATATATCCCATGTTGTACCGATTCGCCCCAGAATCGTTTTTATTTAAAATATTCTATTATTTTACATTTTAGCCATTCCCGATCCTCTGAACGCCGCTGGACCACTGCCCATCAACGTCTCTCTTCTCCCCATTTTCGAAATTGCTCTCGGAAGTCAAGTCACGTAAGTCTTACACAGTTAAGGTGGAAAGCTTATATTTATGTGTACAATATCTATAAATTAACAGTTATTATTTCCTATATGCAGCGACCTGGTGGCTGAAGGTCTGTCTACTCTCCAGTATAAGGTGGACGTGAACATCCTCCTCCTCACCGCTACTTTCGAGCTCACCCTGGAACGTGGAACAGGAAATGCCACCTATGAAGCGTCTGGCGTGATTGATGCCAGTCCCATCAGCGAAGAGGTCATCCCTTCCGGAGAATTCACTGGCAGCGGACTCGGAAAGGTTTCCGTTGAAGGATTTCACGTGAAGGGACGCGTCCAGCTTTTCATCAATATCATCGGAGACAAGGTCAACATCCGGACCCTCAACCTCGAGGTCGTCAACTTTGACTCACTCTCCGTTGACTTTGGAGAAGATTGGAGGATCGGAGGACAGCCCACTGACTGGGCCGCCTTCAACGCGAACATCAAGGAAGGATTCGATCGCGAGTACGCTGCCAAGAAACCTGAAGTCGATGAAAAGTTCCGTTTGGCTGCCAATGGTGTCATCGGTGTAAGTGCTTCCCAAAATATGTACATATGCCTTCATTTTCAACAGTACATTTCATTCGGCAGACACTTAAATGATCATTCATTCATTCATTCATTGTAATTTCAGCAATTCACTCTTGAGGAACTCCTTGAGCTCATCGGAGGAGGTGGCGAGGGAGAACCATGCCCTTAAACTCTAGTCAACGATATTCCCTTGCAAACTCAACAAATTCGCTTTCATCACTCAAAATTATTTCAATTCAGTCACTATTCTGAATATATATTTTTAATATAAATAAAATTCTGCAATAGTTTCTACATATGTATACCAGACGACACAATATAATATGTGGTTCTTTGTTCAATCATGCATATACACCATGAGAAATTACAAATGATTTTAATATTTAATGATTCATAATTTGATAAAAAGTACATTTTTATTTGCCAAATACATGGTTACATTTACATACAAATATTCTCGCAATTCTCTCGTAATTCAATAGTCGATCTATGATTACATGCATTTTTAAATAGAAAAAGTTTTGTCATTTTCCAATGTCTGAGGTCTCTCACAGTTACCATAACCTGCAAATAGTTTCTTCATTCGTTTATGGACACACAAGCACTCAGTCACAAGAACCAATACACTGAGCCCTGTAAAAGCTACAAAGTGCAAGAAAATATAAATAAACACTTCTTTTGGTATCATCATAAATTGTTCTGCGAGCACATTATCCCAGTTTGCATTAGCACCTCCACCCCACTCTGTAGTCAACAAATAATTTGACAATAATTTCATTGGAATTCGTGGTCCACCGCTTTCAGAATTTCTCCACATATCCACTTCGTCTGCGTTGGGGAAAGTGAATCGGAATATGTCATTCAGTGTAAGTATTTTCAACTGCATTTCCACAAACTTATCCCACCTTCTAATGACTCCGGATTCGCTCAACCTTGCCAACTGGCCTGTAATTATGGGATACAAGTAGTTCCCCGTTAGCGACCATAATGAACGCTCCACAACCATCGGCAAATTTACAGGCTTGCTGGTCCACATATTTGAAAATATGTCCAGGCAGGTTTTAATTTCATCTATCTTGTCTTCCGGATCCAGCATGGCAAATTTGCGGGGAAACTTGAGAACTTCGTTTTTGTCCGCAAACACAATATCATGTCGTGTCCCTAGCCAAATAAACGCACTCTTCGACTGTATAAACCACTTCATTCTCTTTTTCAATCTCCCCAGAGCATCTACAACTTTGTCGGCATTGGAATCTGCAGAATCTAGAATATTCGGGAGGATAGCGTTGCATAGTGCACACGTTTTGTTTGAAGGAGTAAGAAATATGTGATTCATTGTTGCCAGAACCATTTCGGTTTTCACGAGTCCTTCCAAGTTGGATGGAGCAGACGGATTAGGTTTCTGAGACAAGGAGGAAAACACGGAGCCTTTGTACTGCTGAGAAATGATAAGGCAGAAGAAACTCCAGAAACACCATATAAACTTTCTGGTAAAGTGACCCCACTTTCTCTTCTTGAATATGGTTCTTAATGCGACGGGCTGATCGATCAAAAGCGTTCCAATAGACAACCATGACGACACAAGCTGCTGCAATACGAACAGGCTTTTTGAATAACCTTTCCAGATTACAAGCAAGGTCACGCAAATGGTTGCCAAGGCCGTAGAAAATCCAGCAGGGCGACTAACTGGTTTGAAAATACCACGTAGCCAGATATTCACAAGGGAACGGTGGTACACGACAATAAATTTGTAGGGCCTTGCCTTCACATTGAATGGCAACCACAACTTTCCCTGACTTTCTATCACATTCACATTATTTTTCGACAGAAGTGCATACAAGTGCAAGTGGGCATGAGAAATATTTCTGTTGGCCAAAGTGAAGTTCAGTTTTTGGGAAAGAACAAGAATGGTACAGATTTGGTCTTGAATAACGGAACTGGGCTCAATGAAAATGGAACAGATGTGCCCTAAACGATTGAAATATGTGGAAAAGGATGAATCTTCGACGTGCTGAAGATCAAGGGGCAATACGAGAATGCCCTGCAAATCTTGATGAAGATTACGCCAAATCTTTTCAATGATAGTCAACGAAATGTCTTTGATGGGAATTGGAACTAGTCCTTGATTAGGACAGATTAGATTGACATGAGAATAATCCATAATTTCAATAAAGATAACAGGTGCGTAGATCTCAATTAAATTTGAATGTGTGTACATTTCTTCCGGTTGTACTTGCCTCCTCCATATTTCTTCTTCTTCGGAATTCAAGAGCCAGATGAAGTTACTGTCACGGAAAATGTTTTTGTCCTGTTTGTTGAGAAGTGTTAATTGGAACAAATTATTCATCGGGAACATGTTAACAAAGCAGGCAGCATGCCTTCTTGTAATTAGGTCACTGATGCGCCGTGGTTTATCAAATGGCAAGGTGTTCAAGGTTAAGTTGCCTGGATGATAAAGGTATTCAATGGAATTTAAAAAGATGTTGTAAAATGAATTAACTTGCTGCAGATCTACTATATTATGAAAATGTTCGTAACTAATATTATGTGCGCAGGATTGGTTTCTGGATAACGTTTCTGAATAAAAATTAAAATGGTTGTAGGTCAGAACACAGGTCTGGAATATTTTTACGAAATCCTTAAAATACTTTAGAGTAGGTGACATTCTGATGATGTTCCAAAAAGCGGAATGTTTCAGTTTTTACTATTCCAGGAGCGTGTGCTGCTTGTATTGAATACGCAAAATATTTTGTAATCCTTCAGCTTAAATACTATTTACTTAGGTATGCATTTTAGTTACACGACACGATGCTCCAAAAATAAGAACACTACAGCTTATCAAACGCACATGAGTCATTGTTTTGAATTATGCAAGTACCAAAACAAAATATAACTTCATCAATACTGCAACAAATACGGCACAATTTCCACAAAAGACACGTAAAAACGTCAGAGTTATTTGGTCTTCGAAAGCCTTTTGTGTCTTGACGAGATTACTTAAAATAAAATTTGGTTTAACAAATATTTTGACATTCGCTTGAGGCGCAGCGCTTCAATCAATGTCACAGTCGTAACCATCATAGACATGATAACATGAAACTTGAGGTTGTGTTTTGCTTATGTAAGCGACAAGTATTTTCCAAGTATGTAACCGGCTTCTTCAAGTGTTACGCAAAGAATGCTGGCTAACCACTCCTTCGTTGGAGTAAAAGTTGTGAAAGGAAATCGTGCACTCAAGCACAACTTTGAGACAGCCTAACCAAAATAATTGAAATGTTTACCACTTCCCTCTTATCTCCATTCTAATTATTTATTTACTTCTGTAATTGTCATTTTACTAATTAATAACTAATTAATTTTTAAGGGCAGTAAATTTTACACCGGATTATCTCTGTTTACCCCAACATGAACTAATACATTTTTTACAATTCTGGTCCGTACATCTTTTACACATACAAAAGATAAGTATGACCACGAGTTATGAAAAGTAATTAATTGGTTGGCGCACTAAACACTGACAATTACAGTGTAATCAACGCTTCTGTCTCCTGAACGGGGTATTTAAAAGGCTGTTAAGCTCACCCTCCCAGACCCTCCAAACCATTTGACAGACTATAGCCTCTTCATACAATATGCATACATAAAACATTGGTTTTTTGACAATTATTGCAGTACTGTAATTATGGTGTTTGATTTTCTTTTGAAGGGAAGTAGAAATATCTCCAGATCCTCTCACCCACCCTTACCTTCTTCTTTCTCCTCCTCTACCTCTTCCCGTGAACAGAGTCATCCTCGACGTTGGTCGTTTTTGCCTCCGCAGGGGTAGTCTCTGCTAGAGTGGTCTCGGTATTTTCCTTGCCAGAGTGGCGGTGGTGTCATCGGCTTCACTCTCCGGCAGCTTGACGCTCACAGACTTGCTCTTCTTGGTTGGTGCTTTCTCCGACTTTTTCGCAGGCTTCTTCTTCTTTTGTGCTGGCTGCTGTCCAGTGGTGGAAGCGGTAGTTTGAAGTCACGAGTCCAGTACGCGAATGTCATGGCTGTCCACCGAGTCTTTCTTTGGCTTTTCTTGCTCCTTTGGTCGTTGAATAGGCCTTCCAGAAGCGTCCACCTCCTCCAAAAAGACTCGGGTCACCTGCACGGGGTCATTCTCCAGGGATTTCCTCTTGGCCAGATTGACGTCCTTGATGATCTCGAACTGCTTGTCAGGCTCCTTCCGGTTTAGCTTCACCTTCACGTACAGGGAGTTTACCGTCAGGATCACCTTAATCAGCGACCAGGTTGTTCGGCTCACTTCAAAGTCGTGCCAGTTGACCAGTCCAAGCACCTGGTCCACGTTGGCCAGCAGCGGACCATTCGGCGAGAGAAGGTAACGCCGCGCTAGCCACACCCAAGTGTTACGAACCTCACGCCTGAGCTTCGCTTCGCGTCTCGCTGCTGAATCCTGAAAACCACAACAAAAAGCAATGATTAGCGGCTGATGATTAAAATGTAATTAAACTTGGGTGACCACTTTTTGACAACTGCTACTGACCAGTATAGAGATAGATTAGGGAAATTATTGACTTCCGGATGAAGGTCCATTTTTTTCTTCATTCCGCTCAGCAGCTTCCTCCCAAGGTAGGTTAAGTAGAAGGTGGTCATCCAAGCCAAAAGGATCCAATAGTAAACGGATGCGCCCACTGGAATCGGGTAGGGACTGCACTGCACTGGCTCGTCGTAGGGAAACAAGGCTTCCAGCACATTATGCGTCTCGTCCGGATACAGGTCATTCGTGACCTTGAGCATTCCCTCGGCATACAGGACACTGATATGAAGATTTTCCTTGGGGGTGGGGTCCCTCGCTTCGAAACAGGTGGTGGGCGTGATGAACTTTTGCTTGGTTCTGGAACGCGAGCCAAGAAAGCAGAATGGCTTGGGATCCTCCACTGGGTAGTAATAGTAATGTTGGAAGCTCCCGACAATTTTTGTCAAGTGAGGACAACGACGGGAGACTCCTTACCATGAAAAATGCAACATTATTGAGAACTTTTGTCATCAGTTCTAAAATAAAATCAATGCCTCATTTTAGTTCATTTCCTTAGGAAAACAGTAACAATGAAGAATTAAAGGTACTTTTCCAAAAAAATACTTGCATTTCCATGATTACGATCGAACCGTTACAGGGTCATACGATCTTGAGCTCTATGATCATGATAAAAACATAGATTTTGTGGTTATTGGAGTATTTAACATGAACATGCATAATAAGCATAAGCATACTTGTTGGTGACAGACGTAGTTTTTATGAAAATGCTAAGATGGAATTCGCATTTCTTATCATGACAAATGGGCAGAGTTTCTTGAGGTGGGAATGAAGTGGAGGTGGAAGCAGAAACGATGAGTTTTAGTTATTTTTAAGCTGCCTCAATGCAAGTAGGCTAGCTAACAGATTTTATTTCTACAAGTCAAAAAGGTAGGTATGTATATTTTTTGGACAAGAAGAATGAGAAGCTTTTTTGTGTTCACTTCTCCACAGTCAAGTAGCAACAAGAGATAATCGTAGAACGCAAAGCTTATAAATAGCAATGCTTCACAAAACGGCATCGTACATGAATTTGAGAGTTTTAAGACATTTAGGTAATTTACATAAAGTAGTCATTCATAAAAAAGCAACTATTGTGGGTTTGGTGACTCGAACTGACTTCACAAAGGTTACAAAAAGTTCAGTGTTTTTATGACGCACGAAACGTGCATTGAACTTGAAGTTCAAGCGTCAAACAATAAGTAGCTTACCCAAATTAGTTAATCGCATACAATTAGTCAAATTAGGATTAAAAACATCATTTTTACAAAAACTATTTTTATGGTTCTCTGAACCTACACAGTACCAAACACCGCCCACCTTCGCATATCTTGCGAACAATACACATAGTATTAAAATTTACATCAAGACTTGATATTGACTTCCTTAAATCAACTTGAATAACAAATGATGCAAAAAAAGTAAGGGCGATAACATTCTATTAATACAATTGTTTAAAAAAAATGACCGGACAATGACACCACTACGTCCTCGACGAAACGCTGGTTTCCACCACAAAAAGGGCGAACTGTTTGGGTTATTAGCCCGCGCCGACCCCACCCCAACCGTTCAATCTCCTTGAGGGATCCTTTCCTCGCAGTGACCTCGGTGGGCTGTTTTTTTAATGTGGTAGTAGCAGCGGCCGCCTTGGAGATCATGGTAGCCATCGTTGTCACTGGAATAAAGGCGAAATACATACATTTTTAGTACATCGTCAATTCGTAAAATAATTACTCATTCATCATTATTATGACATAAAATGGGACATAACTTAACAATAGGACGTTGTATTTCATTCGTTGCCGTCTTGATGGTGGCAACTCGTACAAGGTCGTCATGGCCCGGATGCGTAGCGATGATGCGGCCAAGTTTCCACTTCATGGGTGGAATGTTGTCCTCTTTCACGATCACAAGGTCCCCAGTCTGCAGGTTGTCCCTCTTTGACTTCCACTTGAACCTCTGCTGCAAGGTTGTAAGGTATTCTCCCCTCCACCGTCGCCAAAAATGCTGGAACATCTGCTGCGTATGCTGCCACCGCGACAGCCGAGTCACTTTGATATGCGTCAGGTCCGGTTCCGGAATTGCGTTGAGTGGTCCCCCGATCAGGAAATGACCAGGTGTCAATGCGTTCACATCAGCTGGATCGCTCGAAAGTGCACAGAGTGGTCTTGAGTTGACACAAGCCTCAACCAAGCACAGCAAAGTTTCAAACTCCTTTTTTGTTGGGGTGGCTGCTCCGATAACCCGACGTAGGTGATATTTCACCGCTTTCACACCTGCCTCCCACAAACCGCCTTGATGAGGGGCTGACGGTGGATTGAAGATCCAGGTTGTTCCCTCACCACCAAGCGCACGACTCACGGTTTGGTGATGCTGAGATTGTTGTAGAAGCGCCTTCAACTCATTGTCAGCTCCTACGAATGTTGTTCCATTATCGCTATAAAGCCTCTGAGGAATCCCTCGGCGGGCCGCAAAGCGTTTAAAACACGCTAAGAAGTCTGCTGTTGAAAGTGACTCCACACACTCCAAATGAATGGCTTTTGTAGCCAAGCAAACAAATATGCAGAAATAAACCTTTCCTGATTTTTGTCCTCGTCCACTCCTCACTTTTACGTTGAAAGCTCCTGCGTAGTCCAAACCACACTCAAAAAATGGTTTTGATGGGTTGACACGGGGAGAAGGGAGGCTTCCCATTAATTGGCTTGCTGCTTCCGCTCGTTGCTTCCTACACGTGATACACTTTCTGATGAGGTGTCTTACGGTGTCTCGAGCTCGTAAGATCCAAAACTGTTGCTGTATGCTTGCTAGAGTCAATTTCAATCCGCCATGTAGGTTTTTAAAATGAAAATGGCGAATGATTAGTGTGGTGAGAATGTGATTATGGGGAAGAAGTATGGGATGCTTTACGTCTTCCTTCTCCCTAGCATGGTGCAGTCTTCCGCCCACCCTGAGCACTCCTAAATTGTCAACAAATGGGTTAAGTTGAGACAACGGCCCACCTTTAACTGATCCACCAGACTTCAACTGCGCCAACTCAGACAAAAAGTAACTGTTCTGTACGTTCCTAATTAATGCAAGGAGCGCACCGTTTAACTCACTAACTGAAATTTCACCTATAGTTTTTGGTTTTTTGCACAAGTTATTTATGTAGCGTAATAGGTATGCTACTACACGTTGGAGGGTGACAAGTGTTGAGTAACGCTGGAACAAGAAATCCATGCTGCTGCTTTCTTTGGCAAGTAAGGTTATCGTCTTCTTCTCTTCGTAGTCATCTGGATTTTGTGTGAGTGGCGGTGGCAATGACGAATGGAACAAGGATTCTTCCAATGATAACCACGACGGTCCACTCCACCACAGCTTGTTGTTGACTATTTCGTGTGCGGAAATTCCTCTGCTTGCACAGTCAGCTGGATTATCCTCACTACGAACATGACTCCATTTTTCGAATGGGATGATTTTCTGAATTTTAGACACGCGATTTGCTATGAAGGTCTTCCACCTTCCTGGAAACGATGCCAGCCAATGCAACACAATTGTCGAATCTGTCTTTCCGAAAATCTCGCATGTGAGTCCCATGCTTTCCTTCACATTCTGCACTAATTCACAAACTAACTCTGCTCCACATAATTCCAAACGAGGAATTGACAATTGTTGAATTGGTGCTACTCTTGTTTTTGCGGCTACCAAATTCACTGAAATTGTACCGTCAGCTGACAGGACACGTAGGTATACACATCCACTGTAGGCTTTGGAAGATGAGTCAGAGAACGCATATAATTGCATTTCTTTACATTTTGCGGAGATGACACAACGAGGAATACGAACTTTCTCCAACGATAATAATGATTGTTGATAAGAGTTCCACAGGTTGATGATTGATTGTTTTGGGGATTCGTCCCAATCCAATCCGCTTTTCCACAATTCTTGGAATATAATTTTTGCGTTGATTGTTACTGGTGACAACCAACCGAGCGGGTCGAACACTTTAGCAAGTTCTGAGAGGATGACACGTTTAGTAACATTTTTGGGCGGAGAAGAACTGACCACAAATTGGAACTTGTCATTCGCTGGATTCCACCTGACGCCGAGGGCTTTAATAGTGCTATCACTATCAAAGCTGATGCTTTCCTTCTCTCGTAGCTCCGGTTCAATAGCTGCTAACACTTCAGGATGATTTGTAGCCCATTTCCGCAAACACATACCCGCCTTCGCCGTAATGCTGTTGAGCTCATTAAATAGGTTAATGGCTTCCTCCTTTGAATTTGCACAAGTCAGTGCATCATCAACGTAGGTATTATTGATTAGTACTTCTGCTGCTGCTGGATAACTTTCACCTTCATCTTGTGCAAGTTTCTGAAGACACCTAGTTGCCTGGTACGGTGCTGATGCTGTGCCATAAGTCACGGTCGTCAATCTGTAGATTTTTATTGGGTCACTTTCACCTTCTCTCCAGATGATGCGAAGATAATCAGCGTCCTCCTTTGGTAGCCTAAACTGCCGATACATTTTTGCTATGTCGGCCTTCAAAGCGACAGGTTTTTCACGAAATCGCAACAAGATGGTGAACAAGTCATTCTGAACAACAGGCCCAACCAATAACGCGTCATTTAAACTAATTCCTGTTGATGTCTTTGCAGAACCATCAAAAACAACACGTAGTTTTGTGGTTGTTGACTCCTCACGAGTTACACAATGATGAGGCAGGTAAAACACGTTTTCGCTGTCAAGTTCACTTTCTGGAACCAACTCCATGTGATTTAATTCCAGATATTCACGCATAAATTTTAAGTATTCTGTTTTAATGGCCGGTTGTCTTCTGAATCGTTTTTCCAGCTGTCCAAACCTGAAGAGAGCTTGCTGTTTAGATTCACCTAGGCTAGATTTTTTGCTGTTGAATGGAAGTCTGCACATGTACCGTCCATTTTCATCTCTGGAGTGAGTAGTAAGAAAATGTTTCTCGCACTCCGTTTCTTCTACTGTTAAATGCTTGGTTTTGGGAATGTCTTCTATCTCCCAAAATCTGCGTAATGTCTTGTCCACTTCACATGTTGACACATTTGTTGTCACTTCAAAAGTTGGGGCAACTTGAACACAACCGAAGAGCACCCACCCAAACATGGTGTTTTGTGCCGTTGGTGAAATTCCAGGAATTCCTATCCTGATTCCATCACGAAGAATGATGGCTCCAATCTCTGCTCCTAGTAAGATGTCAATCCTTCCTGGCTCTGAGAACTCTGGATCCGCAAGTTCAAGATCGTTAATGTGATTCCAGTTGTTGCTGTTACATGTTACTTTCTGGAGATCCCTTGTGATTCTTCCCATTACTAGTGCATGGACAGGAATAACTTCTTTGTTGATACGAGATCTGGCCAGGAAATTAACTGAGTGCTTCAGTCTGGTGATGGCAGCACCTGAAATGCCATTTACAACGACATTTGCTGCTTTTCTTGGTAGTCCTAATGCTGTTGCATACGATTCTGTGATATATGATGATTGTGAGCATTCATCAAGCGCTGCTCTAACAACATGTTCTTTACCGATACTATCGGTCACTTTTAACTTGATTGTTTTTAACAACACCTGTGTGTTGAATCCTGATGATGATGATGGAACCGCCACTGCTGTTGTAGTTGTTGTTACTGTTGTGGTGTCAGATGACCCTTTTTGCTTAGAGTCATCTGTTTTCGATGATGGGGCTTCAAAGTGGAGTAATGTGTTGTGTGGCTTATGGCACTTTTTGCACCGATACCTACTCTTGCACTCACGTGTGTTATGTCCCCTTTTTAAGCAATTGAAACATAATCCCTTTGTTTTGACGAAAGTGCTCCGATCACTCATGGCCATGTTGCTGAACTTGTCACAATAGAAAATGAGATGAGCTTCGGAACAGAAGATGCATTGTTGAGGCTGCTGTTGTTGTGAGGTGTGATGTGTTGACGTCTGCTTTGCTGTGGAAGCTGCTACACGCTGTTGAGGCTGTCTTCCAATGTTTCCTCTTGCTAGGAGGCTTCTGATATGATCCTGGAGAAAACTTTCCAGATCGGCGTATGTAGGTGGATCTGTTCCTCGGTGGCACTTGGACCATTCTGCCCGGGTTTCAGCATCCATTTTATCTCCAATGATAATGATGAGCAAATCGTCCCAATGATCGATGTCCCTGCCTAAGACCCTCAGTGATCTTAGACATTCGTTGGTAGTGTTGAGTAATTGTTGTAATTGTGCTGCACTTTCAACTTTCACTGATTGTTGATTAACTAATCGCCGTATTTGCGACTGCACGATTTCTTTCTTGTTGTTGTATCTTTTGTCCAGGAGGTCCCAAGCTTCCTTGAAATGACGATCCGTAATGGTGAATGATTTGATGAGCTGGGATGCTTCACCTTGGACACACGAACGTAGATAGGATAACTTTTCAGCATCTGATATTGCATTGTTCTTTTTCACTGTGTTGTTGAAAAGATCCTGAAAACTCTGCCAATCCTCATAATTCCCACTAAACTTGGGCAACTCTAGTTGGGGCAATCTGATACTTGGTGGTTGGCTATTTGTTGATGATGAGGATGATGATGAGGTTGGCGTAGGCATTAGAGTATTTTTTAACTTTTGTAAAAAACCTTTTGCTGTAAAAATCCGCTTCGACAGGTCAGCATATGAGAGATTGTATGGACCCAAATCTGCTGGCTTCGTGTTGATGATCCTTTTGTAGACGTCGGCCAGTTGAATCCGCTGCTGAACCATGACCTCCACGTACATTTCGCAATCCACTTCATTTAGAGGCGTTGCGGGGTGACCTGCTATTGCTGCTTCTACCACTAGCAGCTCATTCTCGAGCACCAATTTGTCATGCTCGGCCTTTTCCAAGTTCGTTAGCGTCATGATGATAGAAACTAAGCTGTCACTGCACTGAAGGTTCTTGTGTAAATCGCACAATATTATTCACTGAAATTTACACCTGGAAACTTATTCCATCCGTAGCTCGCAAGGACCAAATTTAATGTTGGTGACAGACGTAGTTTTTATGAAAATGCTAAGATGGAATTCGCATTTCTTATCATGACAAATGGGCAGAGTTTCTTGAGGTGGGAATGAAGTGGAGGTGGAAGCAGAAACGATGAGTTTTAGTTATTTTTAAGCTGCCTCAATGCAAGTAGGCTAGCTAACAGATTTTATTTCTACAAGTCAAAAAGGTAGGTATGTATATTTTTTGGACAAGAAGAATGAGAAGCTTTTTTGTGTTCACTTCTCCACAGTCAAGTAGCAACAAGAGATAATCGTAGAACGCAAAGCTTATAAATAGCAATGCTTCACAAAACGGTATCGTACATGAATTTGAGAGTTTTAAGACATTTAGGTAATTTACATAAAGTAGTCATTCATAAAAAAGCAACTATTGTGGGTTTGGTGACTCGAACTGACTTCACAAAGGTTACAAAAAGTTCAGTGTTTTTATGACGCACGAAACGTGCATTGAACTTGAAGTTCAAGCGTCAAACAATAAGTAGCTTACCCAAATTAGTTAATCGCATACAATTAGTCAAATTAGGATTAAAAACATCATTTTTACAAAAACTATTTTTATGGTTCTCTGAACCTACACAGTACCAAACACGTCCACGTATGGTCCACGTTGGCCAGCAGCGGACCATTCGGCGAGAGAAGGTAACGCCGCGCTAGCCACACCCAAGTGTTACGAACCTCACGCCTGAGCTTCGCTTCGCGTCTCGCTGCTGAATCCTGAAAACCACAACAAAAAGCAATGATTAGCGGCTGATGATTAAAATGTAATTAAACTTGGGTGACCACTTTTTGACAACTGCTACTGACCAGTATAGAGATAGATTAGGGAAATTATTGACTTCCGGATGAAGGTCCATTTTTTTCTTCATTCCGCTCAGCAGCTTCCTCCCAAGGTAGGTTAAGTAGAAGGTGGTCATCCAAGCCAAAAGGATCCAATAGTAAACGGATGCGCCCACTGGAATCGGGTAGGGACTGCACTGCACTGGCTCGTCGTAGGGAAACAAGGCTTCCAGCACATTATGCGTCTCGTCCGGATACAGGTCATTCGTGACCTTGAGCATTCCCTCGGCATACAGGACACTGATATGAAGATTTTCCTTGGGGGTGGGGTCCCTCGCTTCGAAACAGGTGGTGGGCGTGATGAACTTTTGCTTGGTTCTGGAACGCGAGCCAAGAAAGCAGAATGGCTTGGGATCCTCCACTGGGTAGTAATAGTAATGTTGGAAGCTCCCGACAATTTTTGTCAAGTGAGGACAACGACGGGAGACTCCTTACCATGAAAAATGCAACATTATTGAGAACTTTTGTCATCAGTTCTAAAATAAAATCAATGCCTCATTTTAGTTCATTTCCTTAGGAAAACAGTAACAATGAAGAATTAAAGGTACTTTTCCAAAAAAATACTTGCATTTCCATGATTACGATCGAACCGTTACAGGGTCATACGATCTTGAGCTCTATGATCATGATAAAAACATAGATTTTGTGGTTATTGGAGTATTTAACATGAACATGCATAATAAGCATAAGCATACTGTTTGGGACAGCATCAGTCTTTTAGCATATTTCAATTCCAGTTTTCAACGGTATTTACTACCTACTGGTTTTGCATTACATTCATTTTGGCTTTCATATCCAACAAAACAATACACAGCAATGCTGCTGCATTGAATGATGATTACAAAATTCCAAACGCCTCGCTGTAATATGAACAACGTTAGCCTAACAACATCATGTAAAAAATGAAGCAGCGCAGCGTATCGTCTACCAGTTACCTAGTTGTACTCGCTCTCACGTGTCTAATTGTTAGCTGAGGAAACGTATATGAATTTTAGTAAAGAATCTATCAAAATCATACGCACAGCAGCAGACGAATATAGTCCAAGAAAAGAAAAAAGAGAGATGAGGTGAAACATGTAAATCGATGGCTTATCCCTTCATTAGCATAAACCTATATAATCTTGTGGTTGTGAAAATGGAAGTTTCTTGGACTCGACTGTCTTACAGCTAAGAAATCGCGTTACTTGCAAGAGTACACCTTTCTTGAACCAATTAATTCTTTTAGATACACTTAACTAAACAACTTGTAACTTGGCCGTAGTTGGTAGTGGTGAGTGATAGTGATGTGATGATGAGAGTGATAAAAGGTATTTATAATTTATGGTTGTTGTTGTTGGGTTAAGATTTTAGCTGTTACAAAAAAGCTAAATATTGCTTTTCTTCGTCTGACACGTCGAATATTCATTCGTGTGTGTTGAGTCAACTTGAAGTAAAGCAGGTGAAGAGGAAGCGCTTAGTATTCTGCTAACCGTTGACCGCGATGGAGTGACTTGTGACGTGAGGATTAGGGCTGAGGGTTCGCGTCTACACACGAAAAAGGGCTTCGCTTTCCAAGTTATAAATACACTCACATTATCACAAGTTTTTAAATTACGAAACTGGCATTTGACATCTTGGTCAACCCATCCATCTAAAGACGCTATTATCTTCAGACTTGGAACAACTCACAGCGATTTGAGTAGTGGACAACTTGTAATTTTCTACACGTTGTCAAAAACCGTGTGGCTTACTGTTCAGGTAACATCAAGTTAGAATTTCGACTGTAAATTACGTACTAATGGCAATATTAAATATGATTGATTTGTTTAAAATTGGTATTATGTAATGCACATTCTTTTATTTTGTATTTTTGTGAATAGTAAAATGGCATCTGGCGGGGGAGGTGGAGTTGGAGGGGATTGGCGATCAACCGGAAGAGAAGCTGCGACGACAAACGTGTTTTCATTTGAAAGGACTGGTACACCACGACCGGGAGGAGTTGGAAGGAGCGAAGAAGAAGGGCATGAAAAAGAACGTGTACCCCTTAACGCCAATGAAATCGTATCATCACCAGGGCCAGCGCAGGCAGTACCCTCCCCATCCCTGACAGCAGCCTTGCAAAAGACTTCCTCTCCACACTTGAACTATGACATGTTTCGAACTTTGGTAAGTAATCGTTTAAAGGTGGAGTTTGGACTCAACTTTAACCAGGATGTGAGGCCGTACAAGGACGTTCCAGCCAAGAGGATCATGCCATGAATACACGCTCTAGCAAACAAAGTCCTGACATTACAAATAGGATGGAAACTTGACTACCTACAAAAACCAACACACGTCCAAATGGATTACATATAATGCACTTAAATGTACAAAGTCTGTATAATAAATTTTACCTTGTGACAAACTTACTCTTGTATAAAAACTGTGATATTATGTGTATAAGTGAGACTTTTCTAAACTCTGACAAAATGCTACCCTACACAAAAGGCTATCAAGTGTACAGAAAAGACAGAGAATATTCTCATTCTCAAAAGAAGCGTGGAGGGGGCGTTGCTATTTTTATTGCTAATGCATTAAAATCCAAAAAATATAACCTTCAGTGTGCTGAGATTATTTGCAGCTCAGCACAGGTGGAAGCATTGACAGTATCTGTAAGTAATGGTTTTAATAAGTCTTTCTTTATCACATGCATATATAGACCACCAAAATACGATATGAATACAGTGAAATCAGACATTCAAGCAATTGAACTTATATGTGAAGAACTCAGCAAGACACAGAAATCATATACCCTACTAGGGGACTTCAACCTAAGACATGAATGGTCATATAGTATGCTCGAACATGTAATGAGAAAATACAAACTGCAACAACTTATTGACAGTCCTACAAGAAATGATGCGCTATTAGACCTAATTATAACAAACAACATAGGCAGATGCATGAATACTACTGTATTCAATCCACATATCTCCGACCACTATGCGATTGGTACGTACCTTCAAACAGGAAAACAAGTGCTACAGAAAACCACGTTCAAATATCATGACTATAACAACATTAACAACGACTGGATCCACACATATCTGCTACAAAATAAAGACTCTCTCACTAGTGACAATAACATAGATAATATATTCAACAGGTTTCAAGATATAATGGCTGAAGTAGTCAGAAAGCAAACCCCACTGCGACAAAAAGCCATCACACAGCATAACAGAATAGTGAAGTTAAGTGAGAATACCAAGAGTAAAATACGAGAGAGAAATATCATGTACAGGGCTCTAAAGAAAAATAATAATGATATGCTCAAACATGTGTATGTGAATCTTAAGAAACAAGTAAAAGGCCTAATAATACACGACACAAAAAGCTATGTACAAAGCAGCGTAGAAAAATGGGGTATCTGGCCAGTGATAAATAAGCTAACTAAAACGAGAAAACAAACACATATTCCATTCACAGCCAAGGAGATAAGCGACCACTTCTTATCCATCTGCAACAAACCTACAGCAAGCTCAAACATTACCAGCAAGCATTCTAGCGCCCAATACGACTTTCACATAGTTGAAATCACTAAACCGCAGCTAATGTTTGCATGGAAAAATATGAAAAACAAGCATAGTGCAAGTGTTGATAGTGTAGGCATGTGTAATAGACTATTCTCTATTATGTTGAAACATGAGATATTCCAGAATATGCTGCTTACCATTATCAATCTATCTATAACGCAGTGTAAAGTACCAACAAAGCTCAAAATTGCAAAGATCATTGCAATACCGAAAATACCAAACCCTGCATCGCCCAATGATCTAAGACCCATAAGTATACTACCTGTACTAGCAAAAATCATGGAAAAGTGTATCTATTACCAACTGAGAACATATATAAAATCAAATGGCATTCTATACAAAAACCAATTTGGTTTCCGACCCAATCACAGCACGGTACACGCAGAACTTTATATGTTGAACAAGGCAAGATCAGCAATACAAAACAACAATTTATATGCAGTAGCAACTCTTGATGTACAAAAAGCGTTTGATACGGTTAATCGTGACATACTATTCCTTAAACTAGAAAAATACAATATTGACTCTTCGTGGTTTCGACAATATATGGACGATCGTCAGCAATATGTAGAGTGCAACAATACACGCTCAGAAACATTAAATACATTACGAGGATTAGTTCAAGGTGGTTGCTTAAGCAGTATTGCCTTCGCTTTATACATTAATGATCTCTACAAAGTTGTAAGAAATAGTGATTTGGTGCTTTTTGCTGATGACAGTCAAATTGGCAAAGATGTAAGTCTGAGCTCAATAAATAGTGATTTGTGTGCGCTGGAGAATGACTGTAATGAAATACATAATTGGTTTACCATCAATGATCTATCCCTCAATGTTAAGAAAACAGAGTTGATTATTCACTCAAAACCAACTAACAAAGCAATAGCTATGAACCAATCAATCACTATAGGTACGCAAACTGTCAACTGTAGTGAGCAAATAAAATCACTAGGTCTCATTAAAGACCAAGCATTAAATTGGAGCGCTCATGCTGACTATGTGTGCAAAAAAGCCACAAAATCGCTATGGCAATTAAGGATAATTAGACCCTTGTTAACAGCTTCACAGCTAAAACTAGCCATAGAATCTCTTGTGCTCTCAAAAATATATTACATGTCTAGTGTATGGGGTGAGGCATCGGCTAAAGTGCTTAATTCTGTGGACAAATTAATTAAAGACTGCAAAAAATTAGCTCAGATACCAAACCCTGCTCTAGAAACATGTAATGAATGGTTATTCTTAAAAGAGATGCACGACTTTGAATTCATGACACTAGGATATATGTCCAAACAAAACCTAAATCCTGAAAGCCTAAAAAATATTATATGTGAAAATGCCATACATGAAATTAACACCAGGAGTAAAGCCATTGAAACTGTGCAAAAAGATCAGTGTGACAACTACATACAATACAAATGCACATGTATCTGGCTTAAAGTTTCTCGTGACCTGCGTGCAATAAAGCACGTAACAAAATTCAAAGAAGAAGCAAAGAAAAATATAATTAACAAAAGGCAAAGTAACAATGAATGTGGTTGTGATTTATCGTGTATTGATGATGTCATAGAGCACATAAGAATTTTATACAGCAATGAATAAGTGTATTACTATTTTAAGTAATGTGTTATCGTGGAAATAGTGTACAAAGTTCGCATAATATTCCAATCAGCGTAATGACCCAGGAAGGGGTGCTGATTGTAGAAAAACTTACTTACTTACTTACTTACTTATCGAATGAGGAGGGTGGTCAGCCCTTTCGAGTTCTACTTGGAGTTCACCAATGTGCCAGCGCCTCGTGTGTATTCAAGGTGGTTCCAAGAGATGCAGACT
Organism: Sinella curviseta; assembly: GCA_004115045.4. Lineage (NCBI taxonomy): Eukaryota > Metazoa > Arthropoda > Collembola > Entomobryomorpha > Entomobryidae > Sinella > Sinella curviseta. The sequence goes on along the minus strand of CM023200.3, from coordinate 41,133,034 downwards.
TTTTATGGGGATCCAATTAAACGGGAGAAACTAAAACTGGTAAGTTTTATATATCTAAAAATAATTAATGATTAAATTGAACTCTAGGAGAATTATTGATCTTATTTATTTTACTACTGTTATGAACTTTCTAGATAAAGGGCATCCCCTTTCTCGGACGTTGCTACGTTTGTTTGGACGCGGAGGATGGCAAATGGCACCGAGTTCGTCTTCATCAGGTGGATGAACAGTCCAAAGCGTTGGTGGTCTTCTACTTGGATTTCTGTCAGCAGAAGGAAACGACACTTGACAATTTGCTCGAGCTGGAGCCCCGTTTTTCCGACAGCCCTGCTCAAGTGTTCCGCTGCTACCTTCACGACATCCTTCCCGCTGGCAAGGGCAACGACTCAATCAGTTGGACCCCAGAGGCTTGTCAATATTTCCAGGAACTGATCAAGGGGAAGGAGTTCACAGGGATTGTCATCACTCGCTCGAATACGCTGATTACCGATGGACTACCGGATGTAATGGCAGATCTCGGAGTAGTTCTCGTCGAGAATGTGCCTGGAAGCAGGAATCCAAGATCGGATGTGTGCACGTTAAACGCAGCGATGGTGGATGCTGGATTTGCGGTGCCTATTGGGGTTTGGTAAGAGTGCTGGGCAATTAAAACTTTAATGCATATACATACCTACCTAGTCTATAAAGATATTTTTTGTAATAATGTTTATCTGTATTATCAGCGCCGGCTGCCCTCATGCCTTTGAAATTCAAGGTTATAAACCTGCCTACGACCACTCCGAATTTGAGCATCACTTCCCTACACCATCATCGTCCAGAGCGGCCATACAAAGTGACATCCAAGCATCCTCCTCCTCCAATGAGCATACTGGGAAGAAGACAGCAATTGAAGCTGTAGAAGAACAACTGAACCACTTGAAGGTGAAGAGCCGCAAGGATAATGCTAACATTGGAATTGGACTTGGAGCGTCCGTTTCACAATACAAAAGTAGGTCACCTTATCATACTCTTACCTGCAACCAGCTTTTTAATCTTTTCACATTCAAATGAAGTGATGGCTTATGAATATGAGGGACTGACTTGAAATATTTTTTTTGTGCAGATGCATCTGAAAATCTTCCAGCAAAAATCGCATGTCGTATGGCTCCCATCAAAATCATCTTTCTGGTGAGCCCAAGCTGCATCTTTGTTCATCTCAAGTCCCAAATCATGGAACTGAAGGCAATGCAGGACGGGCTAAAGCGAATGTTGGCTTATGATGACGGCTTGAAGAGTAGAATGACTGATGGAAAACCTGGGATGCTGGTTGCTTGTCAAATCCTAGACCCGGAGGAGTCCACCATTTGGGTACGGGGAGTCATCATGAGCGTGAATACGGATGGGAACATCTACAGGGTACAATAATATAATCCAGTGCCTGACAAACACATAAATAAACCATTACCTCATTTGAATAAATTAAATTGTTATCGTCCATTTTGCATTGTGACAGATTTTGATAGTTGACTACGGCAATGAGATCTCTGTGGAAAACACCTATGTTCGTCCACTGCCCACCTACTTTCAAACCATACCCTGCTTTGCCATTCGCCTTCACGTGGACATGGAAAACGTCGTGCCTGTTGGAAGTGCGGGATGGAGCTCCGGTGCGACCATTGAATTTCGTCAATATACGTTTGGTTGGGAGCGCTTCATCCCCTTCTACTTCATCTACCGTCCACCTCAATCCGGGGTCATCGAGCTGGACCACTTTGGCCAACAAATCATGTACAACTTTGGACGGAGGAGGTGGGAAGCTGTGTATGGAAGGATTCCTCCATCCTACCGGACTATTAGTGAGATGAAAGATCATCCGATGGTGCACAATCTGCTGATGTCATTCGGAGTCGAACTCAAATACGAGCTCATATTGGAGGCAAGCCACTATTGGCATTTCAAAACAATTTTGGACACACTCCTCGAAAAGGGATATGCAAAGGAGGAGCAAGTTAAGAAGAACACTGCCAAACTCCATGTCGAAATCAGTCAAGCGGCCTCCTCTAATCAGGTGGTACGATTAGCGTCTCCAACTCCAAAAGAATAAGCAGCAGGAACCTGAACTCGTTTCGTCACGCTGCACCAGAAAGTATTATTGTTGATTGTAAAATGAATGTATTTTAAAAACTTTGCTACGTGAATGCCACTGACAATGTTGACAGTTTAGATGAGTTTTTGTTTAGTTTTAACATTTTCAAGGAAAAGATGAATTCAATCTGGCGACTTGTTAGATTCCACTTTTGTACCATTTCGCATAATATGTAATGTCATGTATTTCTAGTACGTGTGTTTCGCTATCTTTTGTATCATTACTTATAAGTATGCGTACATTTAATGCCAGTTTGTTACCGTTAGTTAATGCAAACTGATTTGCTTATTAGCTTTATTTAAATGAACTTCTGCGCCCTTTGCGAGCAGTAGTTCCATTGTACATGATAGTTTTGCAGTGGTGACTTGTAAAGAGGTAATTTTGTAGGACCTAAATGAATTGTATTTCTAGTTAAGTAGTGGAGTAACTTTTATGTTAATTGAGTACTCTCTCAATTTTGTTATCAATTAACCACAAGAATGATGAGAATGAGTCGTTTCGTTCATCTTTTAGTCAATTTGAACATTGTATTTTTAGCGTAGAAATATGATCGTATTAGCCTATATTTTTAGGTATGCATTAGTATGCACTTTTAAGTTCAACAAAAAGAAAGGTAGATCTCATGCTTCTTGTTCCTCTCTATCACGTCTCAATTTACAAAATTATCGCAATTAATTTTACTTGGTAACTCGATGTACTACTATTAATGTTGATTGTTAATAGTCAAGATATGTCAACTTTCTATTTTGTTTCTTCCGATGATGTTCGTTTTTAATATGAAATTATTATAACAATGAATGACCGTTAATTAAATGGGTATACTAAAAATATTCCACTATTCTCTATTTGTTCATTAATTATTTATTTCTCTGAAAACGGGCACAATATGTAATGCACCAAACACAAATTCAAACATATTTCTGTTTATATTGCAATTGCATATTTATCTATTTTTATACTTTCCAAAGAGCATTTCCACCACCACAAAAACAAACTTGCCTAAGCACGAGATACAGTCCACGTATAAAACCTAGCAAATATAAGGTACCAAGTGACAAACACCATGGCCACCAACAAAAAGGTCAAAATGTAGTGCCACAGCGACAGTCCTTGTCGTGGAATCGGGATCCCCGTAATGCGTACCAGGAAAAATGTGTCAAGTTGCTTGCAGTAGGTAAACCGATTGTGATACGTGTTCATGATCACCGCCCGGAAAATAAATATCTCATTCCTGTTCCGCTGAAACTTGAGGCTGTTCATGTTGGTAGAGTTGAAAATGTAGTATGGATCGGTGAGCAAACGCTGTGGCATTTCCTTGCTCCCGCGACTCTCCCTCATGTCGAAGCAGTCTCTGTAGTAGAAGTACACGTTTTCGTGCTCGAATGTCTCCCGATTGATATCCTTGGTGCCCGCAAGCAGCTTTTCGTACCAAAAGTGTCTAAGGACGAACCAGCATTTCGAAAAATAAATACTTGACAATTGACATTTGACAAAGCTGGTTTGAAAAAAAGTCGATACAATTACTATTTATACTTACGCGGTATTGTGACATCCTGCCTTGTATTTGTTCAGCGTCCAGTTGAATGCCTTTGACCCCAGCATATCATACAAAACCACGTTGGCCGTTACCGGTCGACTGCTAACAGTTAAAAACTGTTCAAACTTGGGCACAAAATAGTCCCTGTATGACAGCGTGTAAATGTCGTCTTTGAATAGATGAAAGTAGGGAATCTCACAGAAGCTTGGATTCTTGTCACATTTGAACACCTTCCGTTTCAGCTGCTTGTAAAAGATGTGAATTTTGGGAATTGTCAGATTCCAGTTGTTGTAGTCGCGATGCCATTGAAAACCACTGTGCTCGTCCAGCGTCTCTTTCCAGTTGATAGCTTTTAGGGTGGTGGTCTCTGACATTAAACGAATGTTGCTAAATGGATTGCATCCCACGTTGAACTGAACAGTTTTGAAGAGCTCAGTACTTTTGCAGCGCGTGTTGACAATGCTGGGGCGAAACGTGATGCTAAACACGGAGAATTTTTCACGAGCACGGACATCCTCAAAATTATGTCCAAGGGCCCTTTGGTGATGTTTTTCGGCCAGATCTGCTGTCATGAGCTGCTCCAGTTTCTGTAGCGAACATGATAGTCAAGCTCTTAATCAAGATGATAAAATGAAAAAAAATCTATAAAACTATTACAATGAGCGCACTTACGTAATCAGGCATGTGAAAGTGAATGTCAACCGCCTTGACGATCTTAGTCAACTGCCGCATTTCCACAACAGAGGTCGAAATCTTTAAGAAGAAGAAGAAAACTGTTATTAGCAGTCACCACAGATCAATTTAAATATAAAAATCGAGTAGCCCATCGTGTTGCTCAACTTTTCTTAACCTACCTCCACAACAACTCCCATCGTGCGCTGATATTCCACGATAATGTCTGCCTCTGCCGGAGTCTCCGTTCCAATGTAGCTAACCTGCGCCGTGACCCTGATCTGGTACCCCACTTCCGCAAAATCTATATCTTTATGGTACACCTGAAAACTTACAAACGGACATGTATCCGGTTCTTCCTTCACTTCCTTCTTCCAGTTATTAGTATCGGCCTCTGGGTGGAGGGTGCGCACGCTTTGCAAACTTCCTTGCCAGTAGCTGTGATAGGAAATCCCCAACAGGTTCACCGTTCGTACTTCCTCTCTTGGCGCATGCTTCGGCATACAACCTGTTGCCACGCTATTCTCCATGTCATCGCATACGTTCTTATCAGTGATGCTGGGCCGGTGATATGCATCCGACTCGTCGTGCCGAGCTGTCTGTTTGACACTACACCCATTGTTCTCTCTAAGACACGCTTGCGTAGCGCTCGGACTTAGCGAACTATTACTACAGAATTTTAGGTAGCCGGGATCCCTGCAAAAGTATAATTTATTGTTTTTAATTGATTCTTCAAAATGTTAATTATGGTGAAAAAGTCTCCTCAGTGCCACTCATCACCAATACCTGCATGGTCTACCAAGAACCCTCTCGTCCTTCGTGCACACTGGAATAAGTTGCTTCGATAAAGTCGCCGTTGCCTGCTCCACGCAGGGTTCCGTGTCATCCGCAGTATCAGTCCGGCTCTTCCCCTCTGGACAGCTTTTGAAAGAAGACAGAGGCTGGACATCGTACGTACCGTAAATGATTTCTCCTTCGGGAGTGGTACGCTGAAATATGTTGTCATTCCGGAAGAAAGGTTTCAACTCCCGGAGCCCTTCCATCGTGACCACAGAGCCCATTATAACCTTTTGAGTTTCCGTGTCCGCAGTCGCACTGCATATCTCATCGTTCTGAACAAGATGTCGCTTATGCTTCCGCCGGAGTACAGAAACCATTCCTTGTTCTGTGACGACCATGTCGTACAAAGAGTTGTTGACTCCGTATCTAATACTGGAATCGGTAAAAAATAGAGGCCTGGAATCTAGCGTAGGGTCACTTGCGTTCCTCTCGGCCTCGTCCAGTACATTCCAAGGGTAGTAGTGAAGAGGGCGAGCGTAGCGGTTCTCAACGGAAGAGAACATCAAAACGTCGCCCAGGTTGACGACGTAAGATGGAATGGCAGTGCCAAGGGTATGGATTTCCGTTGCAAAGGGCACCTCCGTCTTCCCGTTCAGCTCAGCATGATGCTCGGCGCTTTCATGAGGATCTCGGCTTTTGGAAATTGACACATGATAGTGATTCAGGCGCAACACTATTACCGCTGGAAATGGCGCCACAGTATCCAACTTTTCATCGTTGTCCTCGTCATTCGGAGGAGAGGCACTGGGCACATCAGAAATCGTCTTGACACGGTACGGAAAGTTGGTTACGGTTATTGTAGAGACGATGAATTGAAAAATATGTTGCGAGTGCATTGAAAACGCTTCCTTTATCTCCTTCGCGTTGAAGTTCAATGAGAAGACAAATTCTTTCTCCGCCGCAGTAAATTCCATCGCTTGAATGCGCAATGCTACACCATCACTCGAACCGGAAGTTGACAATGGCTTCAAGTCTAAGCCATTTCTGGTTAACAGGTTCCTCAGTCCAAGCTCATCTTCCACGACGTATACCATGGCCTGGTTGTAGTCCTTTAGGTTGTTCTCCAGCACGTGACTAGCGGGGTCGATCAGTTCCAGAGGAAAGTGAGGATCCTCTCCCTCCTCCACAAATTCTCTTGAAGTATCCAAGATGAAAGCGTTCTCTTCATAAATGTCCCGGTCAGGGGGTGGAGGGGGAGGTGGCCTTAGAGGAATGGGAGGTTCCACCAACCCCGTTTTCTGATTCGTCCTCACAACCGAAGCGTATTCGTTGTAGTGAATGTCCGTCTCGTTGATCACATGAGTATGTTCCTCCACCTTCTTGACGAAACCTGCGCCCTCGGGTAAGCAGGATGGGGACGGTGGCATTACCCACACTAAAAATATTTTTTATTAATATTTCAACATTAACTTTTAATGAAATTTAAATCTTATAATTTCAGGAAATGTAAAAAATTACTGGGCACGTTTCCTTCGGTGGGATATATCTGGACAATGATGATGCTGCCTTCCTCTCCAAACATTGGCAGCACCTGAGAGCTCAGCTTTGGCGAGGCTGTCCGTGGGCACCAACGCCGTTTCACGAACGCATCCAGTCTGAACTTTTGTACTCTTGAGATGAGCGCCAGTCCCTTTGTCTTGACAGAGGAAGGGTGCAGGATCAGATGACCCTTCTCCATCAGAAATGCTATGTGAGTGGGAGTGAAGGCCAGGTCGAATGTTCGCAAATAATCCTAAAAAAACAGATTAGATTACAGCGCAAATTACTAAACGTATTAACGTATTATTATCTTTCAATGTTTCATCATGGCTGCTTTTATAGCACTTATTACGTACTCGGTCCACACCCTTTGTCACATTGCTAATTGGGCTGGTGGTGAAGTGTGGCAAGGCAACCTTCTTGACATGCTGTGCGCCCTTCCTCAGCAGATTCTCGGCAATGTAGAGGGACCCTCCGACAGCGAAGGCAAACTCCTGAACAATGCAAGGATTCGTGATAACTATCATATCTGATCGGTAGCTCGCTGGCTGGTACTTTTTTGCCCATTTGTTTCCAATGTGGTGGACACCATGGCCATATACAGTCCTGGTGTTGAATTTCAACCCCTCCTTGGTGGGTGGCAGAAGGACTGACACGTTCAAATTAATGTGGTCTTCTGTGTCCAGCTTGCGCATAGGCACAAACGAAAAGGCGCGGACTCGATAAAACACCCGTGTTTCCCCCACGAAACAGTGGAAGGATGCCGTGTTTTGGCGAGAGGCGATGGTAAACGTGATGTCTGAAAGAGTGCTTATTAGCCTGTCCGTGTGTATCTTGACAACTGCTCTCCAGTGCGGAGTATCATACATTGCACTGTTGGGATCCGTCTCGGATAAGTACACAATTTCCTTAACAACTTCGATGGAGCTATGCGCCTTCCTCAGACACGGGAATAGCCCAGTCTCGGCGAACCGTTTGGTGATGACTCGGGAGTACTCGGAAACGCGAATCTTATCCTTGGTGTCCCATATCTCATGAACACCGACGGCCCCCGGCTCCGCAATCCAGATTAGCAGTTCCAGCATAATGTACGCGGTCCAAGGCTCTTTCTTAGCGTTGTGCTTCCTGACGAAAGGTACAATTTCCCTGTCGACATAGCCCACCGTCGCAATTTCCCGCAGGGTGTACATCCAGTAGTAGCAGTAGTACGACTCTTTGATGCGAACGGGATCGGAAACAACCACCGGACGTGGTGACAGCTCCACCTTGGTTCCGCTTTGGTCTTCGTACTCAAAGTCCTTGCCCATTAACCAGTGTTCCAGCGCATTCATTCGCTCCTCAGCAGTTTTAACCTGTTCCTGGGAATTGGGCAGGTTGAACACTTTCACGCGTAGATCATGTCCGGACAGCAGATCAAACTGTGATTTTTGACGTCCGCTAAACCAGCCAAGCAACCGCTTCCCGTTGGACTTGACTGCAAATGGAGTCGGCGGAGTGATGCCGTCGTCAACTCGTGTTTCGATGGCGTATGCTCGATACAGTCCTTCGTGTGGACAATTAAACAGCGCCAGTTGACCCCACTGACTGATAAAAATACAGTGTAAATTAACGGACAATTACTTTAATAATTTCGAATACACACACATGATAAGATAATCAATTAAACTTACTGAATCCCAGCCATCTCGCAATACTTTCTTGTTTTCTTGTCAAACATAGCCCAGGTCCGGATATTTCCCCTTGCAGCAACAGGTGCTATAACAGAAATCTTGTAGCCCCCAAGCACGTGTAGTTAAATAGTAAATGCATAAGAATAATACTTACAGTCATTGTCATCGGGATGACCTTTCGGATACGGACCAACGTAAAGTCCTATCAAGTCGTGATTTGATAATATCAGCCGGTCATTGGGTGAGCTGTGTCGATAGTCCCTGAGATAATTTTCCACTCTGAAAATGACACAGTAAAAGCATAATCATAGTTTAGTAATTGATACAATATAGTTAGAACATTGACACATTAATTTAGTTAAACGACGAGGCGAGTTTAATAAAACCTTACGTAATTATATCATATTCGTCGGTTACACTTGGGGATTGATAATTCCTCGGGATAACATTTCTGGCTTCAGACTCTTCGTGAACTCTGATAAATATCTCAGCACAGACCCCATTTAGCAGTACAGGTGACAACAACAGTAAAAGATTAACTAGTGGCCAAACTGAGTTGGAGAAAGGCATGATGTCATTATCATTATCTTTAACTTCACTTCCAAACTTGTGACTTGATCTAAATATCCGTAATAAACAAACGAACTTAACTGGTAGGAACAGTAGAGATTACAATGCAACAAGATTTCTTAACAACCAAACATCTGACCCTTTATTCAAGAATCGGTATTTGCGCTATTTTCAATGATGTCAATTTCTACGTCGAGCCAACATAAATTGCGAGAGTAGAGAAAGCAATAAAAGCAAGTGCAAATTCTTCCTTTTGTTTTCACCGCTACAATCAGCACTTCAGCAGTGCAAAGCGTAACTCAACCGATAAGCCTGGTATTGGCATGACAACAACAGTAACATGCAACGTGCGAAACTCATAATCCACAACAATCGGCGTGCCACTACGCGAAAGAAAATATAAACCCTATACATAATTTGATCTGCCATTTTTAATTCTTGTCATTATATTATTGTCATTAAAAGGTCATCAATAAACAAGATTGCCTGTTATTTGACGCTTATCCATGCTATCATCATGTCATTGTCATTACACATTATTAATGTATAAATGAAAGAGTAGAAAAGGCACAATTTCCTAGAACGGGGCAACGTGAGAATAATCAGATTTTTAAATACTAGATATGATTTTATGTAGGTATGTATTTATAGGAAAGGATGTTGGTTTCTACAATAATTTATAAAATACCCTTTCCACATCTATTTTTCTGTCTAAACTAAAAATCCATCATTCAAACAAAACCATGCAATCTAATATGATGTGAAAACAATCGTTCATAGCTCATAGTCAATTCCAAGTCTCAACATAATGGGCTAAAATGACAAATAATTAGTACATTTAAATAATAGTTTATACTACATACATATATCTCTATTAATTCTATTTCTTTCTACGGATTGTTTAGGTGAGAATTCTTATTACAACTTCCTTCAAGAGGCAATCAACATTTTTATGCGGCAAAAAGCCCATTGTTTTATTCATTCATTGCTCATTGTCTACATTTTATCTCGCATCTAAATCTGAGGAATGACACAAATACCATTTGGGAGAGTAATGAACTTGTCTCAACCAACTACTATTTCACACTTTGCTCCTTTCGCAGCACAGATATTCTCTCAATAATTCTCAACTCCCTGTCTAAAATAATAAATCATTATGGCAAATCAGTCCAAGTCCAAAAAATTCCCATGCCTGTTTTGCGAGCAAAGTTTCCGGTTGTACTACCAACTGGAATCCCACCTCAACTCTCACACCCGCGAGCGCCCATACTTCTGCAAAGAGGAGGGTTGTGACCTCACTTGGCCCACGCGTCACGCACTCTACTGTCACCGTCAATCAGCCCACCTGGGAATCCACTACAAATGCAGCGCCTGCACCCGACTATTCCCCACCTACGACCGGTTCCGAAAACACCGGAAAAACTACCACAAGGCGAAAATGGTGAAAGGGATGCACACAATCAAAGGGCAAATGCTGAAACTGGGCCCGTCGTGGTCTCCAAAAAAGAAGTCCCGTCAAAAGAACGTCTCACCACCTTCGCTCCAACCACCACAGCCACCTCCCCTCCGGATAACCTTGAGGAGGTCAACCATTCCAAACTCCGTCGCTTCACCGCCTGCACTTCCAAAAAGGCGCACGACCTATCCTCATGTGGGAATGCATTTGGAGTCACCGGCCCCTCTCCTCCCTTTAGCCGCAAGGCTTTCGACTCCAACTCCTCCCCCATCCTCGGATACCCCGAGAATGAGAACACGAGGCGGCCGGAATAGAGAATCCCTAATCAGCCACGAGTGTCTCTTTTGCGGAAAGATTTTTCTCGGGCTATTCAAGCTGGAGTGGCACATGTCGAGTCACACTCGGGAGCGACCCTACTTTTGCAAAAAAACAGACTGTGGAACATCTTGGCCCACCACCGACTCCCTGTACCGCCACAACCAAGCTAATCACCGGAACATTCAGTACAGGTGCAGTGCCTGCTCCCGAATATTTCGAAAGTACGACAGTTTCCGGAAGCACAGAAGGGACGCGCATGACGGCAAGTCGAAAATGGTCAACGGGAAACATACAATTCGGGGGGAAATTGTGAAGGGAGGGGGATGTACTCCCAGGAAAATGCCCATTCTTCGAGTTCAGGTGGAGAAGAATAAGATGAAATTAAAGAGACCTGTTCATAAGAAAACTGTTCGCGCATCATCCACTAAAGTTAAGCAGTTTTACTGCCTCTTTTGCGGAAACGTTTTTCGAGAGCTGCGCCAGTTGGAAATGCACATGAACAATCACACAGGGGAACGGCCTTTCATTTGCGTCACCTGCGACACGTACTGGCCATGTCGCTACAGTTTGTACAAACATTCCAAGAAGCTCCATACAAATAAAAGAGGGAAGAAGACAATAACGCCAAAAGTTGATGATAAAGGTGAGGCAAAGAATAATCATGGTGATGACCTCAACAATAATAGTTGCATGGATGATAAGGAGGATATGGACGTGGCTATCGACAGCGCTGAGGAAGCCACTGACAGCGAGGATGACCCACTGACCACTGACGAAACTCTGTTGTATGACGTTGCAAAATGGGTTGCCAGCATTACTGGAGATGAGGTTAAAAGTGGGCAAGATGGAGGTGGAAGTAATGACCAAGACATCGTCAAAAGTGGCGACAGGAGAGTGGTCGTGAGCGAAAGTGATAATAATGAATTGGAAGGACGTGTAATAAGTGCTGAGACTCATGAAGAAAAGGAGGAGGATAATGAAAGGGAAAGCCAGTTAGCTGACGACGCTGGCCCTTCTACCGCATCAGATGGCTGGAATGAATCATTTTTCCTGCATCTCAATAGATATGTACCTGGAACCTAACTAATGTGCGATTGATTATGATTACTTGTTCGAGGAAGTACTAATTAAATGGCCCGAATCGAAGTAGAAGTGCACGACAATAAATGCATAATATGCGACCATGTTTATTTCCAATATATTGATTCAAGTTTTTGGAATGGATTATCTAATTACTAAAGTTCTTAATACCTTGTTAAATCCTCTCTATTGAGTAGAAGTTTACAAAAGACACTGCTTGGTTGATAAAAACCCGTTGAATCCGGGTATTTATGTAGTCCGGATATCAAAAACCGTCAGAATACTGAAAGACGTGGGTAATTCCTGATTCTACTTTTTTCCATTTTTGAAGTTTTTATTTTATTTCATTGTTACGGACGTTATATATTATTATTGTTGTACATTGCTGCTTTATTAATTATTGTAAAATATAAAGGATCAATTATCAGAAATTACATTGACTGCGCAATCCAATTTTCTACCCGCAAAAGTAAATACAAAGACGATATAAATGCTTTAAAAAGTTCAGCGATGCATTGCCATCATCATCTTTCCAGTTATCATTGTTCCAAACATGATCATCCCCTTACCCCCCACACCCCTCACAACGGCATGATTGCAATTATCCGACGAACAGAGACAATACTGCAACTCCATCTCAGTTTCTTCGGGACTGGTCGCCTTCAACTTGATATTTTCATCTTCCTGCTCTTTTAGTTGTCGATTCTTCAAATCCTTCAATCTCAATTCATACAGAAGCTTCAAATTGTGGAGGCACAGGACAGCGGTGCTACCCCAGGGGGAATTGATTTTGAATCTCTTTTTCCCACACGAATTTTCCGAGAGTGAGGCACCTGCGACCTCCAAGCAATATTTCAGTATCTGTGAGTTGCAGCCTCTGAACATGACGCAGTCCAAGCCACTGGCACAACCCCTCAACTTGATGCACTCCATCTTTCCGTGTTCCTCCAAGCTACAGTCTCCAGATGACATGCCATCGCCTCCCCGAAAACACGCAGCGTTGGAACGTTCCGTACAACTGTAGCACTGACCGATTTTGGTGGCTTTTGGGAATAATTCTAGCGCTGTCTGGTCCCGTGGTACCGGTGGTACCGGTGGTCCGGGTGCTGTCGGTGCACTTTGTCGATCTTGCTGCTCCACATCGTGGTCTTCATCATAATTATAATCCTCCCCCAAACATCTAGGAAATCCTCCTACCCAAATAACAATCAAAACAATCCCCAGCACCTCCATCCCCCTCCACACTCCATTCCTCCGGTAGGAATTGTAGTACATTTTTGCATGTCGCTTGGTCCAATAATAAAACTCTCCTGATCGGAATTATCATTCAATTCACATGGTGGGCGTGAATTATGCATAATTTTGCGATAAATTCCAAGTTCCGGGAAAAATATTTGTGTACATGTACGTATAGCTTTGTATTACTCTGTGGAGTTGCCAGGCAGATTTTTACTTTGTTCTCCGGGAGAACTTCTCCCTCAAGACATCTTCAACTTCTTTCCTAAAGTATCAAGCCTAATTCCTTCAAGGCTTCTTGGTGTCTCCCTCAGAAAATCTAAATAGTTTAATTGTTTGTCAGTTAACTAGAAAATATGATTAATGCCGGTCATATATGAAAGCATTAATCCATTCATGGCATGCTAATGAAAGGTACACATTACGCACAAACAAGTAAATGTACTAATTTCGTTGTCATTGTTTAATCTTGCATGTTTTAATAACGGACAAATTAGCTGCGAGTATAATGAAATTATTGTGCTAATTTAATTTTTAATCGACATTCTTTTCCAAAACGAGCACATCGAGAGGACAGTTCTGCTGGCTGCTCTCCTGACCCTCCCAAACGGGCACCGGAACCGTTTCGCCCGTTCTCTTGAATCCCCTTCGCTCATACCAAGCCATCAGCTCTGTCCTCTGGAGAATCACGTGAATTTGCACAGCCTTACAACCCGACCTCTTGGCAAAGTCCTCCACCGTGCACAACAGCTTTTTTCCAATGCCCAAGTTCTGGATTGATGGTTGCACGCAAATCATTCCCATATGCAGCCTGTCACCGTGTCGCTCCGTCCTCACACATCCAATCAGCTTCCCGTCCTCCTTAATGATAGTTTGAAGATCTTCCCCCTCCACTGACACGCACTTGAAGATGGTCACGTCGGGATTGACCATGTCACTCTTCAGCATACTGATCGTCACACGAGGACCTTCGAACATATCCGCTTCTGTGGTCCAGCCCTGCTTGGAGAGCTCTCCTCGATAGCACGTTTCCACAAGTTGCTCCAAGTCGACAATGTCATTTTCCGTTGCGACCACGAATTTCATTGTGAAGCTGGTCATTTGTAATACCACGAACGAAACCACCTGCGGTATGTACAAGCGAATTAAAAACTTTTTTAAACACAGATTTATATTTACACATGCGCGTGAGTTCCGAATTATTTTTGGAAAGGAAATTCATACCTAGTTTGATAATTGTCACCACAAATGTCTGTATTTAGATCTTCGTGGTCACAACAAACGGCCAGTGAAAAGCCTACTGAGAATTCCAGTTGTCGAATGGAAATGTTACGATTTTGCGGTAATACTAACACACTTGCAGTTCAGCTTAAAATGATGTGGCATGTTCATTTTATACACATGTGTATGGGATATCGATAATTTGCAACAGTGATTATGACAAGTTTTGGTATAAAAAAGAGTGCAATTTAATGTGATACAAGTAAAGCACATGAAACATAACATGTAAAAGATATTCAGTTCTGTCAATGCAATGCAGCTTTACGCTGCTGGGTTTCTGTTATCGGTAGACACGACAGAACCATGGTCCATGATGGGCCATGTAAAAAATGTTTTAGAGTTAAAACAGAAACTTCTGTTATGTTAATATGTATGATAAAATGTTTTTGTAAGTAATGCATGATTTGGTTAACTATTGACTACTATTGCCGAGTAGTGTTGACGTAAAATTTGTTATAATCCTGGCCAATTGACATTTAGTTGTGTGTGTGTATTGTATGTAAATGTTAGGAATTTTTCGTTACACAACAGACATAATTCTTAAATAGGTACTCACTATATTGCCGAGCTTGTTCGGTTCTGATGAAAATGACGTACGTAAATGCATGTAGGTATTACTTTCCCAGCCATCATCCTTTCATTCACAATCAATTCGAGACTAAAACGTGCCGTTTTGATTATCGCTTTTTTACGACCATGTGTCCTTGAACTTGTCATGGACTAGAGAGATGATGATAGTGGCTTATCACATAAAATTGCGACGACGACGGAACAACAGAGAGCATTGCAGAGCAATGGAAATGAGAGGGGAAATATAATATTTAACTGATGGCACATAAGCATATAAATGTACGTATACTGTATGCGAGTGATTTACTGAAAAATGTTTTGTATATATATAAAATTGTTTAATTTACATGTTAAAATATCAAGATAAGCTACTAGAATCGTTGTTGAAGAGATGCCGAGTTGTGGACCAACAAATTTTGGATTTGGAGGAGACAATTACTACTACAATCCAAGCAATGATGATAACTAAAAGATATTGAATTGCCTTGTGTACTACTTTTTTCTCAACTGGATTAATCTCAACAGAATTTGCAACAGTTTCTGTATTTTTGAGACAAGATGAACTAGACCCACTATTCGAAGTAAGAAATTGTTGCGACTCTTGGGATGATGTACGACACAAGGGCAGCAATCCGTCAATATTACTGCAATTAATACATAAATATGAGATTAACACTGCATTAAACTCACGCTCAGATAAGCTTCTTTAATCGTAGTAGCAGTGAATTTGACCTACCTCTTAATATATGCAGCCAGTTGACCTATGGCAGTGTCCATGTTGTATTTTTCTGCCACCCGAAACAGCTCAAACATGTTACTCGGCTTACAGAAGCTTATCATAGATTTGTCCAATAGCTCAATTAGCCCAGTGAGTTCAAACGTGACTGCTCCAGCGGTCACTTCCTCCATGAATCTCCCAGCTTCCGGCAACAGCTCGTCAGTGTACATCCAGTGCAGTATGGAAACGAGTGGCTTTGCATTCACTGACTCTATCTCCACCGTCCCGTCAAACTCTGACGCGGAGCATTCCTTTTCAAGGAGAGATTTCAGAAAAGGACTTCGGGCTGTAAAATTTAAATTAAAGTTGGAAAAAAATTATAGTAAAGCAAAATAATATTTACGTATCACGTTCCACTTTTACGTATACCTGCCAGTATGAGCCTATGCGCACTAATAACCATGTTGTCCTTAGATCTGAGCTTTAAATCAGAGAAATTATTTTCACCAGAGTAGACTTGCTTTAATCCGGACACTAGCGAGAGCGATCTGCTTTGGGGGCGATCCATGATGACCCATTATTTTTGACAGATTATTAGTCTTTCAATATTATTACGTCTTGATTTTGGATGGAGTAATTAATTTCAACGATTTGCTGCCCTTTTTCGCAGCCTGCTTTGGCGTGTTGTCGCTCAGACAACATTATTTGGGAATATGAGCTGTCGTTTTGGAATGAAAATGTAGTTAACTGCCAAATTCCTATTATCAAAACCTCCTGAATAGTAACATAGGACTCGATTTTATCACATCGGCTTGTCCTGTCTGAAACAGTAAACGTGACCAAACTGACCTGAAAAATTTGGCTTAAGCCCGATTTCAGACAAATTACGGAATGGAACAAAGGGCATGATTAGAAAGTAGGACGAAAGCGTTATCCAAGGTTGTCCTTCATCAAACATTGACCCAGTCAACTTACGACAGATTAAATTGCATTACTGATTGTATAGCATGTATGAATACCGGTTTTAACCGTGTATCCGAGAGTCTGAACATTTGTGGAGTTTTGTTGGCTATCAGCGCAGTGTTGTACTTTTAATTTTTCTGTCCGGCTATAGGCGCGCCTGCTGAAAATTAGCAAATGGCCACACTCAAAATAAACCAGAACCGCTTCTTAAATTCTAAACCAATACAAACATACATACTGGAATGGGCGAAGGTTGCATGGAAATACCGTTTGGAGAGTGCAATTAATTTAAACCAGAGATACACAAAGTTAGCTTTATTTGGTAGGAGATATGCTAGTAGACTCTTATATCCATTTTACGCATGTATGAAATTTGTCGTGTTAGTTTATTATTGAATGAACTACCTGACGACATAAAGCACGGTAGTCAATTTAACTTTCAGACACAGACGATAAAAAGCACTAATCTAAACAGCGACAGACTGTTGTTTTTTATTTTGCATACAAACCATAGAATAATCAACAAAGTTGCATGCTGCTGCCGTGCTACTGGTGCTACTATACTACCATGAATGGTGTATTGTGCGATGTGATGACCTCATAATATTGACAGGCAAGTAATCAAAAACAAGTTCACATCTTTTTTTGCATGCACCACCAAAAGCAATGCCACAATCTCGTCCTAGTTCATTTTGCATAATAGGCTCTTCATTGTTACTATTTTACGCACTCTTTGTTCTCAATGTTTAATTGATGCACTGCATTTTTAAACATTGCCAATTATTGCATTGTGCATAACATACCTAGGTACATATGCATAGGTAGTAAAAATACTTATAAATATGAATCTTCTTGGTTGTTATGCAATAGTGCCATGCGCCATCCTGAAAGAGAACGAAGGCGACATTCTTGCTATGAATATTCCAACCAGCCAAATCCAACGTTGCTGAATGGTGCTGATTTGCTCCTGACTCATTAAAAATGATTCATGATGATGACCCTCATCAACACCACCGCCACTAATAACGATTTCCACAACATTGCACTAATGCTGTAGGCACGGATTCTTGGGGATTTGATATTATTATGTACCTCTGTATTTCTTTATCAATGATCATTTTTTATTCACTTGCTAAACTGTACTTACTAATGGCCCTTGGCACTGCTACTGTCAATGTCAGCTTGCAGCTGCCGTGTTGACCTTTTTGGTAAACAACACGCTTCAAACAATAGTACAAAAAACTCAAATTATTCGAATGTGTGTTATATTATTTACGTAACGTAGCATAAATTCCTTTTCGTTTCGTTCACCAACGGAAGGAAGTACGCTACTTTAGTTGAGTTTGTTATCCACTTTACACAGATCGGGAAAAATCTTCAGTGTAGCATACAAAAACATAGTGCATAATATTTCACCAAAATTTGCTTGCCATATTTTCGTATTGTTTAAAAATGCAGCAACCGGTCCATTTGATGATTATCCTTATTTCCGTTACTGCCTTGGTAAGATTCTACCAACCCCTATACTTTTTCCAGTAATGTCTTACATAATTAATATTTAATTTTCATTGTTTTCTCTTTGATCGTTTAAGGTTATCGGTAGTAACATTGAGCTCTCTGCAGACGGCACGTCATTCTGTATCAGCAAACCTCCAAAACGCTCCATCTTATCCAACTGTACACCTTCCGAAATGTGCGAATATTTACTTGCAGTCTCACCACCGCAATCTCCCTCCACTCCTGCCATTGTCCAGTGTGGGGATGAAGGGGAATGTGTGAGCAACCTGCGCCCAGAGAGCGAGTACTGCAAAGAAGCCTGCGAGTCCAGCGACTGCGCATCCCTGTGCCTCCAACTGCACGAGACAAAGACGGGCATGTATTGCATCCAAACAAGGGATCATCCTAACGCCATGCCTAGCAGTATTAACGGTGGCGTCAGTGCAAATAAATACTACTGTACGTGTATCTTACCTGCCAACGATAATTTTCATCACAAAATTGTTAGTAGACGGTTAAAATAATTGTTAAGTACACATTAGGTTTGTTATATATATATATATATATATATATATTTATTTATTTCCTTAATAACAAAAATTGAAATCGCATTTTTAATATTAAATGAGTATCCAAAAGTTCATACTGTTTTCTAGTAATACTTATTTTATTATCATAGGTACATATATTTATTACTAAAAAACCAACTTATTTAGAAGCTGCTCACTCCGACTTGTTTACGGAAAAACTCTAGGGCAACCTGCAATTCAAGTTGAAAGCAATACATGTAGGTTTTATGTACAAAATTAATTATGATTTGATGTTGTAAATGCAATGGAATAATGTGACTTATCATTTACATACCCAAAATGTCAAGGAAGCCGGTCCCAATTTCATCCACAGAGGCATAAAGCCCTTGTAAAGGGCAGAGAATCCTTCGTTGCCCACAGTCCTTCAAAGACAATCCATCGAATTCTTATAATAAAGGGGCTTTCCGTCTTGGGTCGGTTGGTTCATCATTCTTGCCGCTACAACTTCCGCCGGTGCCGCCATCGCTGTAGCAGAGAAACCTGCCATGAAACTGAAATTAACGAATAAAAAAATGAAAATCCCATCACAAAATAACATTTAGCAATAGGGCTAAAACATGATATTTATTTATCTCACCTTGAAATTACGTGCAGCTCAAAGCCATCTTTCATGTTTGTATGCTGAAGAATTAGTCTTTTTGCGCAGTCGTAGGTGGCGATATCGCCCAAATTAACGAGAGCTCCCCGCTGAGTATTGGGTGCCCATCCCCTCCACAGACCTTTGACACCTGCTTCCCTCCAAATCTTTGCGAGAGCCTCAAAAACGCCTTTTACACGCACCGGCTTCCCTTCCAAACGTCGCTTTCCTTCCATCTGAATTTGTACCTTGACCAGATCCATGGGGTTGGCTGCAACCTGAGCGATTCCTCCGACAACAAACGCTGTCATCGCTGCCTATTTAAAGACATCTGTGAAATTAACACGGTAATACACAGAATTTATAAATCGCTTAATACTTTTTAATCAATAATTAAGTGCCTTGTGCAAAGGAAAGCTTCCGTCGGGTTCCTTGCCAAAAACATCATCTCTTAGCTTTTCATATAAACTGAGACGAACTCCTGCGTAAATCATGTGGCGATAAATGGCAGGAGAAAGTCCTCGCCAAAGTCCATTCATAATCCCTTCGTTCCGAAGAATGCCAAGGCCGGTTCGGAGCATTCCTTGCCTTTCCACTGGTGCACAAGTCACAGTACAAGTTACATTCACTTCTCCAGCGATTTGCATCCTGGTTTTAATGACATCAAGTGGATAAGTAACTAAAAATGCAGATAACAAACAGGTCATTATTATTGAATCAGGTCGTATTTATTTTTATAAAGTGGCCACTACGCAAACTCATTATCAGATTTACCAGATTCCGCGCAGGTTGCTGATGCAACAGCAAGTGAATAATTAAGGGCGAAATTTGGAGCCCTTATGGGCGCTTCCCTCTTTCCATCTGGAAAGGCTGCGATTGCCATATTTTTGGGGTCACTTGAGACAAATGTTTATGATCTCAGACTGATTTTCAAAACTTTTGCAGAAGAAGAAGTGCATTCCGTTTTCAGAGAAACCTGTAAGTAAACTAAGCATTGGAACAATTTATGTATTTTGTAGCACTCGATATCGCTTGTTTGAGTCTTGGGTAATCATCGAGCATCATGAATTATCTCAATGCTGGATCGAATGATGTTCTCCTGGTTCAAGTTTGCCCTGCATGATATACTTGAGTTTGATTGAGGTTTGCGAAGCTTAAAGTGCAATTATCTTATCACCGTAAAGCTAACTTATCTAGTATGATGTGAGTAGATGCATAATATGGATTGGATCTGTACACGTTTTGCTACCAATTTTCTCCAGAGATGACTACGATCACGCATATATATACAAAAAATGCATGGCAAGTTGTAACTGAATGATGCAATACAGAAATTAATTTCATTAAGCTATATATTATTCAAATTAAACGCAACTTTAGTACAGTTTAAAAAATGAGTGTGAATGTGTAGTGTAGTGACAAAATGCTTTACTCATGCGTGTACAGGATCGAATGCGTATGGGGAGAAATTGTTTTTCAAATATTTGGTAAATTGGCTCAATAATTATAAAATCTAATGACAGGAATTCAACATTTCATTTTAATTTATTTCCACGAGAATAGACAAAGGTACATGGACTACATACCTTTTTCAGATAAGGTATTTTTCAGGATATTTATTTTCAAGATTACCGTATCAAACATTATTGTTGAGACCAAGATTTTAAAAAAATACACAAAAAATAAATGCATAATCGGCCATCCAACAATAAAACCATTAATTCATTGTAATAGTACTGATCACACTAAAAATCATCATCATGTAACTAGACCGATACATTCTCGATATACATAAAAATATATAAAAATTGCAAACATAAAACGCAAACAGAACTATTCCACTACATACGAAAGTACACATTTTATCGATACGATTATCGTATTACGATATACTTACATTTGAAAATTAAAACTAATTTAAAGGACTGGGCACTAAGGACAAAAACGTTTTGTACAAAGGGGTAACTAACATTTAATTGATGTAGCAGTTAAAACAATAGACAGTTATTCAGTCTCGGTGCTTTCCGGTTCCAGCGGCTGCTGGCCTCCCAGAATGGAGATGAGATCAATGTAGCTCTTGGCACTTGGAAGCGCACGGCCCTTGATGTAATTCAAAAGCTCCTTTTCAGCCGTGTTCAATTTCAGTTTTTCAGCCATTGACAACAACGCGACGGCATTGTCCTCTTTGGCAACCTTTCCCAAAATACCGTCGAAAAAGTTGAGAAGTTCCGTTAACTCGTACTTCCCAGCTGCATAAGTTAGCTCAACGACCACATCAGAACTGCTCCATTTTTCATCCAAATAGCCAGTGTACAGGTAACTAAGGAGCACACGAACCACAGATTCCCGAAGGTCCTTCATCAAAATCAATCCAGTGTGCTCTTCAGTCATATTTGAGTGGAACATGGTGTGAAACACGGGGCTTCGTGCAGCCAAAATCGCCATGTGAGCGGTGAGTTCTTTGTCGTCTCTCGTGATTATTTTCACGTCTGCAAAAGCCACCGGACCATTCAACAGCAACATGGATGACAAATCCTGACGCAGTGCCTCTCCTGCTTGCAAATTGAAGGCTTCCGGTGTGGTGTGGTCCACACGGCTGGCAATGACTGGGCTCACGTACAGCCTCAGTTTGAAGTTAATGACCAGATCGCCGTCAATTAAAGGCAGCTTGTCAGCATCCTCGTTCTTAGGCAGCACATTCTTGAACCCTTTACTATTGTTCTTTTCCGAGTAAACCACTAAAAATTAAAACAATACGATATTAGTTAAATGTACATATTCAGGTAGCCAAAAACGAAATGACAATTTATTTTTGCAAAACGTTATAGTTTAGTTGTAAATACTTCGGCTTCTCTGTTTGAAGAACGCGTTACCGTCCTCGTCACGAATTTCAATGGACACGGAACTGCAAATATCCTTCCGACCAGTGGGCAGGCTCACTAATTTCCTCTGAATCCCAATGCAATCGTCAGACGGATACTCACCTTCCGTCAGGGTCAAATAGAAAACCCAAGTGCAGGGCACATTAATCGTGTTCCCAACGTCAATCTGCAGCTTTTGATCTTCAATCATCCGCAAGTCCCGACGAACAAGGTCAAAATTTTCAATCCTCCACTGGAACGCCGTCTCATCAACCTTGATCTTAAAAAACCACAAAATTAAATCAACTCCGTTAACTATCCCGTAATTATATAAACTAAGTCAATCATAATGATCAGCCCATTCGGTTTATTTTAAAGAAGATTCACTTACTCCACTAGTGAATGTCACTCCTCTTGGCATTGTTTTGTGGCGCTTGTTTTTAGGCTCCAAGTTTGCACCACGTTTATCCCCACCAGCCGCAACCTTTTTGCTCCTCATTTTTACTCGTGCTTAATTACTCTTCCAATTAATAACAGACTTGTCAGATTATGGTAGCCTATGGCCTCTGTGAGATTAGATTGGGACTTGACTACTTCAATTTCAGTTAATCAAATAGTTGTGGATGTGATGTGAGTAAAACGAAAATAGACGTTTTATGACGAAGACGAAATTACTACTAACCAGGTCATTGAATTTCTCTAATAGGGAGACACAAGAAAAGCTCTGGACAAAATGCATTACGCACACTTACGATTAGTCATACATGAATGGATATTGTGTTTTACTCTCGCTGTTGCTGAGTGAGACGAGGTGATATTATGATTACGAATTACGATATGCGCATATTGCAATATTGCAAACCTAACGAATGCCGCTCACTGGTACGGTTCTAATCTAATAATATTAAATGTCTTGTTTAAAAACGAAGAAGAAGTGTACTTTTTGTCTTTGTGTCTTTGGTTTGAGTTACAACTATGAGACCACATTATGAATTATTAAAGTACAGTCAGCCATCATTATCTGCTACAGGAGCGTGATGTGATACGCGAAGCTTCTCTATTTCCCTAACTCGCTAATGTTTCAATTATGTATTCCATAACACTATTTTTTCTTTGGCTTTCTCTGCTGGATAGCTAAAACAATAGTACATGCAACAGTTTATTACTGGTTATTAGCTGCAAGACGTGACGTTATGAAAGTTATGGATATAAGTAATTCAAAAGTACGTAATTGTAGATAATGTACAATTTTATTAAAATAAAAATTGAAGAAGAAAATTTGAATTTTAGTAAAAATTACACTTAAAGTACATTTATTTCTGTGGCATTCGGAAAATTTAACAAAAAATCATTCCAAATCAATCCTCTGCTGCTACTGCAAGTCTTGCCACTGGCTCCGCTGAAATCTTGTTCACTTGTGGATCCTCAGCAATTTGCTGGGCTGTTGTGGCGTCGCAATTTCGAACAAGCATCTTATTGGTTTCTAGGTACTGCTTGAACTCGACATTTTTCGCTGTTAGCATTGCAGCGACCACTTCCTGGCACTTGGCTCCGTGTTCGGCAAGAGCATTGAGGATCGCCTCGTTTCTTTGTCCGCGTTCAGTGGTTGGAGGAGCTGTTGCAGTGACTCTTTCCAGAACGGTGGCATACTCCTCCTGTCCAAATGATACGAGCAAGTTGGCAGGGGCAGTTTGCAGCCGGGACCACAGGTCGGCATTAATTTTTGGCGAAGGGGATGATGGGGGACTGTCCGCCATTGTTGTAACACGAGAGGTGAGACAGACAAGGAGTATGAAATAATTCAAGTAGCTTTCCATAAAAAATCACATAAATAAATAACAAGAGTGGCACAGAACAATCGTGTAGTTGTTTATACTTGCAACTAAATTCGCTAGCATGATTATTGGTTTCGCGAATTCTTCTGTTCAACAAAAATAGAAAGGGAAATAAAAATGAAATAAAATCCTGCAATAATGCTCGTTAAAGTGTCGTTATATATGTTGTTGTTTTTTCGTTGACAACCTTGCAGATAGTATGAGTCATGTTCATGGGGCATTATTAGAAGCGATAGCGATTCATTCTTCATCATGATTCATGAAAAAAAAAACTGATACTATTATGGTTCCAGCTTGAGTCTTGTATTAATCATTATAGCTAGCGTATTGGCTCATTTTATACTACCATGTATGTACACTATGTTTGCGTACTGTTATTTAAAGGAACCGATTAAAACAATTAAATTCTCATTTCACTGACTGAAGAAGAGACTTTGATTACTCATACATGGTATTTCCTGTTTATCAATACCTTTTGAAGGGACTAATTAGTTAAATGTAATTCATGAACAACCCTTTGAGCGGTAGCTCTAAAGCTCAAACCAACAAAAACATTTATTTTTTGGGGCATGACGATAAATTCATGTGTCAAACGAATACTCACTCTGAACTACCATCATGTATGTTTCGTGGATCGGCAGATATTCGTAATTCTAATTTACTCACTAGAAATAATTCCACCTAGTCTAGGTATCCATTTCACTTCATTACTGCTATTACATTACCAATCCAACGTCATCGCCTTATGGCTATTATTATTGAGCACGCGTAATATATATAAATAGATAAATACCTACATGGGATCATGATAAAAACCTGTGAAACTAATTAGTTGCCCGCCCGGAGATATAGATAATTTGTTTTCCTGTGATCGTAGTCGTATAGTCATGATATGTAAGAGCTTTCAAAAAAAAGAATGTCGTGTTTTGCTATCTTTCTTGGACGGAAGTTCCATCATGAAACTACTAGTCCTTTTTTCGACGGAGTTGGGCAGTGTAAACAAAGTAGATTAGATATACAACGCAAACATAGGAGAATTTTCTTCCATCTCTCTGTTTTTCGTCATAGTCATCCTTGTGGCTTTATTTTCACACAGAATTTGCGAATTCCTTAATAGTACATGCTCATTATATTTACTATCCTTGTCATTTACCATAATATTTATGTTACCTACTGTTTGGATATTACATAATTGCAGTTTGAAATAGGAAACTATGACATGACACAGTAGCTTAGTGAATCTCACAGGTGCCACACCCAGCCAACTCATCATGTACGAGTTGATCATTCAGACCAATGCACATTAATTGGATCTCAGAGACATCCATTGAATTTGCAAAAATATGTGTTTTATTCTTTATTTGATGATCTTAGGAATTTTAAAATAATTTGACGGGGAAATGGGAGAGTTAAGAATGGACGCGGTTGTTACACTGGACGAAATGGACAAAAGTGTAATAACAGGTCTTCATGATGATCATGAAGCATCATTACTGCTAGGAGAAAGTACCTTCATTGTCCCATTTTTCAATTTCTTTTATTATTTCCTCCTTGTCCCATTTAAAATCACGCTAGATCCTGCCACTAATCTCTACAGCCTCAAATCATATAAGGCAAATAAGGTAAGTACTATAAAAAATTGTTGCAGCAATTTATATCAGATAACTCATTGTCTTAAGAGTGCCCCAAAATTTTCTGTTTCTACATTATTGACCAACAGATCTTGTGTGGAATGGCACACGTACTTGTGTTTTTCATGTTTGCCTACACAATCGTGGTTGGAATCATATTTTTTGTCATCAACGATCAACCCGGAATTGTACTCGGCTTTCACGTTACCAACAATCTCTCCGCCTTGATTGCCTTTGGAATCATTATGAATATGCTGTGGCGACGCCAGAAGGACTTTCTACTCGTTATCCAGTGGGCACGGTTACCAAGACAGCATCTACTCGTTCACAAAGGAGTAGTTAGCGTTGGAATTTTGGTTGCACATTAAACCACTCACTTAAAAAATTCATGCATTTTCACTACATTTAACAAATTTCCCTTTACAATTTTACAGATTTACGCCACATTATTCGTCCTGTTTGTCTTTATGAGCATTCTAAATTGGATTGTATTCAAAAAGGATAGCTATTTGAGTCTGCTTGCCTTATTTGAAGTAGTCCCAACTGAGCGTGTGGAATCAAGTGGAATTTTCATAGGAAACGGAACGGATGAGATTGAAAGGAATGGTCAACAGAAAACCTCCGTCCTTCATGGAATCATTCTCGGTTTGCTGGTGTACATGAGCATGTTCTACTTGACCATTCAAGGCATTCTTCTCGCACTGACCTTGACTCTCCGACAGCTCGGCAAACATTTTTCAGTGCAAATGGAGAAGTATAAAAATATTACTAATGCGAATGAGCAATACATCGAACAGGTAAAAAAGCAATTGATATAGGTGGTCATCACAGACCATTTCCACAAACGGTGACTTCAATTTTAATTTTTAATTATACATCAAAATAGGGAATCAAGTGCTACCGAGACTTCAAGAATATCTGTGAAGGGATTCACCGCGTGTATGGCAATCATTTAATGGCGTATTACGTAATCTCGGTGTCCTACTATGCGGAAGCACCGCACATCTTGCTGGGGAAACTGGGGGAAATGGAAAGGGTCGTTCTAGCCTACTTTGTAGCCAGTGGTGGCGTTTGGATACTGGCTGCTGAATTCCATCATCACGTAAAGTTGTTATTCTGTCTGTTTTTTGCAAGGCTTATCGTTCCGGCAACAGTGATCTGTCAATATTTTTGTACACTATGAAGGTGCGTAAATCAATGCAGAGATGGATCAGGCTCCATACAGATAGCAAGTGGATTACTTTGGAAGATCGTCTCAAGCTGTTGGCAATTTCCAGTGAGATCTCATGTGACCCTATTTCCCTGTCCAGCAAATACTTTAGAGTAACTTATAGCCACATTGGAACGGTATGATGATTTAACCCAGCTTCAAAAGTTTAATTGGTTCAAATAATGAACATGTAGTCAGCTTAATATTCACATGCAATTTTAGATGGTTGGCCTTATCCTTACTTACGGAATAATTGTGTGTCAACTTTACCATGACGTGACCTCATCATAAGAGCAGTATCAAATCAAAGTTCTATTTTTTAAACCAAAACCCGCAAAAATGTTTCGTTAGACTCGTCAGATAGGGAAAGAGAAATGTACTAGTACTATTTATTTACCTTCCTGACCAACTTTTATTGAACTGTATGTCCATTCAAGTGTACAAGAATAACTAATCATTAAAGAATATTAAACTAAATCATAGATGCACCTGTATTGTGTATACATTATATTTTGTGCTCTTTCGTGGTATAATCATCAAATTAGTCAGACTGCACATTTTCCTGAAAAACACCGACTGACATTTGGGGCACTGGAAATGATATTATGGCCATCATTGCATGACCGTGTCCAAAGGGAAGGATGTGAGAAAAAATGCAAGGATAGGGGAAATATTTAATGAAGCAAAACAGGAGATCAAATATGAAATTGTGCTAGTAATTTCGATTACTTTTAATAAATTATCTACTCATCAAATTAAATAACTATAGTTAGCAAAAAGAAATAAAACTACTTTCATTGAATTCCTTTTCTTAGATCGTATCGTGCGATCAGTTTATTTTAAAAATATAGAATACAGGCATAATTATTTCTTGGTCTTTACGATTTGATGATTGAACTAATGAACACAAAAAATCATAAAAAATTCTTACATATTTTATGGAAATATAATAATATATGTAGCTAACAGCGAATGACAAATTACTCCTTTTCAAGTCCCTGATGGTGCAGTAGGAAATGTTGAGGAATGTTCCATTCTCGTATGGCTTAGAAGACCAGTTATGCTGCTGAAACCCTGTCTACAATAATTACAATTGAACATTGCATCCATAATCAGACTAGCTTCCACTTTCTCCTCCGCCTCCTCTTGAACCAAGTCTATTGGAATAGGTACCTCCGGCGGAGAAAAGTTTTCCATATCATGAGTATCCTTCAATTTAGAACATCGTCGTTTTCTAATGTGTTCCTTTACTCCTATAGCGCTAATGAACACAAGTTGACAATGTGGGCATGTGAAGGTGGAGAGGGTAGGTCTAGAAGGTGGAGGAGTAGGGACCATTTTCACCGGCTCCACTGGTGTCTCAGGATGCATACTCCTCATGTGAGAGGCCATTCCAGCCTTGTTTAAGCATGCGAGGTTGCAAATCTTACAGGTCAGGGCGGCTTGTGAACTCTTAGGAGACGTAACGTTGGACGGAAACATTATTTTCTTGCCAGGGTGCTTCAACCGCATATGCCTCACCAACGAACTCCTGAATATAAATGGATTTTGGCAATACTGGCATTTCATAACTTTTCCATTTGAACTCTTATCTTTTGCGGTGGTAGTGGCGATGTTTATAGATGGTTCTGCTAAATGTTGATTCGTGACCTCGATGTCAGCCGAATCAGAGTGTGTGTTGATATGCTCGGTGGTCGTCGTGGACGGGTGGGGGTTCGAATTGGAGAGGCTGTCACTTTCAACTTCTTCTTTGACAAGTATCATGTCCGAGTCGTCATCCACCTCCACCTTGACTCCTCCCACGAAGATGCTGTTCCTTGACTGCAATGTCATGTACTTTTTGGCCAATTTGGAACCATACAAAATTTTCTTGCCAGGAATCTCGTTGGATCTAATGTGCCTTTGTTGTGGCTGCTGTAGGAGTTCCAGTTTTTTCTTCAAAATTTCGTGGTGATGAGTTACAAGGTGAGTAAATGACACATATAGTCGAGAAAATTTGTGAGGACAGTACCGGCACATGTAGCTTATCTTTCCATGCTCATTTTGCAAGCTCCTGAACAGAGCCTTTTCTCTGTTGAGGAGATTTAGGCACAACGCTTTGAATTGTTTTGTGGAGATGTTTGCGAGTTTGGAGGACAGGAAGAACTGTTCCGGGTGGACGCGTATTCGATGACATTTTAAGCTCTCGTTTCTGGTAAATGATTTTTGACAAATGGTACAATGTCCAGTTTGAGGAGTGGTCAAGGTAACAAATGCACCACCATTTCGTTCTTGGGTAACTTGCGTTTTTGCAACGGTCCCCATAGTGTCTTGTAGTGCCGAACAATAATATTTAATGTGTTTATATAATCCAGTCTTGGTAACGGATTCGCGACAATTTGGGCAAGAATCAACGGCTGCATTTCTCTCATCGTAGTACGGATTCTCTTGAGCCAGGTGTCTGGAGTTCATGTCCATCGTTAAACTTTTCTTTGTTACAAATGGAACTCGGCATATTGTACAGTTAAACATTACACCACTTCTTCCAGCATCCATTTCCGGTTCAGTCTTCCTGCCTATTTCTTCCAAATGAAAAGTTGTTTTAGGAAGTTGATCCTGTTCCTCTGCCATTTCACCAAGCTCGGAATTCTGCTCAATTCCAGTATGTCCTACTCGAATAAGCCGTGTCCCCAGGGTGGAAGATTTTGGGAACAAATTTGCTTTTGCTTCCAACCGTTTTAGTAATACTTGTGAATTGGTGCATGCTGCTAACAGCTTCAAACCTAATGGGCAGAACAACAAATACAAAATTATAAAAGATAGCAATAGTAGAATTTAATTTACAGTGTAAAGTGTAAATGACATGATGAATGAATGATAAGGTTACTTACATTGCTCCTTGACCTTCTTCTTCAGAACGTAAGATAGAGCTCCTGATGAATCCTCCTCCTTATCCAGGTTTTGTACTTGAGCGTGCCCTGGCGCTAACGTAATTAAACTGACCAACTTCTCCGCAGAATCGTTAACCAAAGTCTGAATCACCTCCAATTCTTCACACAAATTTGTAAAGTTTCCAACGGCATTCGAGCACCCATGGCAGAGCCGTGTCGACAACTTGCCCTCTTGGAAATGTATTCCTCCTCCTCCAGGATCTGACTCGGTGTTCCCTACGAATTCCTTCCAATTCACGTTGAGATGTCGAAACATTTGCTTCAACGACACCGGCTCATTCTCAGCAGTTGAAGTTAGTTGACTCAAACAGAGGAAACAACTGAATTTTCTACCCATAACTAATTAGTACTCAAATCACTGTCAACTTGGCAACGGAATATTTAAACTGTTTTTCATCGGATACTACAACAAAATTTCTCATTTCTCCCTCCACAGTTGTTGGCAATGGGAATGATCACCACAAATCAGCAATTAATGATGTGTATAACTTAATGGTATACTAACAATGTTATTGATTTTCTACCCAAAAGAAATAATTAAAGAATATGCATTTAAAATCATAAAACGGACAACAACAAGTGTACGAGTAGTGAGTGGAGTGCATGAAGAATGAATGTAATGCAAGGCAGCGAAACAGAAACCTCAGCTGATATAGTTCGAGAACGTTGAAAAAGAAACACATTTTTTATCACGTGTGTTGGCTTGGCAACTACTATGCGCTATTAACCCACCCACATGCATGGCTACTTCATTATTGTATTCATTATTCATATGCATTCATGATTAGGGATTAGCTATAAAATAACGAAGAAATAGTGCTATTATCTTTTTGCTAAAGAAATAGTATGCCTTGAATTAGGTATATGCATAATCAATAATTAATTTAACCGATTTTAACGAGTTCTCAGGTAGCCCCATAATATTGAGGTTTATGCATTTTTCCAAGTGACTCATGCCGTCATGCCAGAGAAGAAATTTTAACACGACACGTTGCAAATTGCAGAGAGAAATGTACAATTAATGCACTTGGTGCATGATGATTTTCTAAGAAGCATTAATTTATTTTTTAATCATTTTTTAAATATGATGATAAAGAATTCAGCAAATATGATCCAGTCCATTTAAACATGCTTTACAATGTGCAAAGTTTACAATTTACAGGAATATATAGTGATGTGCCATTTAATTTGAAGTGGGATCCTTGCAGCTATTTCCACAACCCGATTGTGGACAACATTTCTTCTTTTCCGGACATTCACTGTCGGCTTTGCAGTTATCGTTGCAAACAAAGCATCTCAGGCCTTTATTTTCAGGTGGACATGTTCCAGTTTTTGAATGACCTTTTATAGAGCAATTTATTCCGCATTATATACATTATACATACATATACATATACACAGCTCAGAGACTCTGAGTGAATAGACCATTAAAAATATATATTGAGAATACAGACGTATGGTAAAATAAAATAAAAATTATTTGCAATTCACCAATATCGGCACTGCAGGTCCTGTTTTGCTGCTTCTGACCTGTACTGGCACCTTCCAGAGGGGATATCCACACCAGTGCAAATGTCGCACAAACGAACAACAGACCCAGGTATAACCGCATTTTACCAAACTTTAAATGTGTATCAACTATTTCGAACGTCACGGCTCAATTATTTATTGCGTGAGGGAGTATTCAATCGTAAATATGTTCAAGAAATAACAAGAAACTAGAAATGTGAATGTGTAAAATAAAACTAAATTAAAAATCGTCAATGGGTAGTTGGCGCAAAAATATTCAGTATTCATTGATCATATGCATATTCTTGGTCGATAATAGACCATAATAATTTATAGTATACATAATAAATAGGGCGATAATTTACTCCCTTTTGCTGATATAGCATTCTATTACAATAGAAATCCAATATTTTTGATACGTCATGCTTCATTTCGTGTTTTAAATATTCATGTTTAATGTTAACAGTAACATGTTCCTCACAAAATGAATCCTATTTCCTGTCTTGAGTCACGTAATGTCACGAAAGGAAATTAAACATAACGTACTTAATGTACACAATTGGCAATACAATACGATAACGCGGTAATCATGATCGTGATCATCTCATCTCATACATTTATTCGCAACGCCATTCTGCAAACAATGAAATACGTAGTCTTTTTAGATGCCATGAAGGTTACTGAACATTTTTTTTCATCTTTTATTTCATTTTAAATTTTCATTTAGCTTTGCAGATAATAATAAAAATGTTATAACATACCTACATATATGCCATAATGCAATATATTATACTATTTATTGGAATTTGTCTTATAAAAAAATAAAAACTTACATAAAAAATTTGTCATATAAAATTATAAAATGTTTATCACGTACGTCACGTAGTGACTGTCTCTTCGTCTTTGATTTTAGTCTTTGATTCAATTTTAGTACTTTCAATATAACAAGCACTAAAAATATGGAAATTATGTAACTGACACCTATGTAATTAGCACAACTTATATTGAGCCAATTTTTTAAACTTTACATTATAGCCCGATATATCCGCCGATATATCCCGATATTATATCCGCGATATATATATATATATATGTATATCCAATGGAAATAAAGTACTTAACCACCTTCAAGTTCCCCCGTTCCGTTCCGCTGCCATAAACAATATCGACTGTCCAGAGTGTCCACACGTATTTTTCATTCTTGTCCCTCCCCCAAGACTAGCTATATATGTTGCAGGTCCTCCTTCGTCCTCCGTTCCGTGGCCGCTAAAATGAGCAGAGCAGGTTTTTGCCTTCATGGTCCATTGCATTGATATCCACCCCGTTATCTGTCACAGGATGTCAACCACTGTTGTAAAATTCTCCTTGGCAATTTGCCATGCACGTCTTAATTGACATGGCAGAAAACAAAAGACAACAATGCGAGGGTGCAAGCAAGAAAAAGCGTGCCTTTGTTCTCGGAGGCACAGTAAACAAGCTCAGCTACGTAGACTGGAGTAAACAGGCCCGCGTCGTACACGTGCTCCGTGCCATGTCCGCCACGAAACAACGAAAACGAAGGTTCAGCTCCCAAACAAAAGGCAAGAAGGATGCGATCCCCTAAATCATTTAGGCTAAATGTGCTTCAAGCTTTGTATGCATGTCGTGCCTCACTCTGACCGATGACTATGCGCTGTTTAAAAAAAGCGTATGGACGAAGTTGGTGATTGCTGTTAGATGAATCCCCCTTAGCGACCGATTGGTAGTGATTAGTGATTGATTGCTGGCTTGTTACCTGGAGACGGAACCTGTGGTTCACAGTCTGTTAATATCGTTTCTTTCTAAATCACAAACTATAATTTTCCAACATGGAGTCAATGGAGTCATTATTTCGGGCATGTGCAGACTTGAACGTGGACATAAGCTCCGTGACCAGGTCAACACCATGTTCTGAAGAAGAGGCATTCCGACTGAGGATTGAGCGGCTACTCCACCTGAAGAAGCTGAAGTTTTACGAGATCGCCGGACGCGTTAAAGATGCCTAGAGTTTAAAGCTTCAAACAAAATTGATTGAAGTTCAGATCGAATTGCAATTTCTGAAGGAGGACAGCAACAAAAGAGTAAATGTAACTGGTTATGATGGAAACGAATTTGGTGCGGGGGATTGGACTCGCAGCAATATTGGTATCACCAGTGTTAGGGGAAACACTACCAACGACGATGATGGAAATGTTAACGGCATGGAACCATTATTAACTCCTGTTACTCCAGACCGGTAAGTTGCTGCAAGTTTTTATAGTTTTCCCAGAACATACCGTTGACCGTCATTCGTCATTTTTATATGACCATGAAATGCAACTTATATACTTACCTAGTATATCTACTCAGTTTGAGCTCAAATTTGAAAGTATCGAATTGTTCTAATTATTACAGCTCAACATTTGCGAAAGAAATGGGTTCCAGATCTGAGGGGAGCGTTCTACAACCGGAATCTGATAAAGAATCAATGCCATTTTTTACTGTACAACAAAATTGTGATGTTCAAATACATGATGATGATGACGATGAAGTTGATGCTTTCGACTGGGCTGGAGTACAGAATGTTCCATCCAATTCAATTGATCGAGACCGAGCTGGGTCATGAGCTGAATTACCGAATTTAACAGAGTAAGTGAACCAAATTAAATCACATATATAACGTATAATTATGTAATATAGATATTTATAACAAACTAGAGAAATGATGTCAGAACTCATATTTTTTACAGTGAATCTCTGAACAAAGAAAATCTCAATGCCAACGGAGCGTTGTCGTCTTCTGCTGTGAATTTGTCTCGGAATTCAATTTTAGTAGCTTCTTCTTCCTTCGTGGATAATCACGATAAAGAGAATACTAACGTTGCCAGTAAGGACGATGACGGCAGCACTTTGACGAATGAATGCAGGTACAGTACGAGCTTTTCTTTTAAAAAAACAAATGTTTTTTTCAACAAATTAAATTGTGGACTGCAGCGCACGGAATTTAATTATAGAAACTATAAATAGTATTTATTATTGGATTAATTCATTGAGAATAGAATATTCGGCCATTTAAACCAAATACTACTTAATAAACTAGCCTGGCTGGAAGACACGAACGACTCGTGACCAGCCCGGAAATAATTAATAATTTACAATTGGCGAACTCTGACGTAATCTGTGAAAAGGACAACAAAGAGATTAGTTAAGGGTCCCGGTCATTCAGGTGTCCTTTATGGACTCACCTTCATGCCCAGAGACCTAGAAGCGAAGCAACACGAGACGGATCCCCCCTCGCCAGGCGGCACATCTCATGCTGGTTATGGTTTCCAGGAGGTTCAAGGAATTGAGCTTATGCACACGACCTTTGACCCTCGACAGAACCCACCGAAGAGATAAGTGAGTTTGAGTAACGGTTACAGGTTTGCCCTGTGAACCCCGAGCAACTCAAGCTCTAAACATACATTTTCCATAATGAACACAATTTTCATATATATATATAAATTTTTACTTTAGACTCTTCTGGAGGAGTGCCACTGGAGAACGACTGCACGGGAAGCGGTGGATAGTGTGGACTCCTGCAGCTTCAGGAACACGGGAGAGGACCCTGATGACCTTCTGGACCGGACCGGAAAGACACTCAGAACAGGTCTTGACGGGAGAAGACCTTGTCTGGAATCCTCTCAAGATGACTGAAGACCAGGGCTAGTCTTCAAAAGAAAATGAATTTTCTTTTGGGGGAGAACCAAAAACCGGAGAGGAGGAATGGACCACTAAAATAAAATTAACTGTGTTGAGTAAATTTTTCACCACTTATCAACGCACCTTCTCAAGATCTCATTCTCGTCCTCGGAAAACTTAACGACAAAACCCTTGGCTGATGCGATTATCCTTACCAATTTGTGGAACCAAATGACCCAGAAATCTTCGGGAACGCTTCTGGAAATCGTTTTCCGAAATACAAAAGGAGAAATACCATTGACTGAGAAAAGACAACTTGTTTGAATGAACTGAGATAAGAGAATGAGAGCTTTGAGAAAATGGCGACGTGTAGGAAGGCATGCTCTCCTTTCTTCCTCTCTTCTTTTAGCGTGAAGATGCGGTGTTAGCATGGAGAAGATCTCCAGGCCAGCTTCTACATTCTACTTGCATGACTACATATTTTTCTGACGACTCTCGCTTTCAGTGAATGAAGATGTAGAGACGCTTGTGGGGTTTTTGGGATGAAAATGTGCCCGTGAGAGGGATCAAATCCAATCACTGTTTAGTAGACCCCTCGAGCTCCACCCACCTCACTATTTAAGATTTTCTTGCATCTTTACTATGTCGATGCAGTTAACATTTTACTATGTATATTTTATGCTTAAAATAAACGGGCACCGTTACAATGTAATGGCGAACCGCACGACAACCTCTTTGCCGACACCGGTAAATGTGGGAAAAGTATAAGTGGAACCGTAGTAACCTTGATTATGCAATTGGGATAGTAATTTGATGCAATGATTCCATATTGTTTATTTAAGTAGAGGGAATTTTCCGAATAAAAGTTGATGGATCTTTAGATTTGAGAGTACCACTTTCAAAGGGGAAGGACTACGATTACACATATGTAATTTTGATACCAACTCAACTAGAGTAATTAAACTACGAAAGGGAAGGAACAACTGCCAAGCGTCATCTGTCAAAGTTGATTAATCAAAAGTGTACGTCCAGTCATGCTCATACAAACTTAAAACCTTCAGTCTATCAAGGTGTGCAAATTGTAGGCTAACTATGCCTATTGCCTAACACCTTCGCAAAACCAAAATCAAGCCATAAATTGAATTATGTTTTTGATATCTTTTGTATCGCAATCTAAATTGTCTGTCATATTTATTTGGAATATCTCAGAACGTAACCCAACCTAATTGCTATTGTTTATCCTGGAATGTTTAGTATTGTTTATGCTGTTAAATAGCTTGCGTGTATTTATGTAAGTGTAAAGACAAATGCATATGCAAAAAGAAGCGAAATGGCAATGGCAAATTCACCCACGTCAATTATTGCTCCTAATTTCCTGGAACTTTTATGTGCTATTGGGATTTAGAACTTGTTTGGAAATGAAGCTCAACGTAAGGCAAGGTTAAAATTACACCTGCCTCAACGTTCCAAGATGGAACAACGTAAACGCTCCTTGAGCTACTCGACAGCTACAAGGAGAAAGTTCCTTAAATTAAATAGAACTAATAAAGTAACATCCGCTGCCCTATTTGTCCCATTTGTCATTATATTATTAGTGGTCAGTTCGTCAGCAAAAATTATTGAAACAAACTCAATTCCACAATCATCTTTAATTTCAGTGAGTGTGACAATGGCTAGAATCCTAACCAGAATCAATTCCCAGTGCTCCGTGTCAGTTGTCCTTTTGAGAAATAAAAGTGACTATATTCCTCCTTCTGAGATGCTGAAAAGTTTTTCAGACAGCGCATTGGCAATTGGGATGATACATCCCAATCAGACGTGGTCTCGTTTTAAATATTTTGCAAAAAAGCGAAATTCTTGTCACTACGTTATCGTCAGCAGCATTTTAATAGAGTTGACCTCGAATGCACAATTTACGTCAGATTTCCAGCGTTTAATCCAGTTTCATGACGACCGCAACGGTATCTTGATGCGCGATAGAGATTACTTTGTTTTCATTACCAGTGGCATGGAACAGGCGGAGAGGATCCTTTTATCTGATATTCGTGAGAAAATTCGTTACAAAGTTGCATTTTTTCAAGAAAGTTATAGAAACGATGAAACAAGCATCGTGACAGTAATTCCCTATGTTCCCAGTGTTTTCCCATTAAACAAAATGTACAAATGGGGGCAGATCCAAAATATAGCCACATTTACGTCAACTGAACATTTTAACACGACCAAAAGCATATTTATTGATTTTACCTGGAATTTCCGTGGATATCCAATGAAAATGGCCGTATTCAGCACTTTAAAGCCAACTTACGAAGCACTGCCAGATGTCAACTCACCAGGACATGTAATTGCCAAACGCGGCTTCTTTGCAAATCTCACAGAGACAATCCATGCAAAACTCAACATTTCCTGTTCCGTATTCCTATGTCACGGAGGGGGCAAATTTCTGGATGGAACTGTTTCAGGCCTCCAATTGCCCAACTCGACATGGATAGGATGCATGGGGGACGTTGTGTACAACCGCGCACAAATTTCCATCGCAGCCCCAGTCCTGAACCGTTTCCCTTTCGTGGACTTTCTTCCAAAACACAAGTACGACTTTATCAAGTTTGTGAGCAGACAGCCCAAGAAAATTGTTGCCTGGACAGCGTTTTACAAAGCATTTCGTCCACTTGTATGGACCATTGTTTTGGCTTCGGCTGTTTCCACTGCCATCTTTTTCTGGATTGGGTTGCGCATTCAAAGTTATGTAGACATCAGCTTAGGTCACATTTTATCCAATCAACTGCGGGTTCTCTTGTGTCAAGATGTCACCTATCCGTCTTCCGACAAGGGGGCTACCACCAAAGGGCTGTGGATCGTGTGGATCCTCAGCTCGCTGATAATTGGCACAGCATATAATTCCAAGTTGACTGCTTTGATGTCGATTCCTAAAGTAGAGCCAGATTTTCCCACGAATTTCAAAGATTTGTCAACATCAACTCATTTCCAAATGGGATCACCAAAATCATTTCTCCTGAGCATTGGTGGGGTCATTTTTAAAAGGTCTAAATCGCCAACAATGCGGAAAATTTATGGAATGATGGACCAAGATGAGGATTTTGTAAAGTGTATGAGACGTGCGCTTACGTCCAATTACGCCTGTGTAAACTTTGACTTTTATCATGACTTTGAGACGGGAGTGGTGTTTGCAGATAATCGAGGCGTCAGCCCATTCTTTGAGTCTAGCGACATGTTCAACTTTCTTCCGCTCACGCAAATTGTGCGAAAGCGAGAGATTTTTCAAGAGAGTTACGGCTACTTCCTGGAAAATGCTCATCACATGGGGCTAAATGATAAGTGGGCAAATATCGACATGCTCAAATTGCGACTTGAGCGGATCAAGAATGGCAGTCAACTTTTTAAACATTACGTGGATGAGCATGTGAAAGCGTTGACGATCTCCAATTTTTTGGGAAGTTTCATTATCTTGGCGACGGGGTCATTGATTGGGGCATTCACCTTCTCGTTGGAGCTTTGCTTGAATATATCGCTGTGGAAGAGAATATCAACAGCAGTTGGATTTCGCACAAATGCCGACATTCATAACGACCAGAATATAATCTGCAACATTCACATCCGCTTTGTTTCCAAGGCTAATGTTAGATCGCAGCATGTGACCGTTGCATGTGTCGACGACAATCATCCTAGCATAGACACAAAATCTTAACAAATTGGAAAGCTTTATTTGACGTCACTTTGTTGGAGGTGGGAAAATGTGACGTGTAAAAATATTAATTTCTCAGAAATTGTCTTTTAAAATCCACTCAATCAATACAGAAATTGTCTTTAACATTACAGCGCATATGAGAATCGCATTAATGTGCCTAATGAATTCCTAACCAGATGTCTTAGATAGATAACTGCTTCGTTATGTTAGAAACAAACATATATATATCCGTGAAAAAACAATTAGCGTATCACACCACTTACCAATTTAGTTTGCATTGGAGTTAAATATATGCCAGAGCATACATGTGCGTGATGTGGGAGCTCAATTTCCGTATAGGTAATAATATGTTTATATTTACCCATTATAGCAAGGAAAGCAGTTCACTTCCTATCATTTCTATTTCAATGAAACGGGACAATCATCTATGGTGTACATCAGCAACCGTAATTTTCTTTTAAATGTAAGGTCCATGACGCACATTTTCTATGAAAGTAATAGCATGCGAATTTTTGACAACATTTGATCGTTAATTTCATCGTGAATAAATCGTCTGCCCTTTCCATTTTCAATTTAATCATGGGTTGTGTCTATACCTCGTAGCTATAATCAATCTATCATGTCAACGTTGCGATAGTCTATAAATTTTAGTTTCAAAATTGAATGTTATCATCGGCACGTGTGAACAAACTACCAGAGAAAGCAGTACTTTAGCCGAATTCCTAGTATTAGCTTCTGCGCTGACAGCGTCTATTGTCTATTCTAATAATAAAAATAATTGGAAGATAAACCTTTTTTTAATAGCTTACAATAAGTTGGTAGAACGAATTAGGTCGTAAAAATGGTGTAGTGTACATTGCTCTTCTGACAACATGATGAATGATCACAGTTACGAATACATGCCTATTTGTATATGAAAACAATAAAAACCAAACTAATGGAATGAATGGATTTTTTGGGAATTTGTTGTTATTCAGTTTTCATTTTTCATGTAATCATTTGAAGCAAAACATAATGAATAATGAGTTTTATGGCTCATGTATACTTTTAATGCAAGGTTCATTTCGGCAGTATAAAATCCTAGATACTTCCTCTTTTAAGGTAAGTTTTTTAATGGGTGTGGGTGCGCTAATGTAAATATTGTAAGAGTCATCCTGCAAAATGTCCCGCTTCTCGTATATTATATACACATTCGATTCATTTCCCATTTCATCTTGATAAACTCTCAATTTACTCACTTTTATTAGATAATACAAGATACCTAAATACAAAATAGACTTATTAAATTAAAATTATCAATTATTCTATATATCTATATCATTAATTTAAGAATATATACAAATAGATACTCTTGTCGTTATGAAGTGAATCACTTCATTGAATATATAAATAAATTATACTTATACATATTTAAAAGAAAAACGGGCAAGTTGGAGAAAGCAACAAAATAAGTTATTTTAGTTCGATATCATTTTTTATAATGAGAAGTACGTTGCATTGATCAAGATAAGAGAGTCAGTAGTCATTCTGAAACAGTATTGCGAGGATAAAATGAAACTTATTGTGACCTCGAAAAATGTATCGTGGCCTGGCCCAACACTACAATAACTACAATTGCTCCTCTGATAACCAATCCATTTAATGGCTAACAGCTGTACAAGTAAAATTATCTAGTTATACGACCATACAGTGCCGTCTTTGTTATTTACTTTAAGTACTGATTTGGGTTTTACAAAAAATACATATTAAACTGAAGTTACTTATTTACTATTGTCTTTTCCTGTTTCCATAATCCAAGTCCATCAGATAACCTCCTTTTAATAATTGTCACCTGCTTGAAAGCAGGACTTAATGAATACTCTTGTTCCACACTACCGATAAATTTTTCATTAACGCAAAATGTAATAGTGCCGAGAAGCGTCACTACTAAAAAGATCACAACCTGATTATGCAGACCCGTCAGTGTTCCAATGAAAAATCCAGCAGCACACGTAGCTGCTTGGAAGAATCTGTAAAGGGCTAGGGCGGAAGAAGGATCGTCTGGCCAAATCACTCCAATAGCTGAACTCATTTGCGTGGATAAGCAAGCGTCACCAAGACCAAGTAGGAAGGCACACAGCATTACAACGGCGACGGAGGGTGGGGAGATCCATGCGGTTTCGAGGGTTGGGCCCAGTGGGGCTTCATTAGAAATATTGAGGTACATGAGGAGAAAGGAGACGAGGTGAGCTAGACAGGCGGACAGGACGATCGAGCTTCGTTCTGAAATGAAGAAAACAAACGTGACCGTGAATAAATTTAGTTTTAAATACTAATTAGAATACTCACACGAAGATGACTCATGGATTCTAAAAGCTTCTAGAACTTTTTTGGTGAGTTTTAAATCTTACGTATTCTGAACATTTTCTGCAGAATGACGCCAAAAAGGAGTCCGCCTGTGAGTGACCCAACGCCAGTAAGTATTCCGGTTATTCCTACCAATTTTCTCGAGTCGCCCCCAAACGCTTCTGAGAATGCTACCGAGGTCGGATAAATTCCTACGGAGAAAGCCATTTCCAGCCCGTTGTACATTGCGGTGGGGATGAGAAGCAGAAGGTGCTTGTTGGTTAGGAGCCGGAAAGGCTCCGTAAAGGAAGTGATGACACTTTTCTTGGCAGGCTTCCACTTTGTTTCCTCTTCACTGCTGCACTTCTCATTGGAAAGCTTCCTGTGAGCTCTGAATTCAAACCATAAGAGAAAAGCTGTTTATAATCTGAACAAATTGCATAGGCATTTTTATGTGAAGGGGTAGATAACTAAATTATTACGAAGGATTGCCGAGAAAGATGAGCGTGATGGAAGCCAAAATACCGACTGCAGTTAGGCAAGAAATGACGAGGAGTCGTGTCCCGTGGTCAATGTGGCTCATTCCTTGGAACTTCCAAAATATGAAGGCGTTTCCTAACAATTGTCTAAATTGTCGTAGAATAAGACAAATATTTCAATACATAACCTACATGATTAATCTATTGAAATGCATAAAACATTCCAGTTTTTTTGTGCTCACCCTGCAGAAATAAACGCCCAGGACATTCCCATATATTTTCCAATATTCTCTTTCGTACTGCTTCGTGTCAGGTATACCCCATAGGCCACCCACACATTCGCAGATCCAAACCCAATGCAGGCAGAGCACCCATAAAGCAGCCATGAGTTGGGATATAAAAAACTGGCAATAAATACTGTATAAAGGCAGGTTCCCAGAACCAGCGTTGTACGAACGCCAACAAAAGAGATAATCGTCGGAGCAAGAAAATTTGTGAGGGAGAAAACGCCGTTGATTATGGCTTGCGAGAGGTAGCCATCTCCAGTGAAACTTGGATCGTCAACTTGCACACTTTGCAAAACTGTTTGCTATAAAGAAAAAAAGAACAAAAAATTAATGCATGGCAAAGTGGATTATGTTAGCTTGATATTTCTTATCTTGGTACTGTGTGATTTACTTCGATTGCTGCAGTGGTCCTCCATGCTCCAATAATTAGCATGAAACCACAGCTTAGAATTACAATGTTTCTGAAACTTGTCCACTCATTGTGCGTCTCCTTTTGATCTTCCACTCCCATGTTTATAAAAAAATAATAGCGACAGTTCTCAATCTAGCTGACAAGTGTGGGGGCACGGCACTTCCGAACTGAACACACCTCTAACTGTACATCTGCTAATAAATGTGCGCAGGACGTTTTTATAGAATATAAATTATTGTTATCCATCAAAAGAAAAGATTGGAGAAAAACAAGTGTCACTAGCTGTCAATAAGATTGGTCATCCGTTATCTGCTTCTGGCATTTCATTTGCGTCAAGAATTTGGTGGACGAGACGTTTGACACGTTCAGTCAGAGAAAAGTTAAGCCATTCATTCTGATCTCATTCGTAATCTTGCAGTAAATTTATCGAAAAGAAGAGAATCAAATCGGATTTGATTGGCATTTTCTTCGAAAATAGAACCACTAGGTTTTTTATTACTGGCTCAATATGGCAAATGCATTGCATGAATCCATCATCATTGGCTGAGGAATGGGGTGTGCGTGTGTCAGCGAATTAATTCCTTAAGTTTTAAGTATTTTAATACTTTACATACGTTTAATGCGAAACATGTTGTGCAAAGTCAGAATTCCATGTTCTTCATAGATAACTAACAGTATTAAGAAGTGTCAAGTTTAACGGGTACACGTTTGGATTGACAGAGAAATCTTATTGCACGGCGATTAATATTTTTGCATCACATTAACTTTGATCTTGACCTTGAACTTTGAATGCTTTTTTATGACTCATCGGCCATCACGTTTTAAAAATGAACTGCAGTTCATTCAATTCAATCTGCACTTCACTTCATCGTCTGCAGTTGGGTCGTAAAAATGTAATCCCGGGTGTCATGTGTCATTTACATGCATTAAAATTTTGTGATAAAATAGTCTCAAACTTGGCAAATCATATTAATGCTTTTTCACTGACTTTAGTTTCTCAAATACTTGTTCTTCACAAATTTTAATCACAGACAACTTCACAAAACTACAAATATACCTCCAATTTAATTACTAATTATGTGTGAACATTTTGCTACTAGAGAGGATGAGTGACAAGTGATAACATGAGCAGATACACTTTTCACGTTTCTTCAATGCACAGCATTTTATCGCTTTGTACAGTGATATTGTAATTTCAAGTATGTATACTATTGTGGCTGGTCTTCATTTAGTGAAAGGAATATGGAACTGAATTAGTGGAAGGAAGTAGTATTTTTAACTTCATGCACGCCTAATATGACCCATTTGTCATTGATGAAAAGCTCA
The DNA here is from genome assembly GCA_004115045.4 of Sinella curviseta. Classification (NCBI taxonomy): domain Eukaryota; kingdom Metazoa; phylum Arthropoda; class Collembola; order Entomobryomorpha; family Entomobryidae; genus Sinella; species Sinella curviseta. Next base: position 41,089,669 of record CM023200.3, on the reverse strand, counting down.
AAATAGTACACACACATACTTACTCATTTATACATGCAGTTGCAAAGAGCTTTATGTATTTAGAATCTGCATCGCAATGTTATCGAAGCTCAGATCAACAAAAAAAGTGTGAAAGAGTTTCGAAATAAGAATATAATAAATCCTTGGCATTGTACTCCATACTAGCGATGCATGCAAAGAGCTTTAGTTTACCATGTTCTTATTTATTTCATTTACAGATCACAAGACAAGTTGTTGTTTTTTTGGGCATATCGACTGACCCCCTGCATAGTTGTATTTTTTATAATTTCTTCATCAATGAATATGAATAGCTGCTGACAATGCGTGATAATATAATATCTATTGTGCAATGCGTTTCCCTTGTGACTTGAGGAAGTTTTCTGTTTTTGTTTGCCAAAACATTTACAGACTTTTTGCAGAGGACTGCAAAATCATAATTTCAACTGTGAAAACACAGCTTAGAAGCGTGATGAAGTGATTTTTTGTTATGAAGAATGCGTCGAAAAATGTGATTCCAATAGGTTTCCTCCGCAACATCGCCAGGATACGCTCCATCTGCTTGAGATGATACACATGATAGCATTTCTAATTCTTTGCAGCATGGTTTAAAGTGGCTAAATTCATTATTTAGTTCAAAATACTAAATTGAGTTGTGCTGTTGTTTAAATATTTAGTCGCATAAATCATAAGCATATTAACTTACTGGCCAACTTTGACGCGCTTCCGGTGCCTTTTCTATCAAATCGAGCGTTTCTTCGCATGACCTGTACACGTCAGATACGTAGTGGATAACGAAGACAGCTCGTATCATGAAATGCCAGAAGGATAATATGATGTAGATGGATCCGTGTCTTCGAGCAAACTTTTCAGTTGGATTGACTAATGAATCTAGCTGTTATTAACAAAAAAGTTAACAATAATCACTTCTCATGCATCACTAATGCCAAATTGAATATTATAGGAAACGTAATATTTTAGTTCTATTTAAGGATTCCATGCTACATCTTCTTGACAAAAATCTGACAGCTATCCATGACTTGTGACTGGAACTTTGAATCCGTCCCAAAGTGATCAGAATATGTTATATGAATTCATGGCAGAAGTGATTTAATTTTTGCCGGAATGGAATAAAGAATGGATAGTTTATTTACGAAAGGTTGGTTTCTTGTCAAGAAGATGTGATTTGTATAATCCCTATATTATTATCTTTTAGTCAAACTTACATTCATAATCACGTTTAAGATATTCAAAAGTACCGACATAAGCATCAGAGGCGAAATAAAATGACTGGTTTTATCTGCTAGTTCACGCAGATTTAGCACATCCACGTATACACCAGACCAGGTGAGACCCAACTCGGAGGCGGATGAATATGTCAACTTATTTTTGTTCATCATTCTTAACTTGTCATCGTCTTCCTTCACTTCAAGATACAACCTCTCCTCCTTTTTCAGCTCATTTCCAAATAATTTTCGTCGCAACAGCTCATTGAGAGACCGGACGCTGGAGGAAACTCCGAAGGCAAGCACAATGCAGAGGGCGTCACTATAGGTCATGGCCAGTGTTACCACCTTTGACACGACATAGGCAACGATTAGGTATGCCGGACTGCGAACAAATGCCCCTTTGCCATTGCCACCAAATAAATGCAATGCTGTGTCATGGTACTGTTCGAGAAATGAGACTTCCGGTTTTACTGCATTAAATAAAGGTCTCTGAGGTTAGTATTAGTACTGCTATTTGGATTAAGATTTCTACTGCCAAAACTGTATCAACATAGGTAAAATATATATCAAAATATCAACCCACTTTTCCGACTGTTGAGGTCAATATCGTAGAGCATTGTTTCCAAAAATGTTGAAATGATCATGAGAGCAAGTGATGCACACACAAAATAGAAACTGCTTCGATTGTTTGATGGAGAATCTCCGTTGCAGTTGGGGATGTTATAACATTTGAGGAGAATAGCAAATTTCTTCCTCGTTGACAGAACATATGCATACCTATGTGCATACAGTTTAAACGTCAAAACTATGTAGTAATTTGTAATCTTTCTAGTTCACTCATTGTCGGTTGTCTCTTTTAATTCTAAAAGAATGAATGCGATAAGGAGAACTCACAAGCCAAAAGCGGTGACAATATAAACAAACTGCCACAGCACATCGAAATCGCGCTCGGATCCATCCTGATGCCATTTCAAGGTCCCGAGAGGGATGTTGGCGAAGGTACACAAAGTTATGAATACAGAGTAACAGATTTCCAACATTCGGACGAGCCTGGAAATTTATTGTTTTAAAAATCTTGGGATCATATTGTATGCATGCATGCAAGTACGTACGTACGTGGATTTTGGTGCGTTTCCAAACTTATCCAGTACCGGAATGCCAAGTAATCTTCCTATAGAAAGGAAAGGGGAAAGGAGTATGCAGAAATGGTGCTCAGCTATACATCGATTCATGGTCGTGTCTACTTTTCAGCTCCTTATCAAATAATTCCAAGTAATTTTTACTTATTCGTTTCCGCGCATCTTAAAGAAACTACAAAATAAGCTGCTGCTGAATAAAACTTCCAAGGATAAAGATGTAATGAAAATTTCTATAATAATGAATAAGTTGTAGCCTTTTATTTGTTCGTTAACTTCAAAGCGAATCCATTTGCTTGGTCGACTTGAATATTTACTTAAGTACGTGTTGCTAGCCGTCAAGTGCATTTCAAAAAAATAATTGGAATAAATTGAGCACATGGACTATATGTGTCCGTAAGTGTGAATTCGTAAGTGTGAATTCGCTTCGCTCTATAATTTGTTCGAAGCGATCACATTAGAATTTATTGTCATTCTCAATTATCAGTTTGCGTTCTATTATATGAATTGATCGTCTAAGCTGACTCAAATTCGTTTTTAAGAATTAATGACTTTTTTCACACCCACCGATTGCAAAACTCCGCCAAATATATTTAGTTGACCCAAGGTATCCCACTACTACCTGGAACACAATCCGTCCTTGGGGCATTATGATATCAATATCTTTTCATCAAAGACTTAAAGACAAAAGGCAATCAACAAACAATCAAGTTATTACAAATTATAGTACATATTCACATAATATTATTATTAACTCATCGTAATGTTAATTTTCATTTTCTTGTTTTATGGCCAAATAGTCCAAATATATTTATGATCCTCCCTTCAACCATTCTGCGTATTTGTGGACTTTTCATGGCATGTATTTACATACTTGGTGTCTTCCTACAGACAATCAGCTTTTCATGAACATAAACTGAATGAACTGGACTGTTTATCCCGAGTTCAGTTATAAAAACAATGTTTAATATTTATTGCATCTTTTTGGCTTTTCTCATATAGCAAGGTTGCAAGGTTGAATCTATGAAATATTCATGAAAGTAACCAAAGTAATAATTACTAATTTTAGGGGCTGTACAGTGTGCTATAAGTACTAAATTGTTTCTGTAATAATTTTGCACATCTTGGAGAAACAAGTAGGAACCAGTCCATTCTTCGGGGCGAAATGAGATATTTGCAAAAACCGACATACCCTATACCAGAAATTGTAAGTCAACGTAAAAACGTTAAATGCCTGTATGCGTTTACTGTATGTGCCTTCAGCAATTAAATTATAAACTGCAAAAATAAAAAAGATTATTTTTTATGAACAAAATTGTGAAATTGAAATTGCATACAAGAAAGCCATGAAGCCTATCATTCGAAAGGATATAATATGATACCGACCTACTGTATATATGCATAGGTAGGTGATAAAAAACGATAAGAAAGCGTTGCTCTGCACTGATATTAGCTATGCATGCTGCTCAGCAGCTGACGACAAGTCAGAGGGAAAGTGACAGAAGAGCAAAACAGCAATAAAATGTAACTACGAACTGCTGAAGCCATAACAGTTAACTAACCAGTCTTCCATTGTCCATCCACTAAATATAATATTTATTTATTGCATGTTATTCTTTGCCGTCATTAATAATGAATGAGCAAGAGGATACTGCTAATACTAATTAGTCTAGTAACTGATGGTGTAACACTATTAGTGTTCCTTTCAGTTTTTGAAACGAGAAATTAAGGTTTTATGTTACTGGATTCGGGTCGAAGTTAATGGGAGGTGTAAGTTGTGAGTGCTCTTATTACGTTTGTACAGTAAATGATTAGTCGTGTAACACGACTCGTGTTCATCGTTTGTTTTGATGGCTATACAGCCATACTTCTTGCTATACAAATTAATAATTTTTGTCTGATTTTAACAAACTTTTAGGTTCTACAATCCAGAACCAGCGTAATGTCTTGTGATCCCCCAATTAAAGTGGAGTATGATGTTACGGACGGAATCAACGAGGCTGGAATAACTGATGGGAAGTGTTGGAACAACCTTGCCAGTGCAAATTCAGAATGGGCAATGGATGAAGCTTCCGAGTCCGAAGAGGAGTAAGTGAACACACATTAGGCTTTCCGTCATTCTGCATTCTATGTAGTAAATAAATCATAATTGTCTCACGTTTATTCAATACAGGTATATAATTAGGTGTCTTTAATTCGTTCTCTGTAGGGCTTCATTTTGTCCTGCGCGCACGATTGATATAAAGGAAGAGGTGGGCCCAGTTTTAAGGACTAACTGTTCGGATGAACGTGAGTATAAAACTGAGAAGGATGATGACATGAGTGAGGGCGAACCTATTCGTGATACGAGGGAATTTGGGTACGCAAAAAACTACGTTTGACATTTTCGCTAGAATTGAAGTGATCACGAATCCCGACCAATGTCACAAAAGTACTTAAATAAGTATGTACATTTGATATGGTACAGGGTTATTGATCCTTTAGTTGGTAAGCCATTGGAACAGGTAGAACCGTCAACATCAGCGGAGTCGTCGGCGAATTCCTTTTTATCCAACGATGAGGATCTGAGTCGGGATGGGTTCGGAAATGAATACATATTGGGGGACCTTGAAGAAAGTGAGTATGGCGAAGATGATACCACAAAGGAGTCCGCCTTATTACCGGAACTAACAAATAAAAAGAGAATTTACAAGAAGAGGTTGCCAAAGATAATTCCCTGTTCGGAATGTGGGAAGGTGCTGAAGAATACAAATAGCTACAACAATCACGTTCGTCGATTTCACCCTGACAACAATGAAGATGATGACGCGACGGGATTCACATGCCAACAGTGCTCACAGCGATTCTTCAAAAAGTCGAATTTGAGAAGACACCAAGAAACTGTTCATGGAGGAAAAAGACAGCAGCACGAACTTTCTCGTAAGATAGTTCTCAACACTATTGATTCTACCGATGAGTCTGAAGACTTTTCTTGTTCGCAGTGCGGAAAACGTTTGAAGAGCAAGAGATCCTTAAGAAATCACTACATTGGCTTCCACGGAAAAGACGGAGAAAAGCCTTTCCAATGCCAGCAGTGTTCCAAGGGATTTATCACACAGAGTAACTTGAAAGTGCATGAGCAAGTGATTCATAACCGAAAGCTGCACAAATGCAGGTTTTGCCCAAAGACATTTTTCTACACTTATCACTGCAAGGATCATGAAAAATTGCACGTTGCTGGAACATCAGCTATTATGGTGTTCCCCTGCGCGTTCTGCAATAAAACTTATGAATCCACTACGGCTCTCAAGTATCATGTTAAGGAATATCACAAAGATGAAAGTTGGAGTACTGCTGCAAATGATACTACGACTAACAGTATTATCACAACAGCCAAAATGTACGCCACTGTTTGTGAACCGTACATAATTATAATGTCATATTGTCCTTTTACAAGGCACAAAGCTTATTTTAATTTTATTATTTTCGTAGAATTTCTGAGGGCGGTGAGGTTCCGAGCTTAAAGAAGAAACCGGAAGCCAATACATTTGTCACCAGCAGCTAAAAGAACGCTTTACATGGAAATTGGTATCATGAATTAATAGCTACAGGTAAAATGCACGAGAAACTAATTTTGATCGTATGTATGAAAATTACATCCTTGATTGCGTGTTTGCTTTTGCTAATGGTATAATGCTGACCATAGAGATCAAAGAATATATCTGATTTTATTTTTGTCCTTTAGTCTCGTCTTGTGACTCATGGCTTATTTGATTACGATCAAAATCATGCCTTCATAGTCCGATCGCCGTGGAATGGATGTTCAAGAACTTTCTCCATAGTTATCTTAATACAACCATCCTTGTCCTCAAGGCGTGTGTATGGAGGAAGGAACATCCTGATCTGTGAGCTCTCAGTTTGATCATCTGCAAAGATCAGTTTACGCTACAGCCAAATACAATCCATAAAATCCAGCGGTTTTCATTGCGACCGGGAGGTGCAATGAATGTTGAATGCGCAATACCAGAAAACGTTTAAGATTGTATTGTTCAGTTCAGTAATCCAAAATGAATGATGAGTTACGGTCTTGGTTAACAAGTTGGGTTAAAAAATGAGAATAAATTCTTACTTTTTATCAGTCAAATGTTAATTCAATTCATATTTATTTATCGTTACCTATGTACTTTCACTTTAAATTTACAATGTTACTACAACAGAACCAATACGAACTTACAAAACATTCATGTCATAATGATCATCATCATTCATCATCATATAATAAATTAATCATGGGAAATAAGTACCTCGCTATAATCAAACAATATTCTATATTCTACTAAATCATGCATGTATATGTTTTCCAAAAGGAGACAATTATTATCTATAAATTAACTAAATATTACTAAATCTATCACTAGTCCAGCATGAAACTACGAAGTATTTTATTATAACCTAAACCTACCGTAATTCTAATCTACATTAAAATTAACTCACATATACAGCATAAACCACTGCCGTGGTTTAATTTCATTCCAGGTAAGTAAGCATTTTTCATTAATTCAACTCCAATGATTACACCATATGTACACTGACACTTCTAATTGTATTATGCCCATAAGATGAAAGTCATATTCTAATATTACCTACTATAAATGAATCTTCTATATACATAAAACTGTCAAAATAAAACACACACGTTGCTATTTTCAAAGATCTGCCACGTCTTCTATTACATTAATTACTTATCCTTACGGCTGCCCTGACACTTTCCCCTTTTTGGTGTTGACCTTAATCGCAGCCTACAAAAAAATGTGCAAGAAAACATCTTAAATGTAACGGAAAAAAGGGAATAAATTCATTAATTATTTTCAAGTATCATTCAAAACTAATTACAACATACCTTCTTGGGCTCCACTGATCTTCATAGAAGAAGGTCTGTTCTGGTATCACATTCCGTGGCGGTTGACCACGGTCCACCTCCCGTGATGATGGAGGAGATCGATATCGTTCCACTTCAGATGTGGAAGGACTGCCTCCTAATTCTAAAAGTAACAAAGCCAGAAATTTCTATGTAAAAATCTCTATAATCACAGACAGAACGGAGATCAAATGAATTTTCGCATGCTTTTAACTTACCTGTACTATCAGCGACCTTACCGTCTCCGTCATTTGTCGAGTCTCGACCGGCCTTCCTCTTCGAATTAGTAGCCTCAATCTCAGAACGGAAATGCTGAGCAGGTTTGGTCTTGGTCATTCTGCTACTCCACCGGATAGGCTGTCCAGATCCAATGTCTTGGGTAAGTAAAGTAGACTTCTTATCTGACATATTTTCATGTCCATTTTCCATCTCCCGAGATTCTCCTACCTCCTGTTGTTTCCAAGTGGCCAATTCCGTTTCAATTCGCCCCACAATCGCAAGGAACTCGTCCATCTTCCTATCTATCTCATCTAAGCGTTTAAGGTCTGAAGGCGGTGTAGATATGACGGGCTGTAATGATTTCTGGTACTCAACTTGAGTCGTAATCTCCTGAAACCTCTTCAGATGATCGTGCGTCATCAGTGCAAATTGTTTGGCTACATTCTCCTCGGAAATGATAATCTTGTCACCGATTTCGGTGAGCGCGTTCTGCTTCCAAGTTTCCAACATCTGTTCACTATTTTCCACTTTCTCCCGAACGTCCTGGAACTGCCTTACCAATTTATCCAAGCTCTTCACTGAGGCAAGTTTCTCAATCCGAAGATGGACACCATTCAATAAATCCCTAATCCCAGCCAAATCGTCACACATTTTCTCAAATGTCCCCTCGTTCTCCTGTCTCATTTCTTCAAAACCCCGTGCCAATTTGTTAACGCCAGCGGAATGCTTCTTGAGAGCTTCACTGGTCACACGTCTGTTGACCGCAGTCCACTTATCCATTTCACATTCCATCTCCCTTTTGATGGTCTCCTTCAAAGATTTCATTTCTGCCTCCGCTCCTTGCTTAAAGCTTTCCAGAACCTTATTGCCGTGTTATAGCTGCTTGAAATGCTCTTCAAATCTTTCACCGTTTCTTTCCTCCAACCGCTTTAGTTCCTGAATTAGCACCCCCACAGCGTTCGCTTGACTCTGGACACGTTCCCTCTGTCTTTCCATCTCCTTTCCCCACTCATCCAAAACAGATTTGGTGGCCTTGAAGCCCCGTTTCAGTTCGTCAACGATTTTCATCACATTATCGCAGTTGCCCATTGAGCGCCAAATTTTCTCCAACTTTTTCCCGTGATCCTGTCTCAACTGAACATGCTGTTCAGTCAGTTTGTTCAGTGCTTCAGTGTACATCTTGTGAAGGACGTTGTTTTGCTGGGCCATATCCTGATAAAAGCTTCCGAACCTTTGTTTCAACTGTTCGTGTTCGAACCGCTGACCTTCCAGTGCCAATTCCAGAGCAATATTCTTTACAGCCCAGGCGTCGATTTTCCGTTTCATTTCACATGCGTCAGTTGGGCTTGCAAGCGTCATTCCTCCTACTCCACCAGCAGTGACATTCACTTCTTCACGTGGCATAGTTGAGGCTATGCTGGGCGTCCCTGGAACTTCCGATGAACTCGACCTCTCTTCCACACTTCCAACAGACTGACGATCCATCATGTCAGTGTCAACAACTTCTTCCAGATCATCAAACAGAACGTTAATGCTGTCGTGGAATGGCGACTACACTCCTTCAAATCTTCTGGTGGAGATGGAATGAATCTAGTCGTACTGGAGAGATTAACACTGTTCCCGTTGCCACAAGGAGAAATTCGTTCAAATTTCTATAAGATCTTTTATTCTTTTTGGAAGGAAACACTAGTAATTAATTATTTTACATTTAATTAGTTTAATTGTTGGAAAGATTTTTGTTTTTGTTTGTATATTTTTTCAACAATTTTCAGGAATAAATACTAGAGCGAAGTGAAAGTTTTAGATTGTATAGAAGAAAATGTTGGTGTTGCTTGTTGAGAAAGTACTAGTATGTTGACTGCAATGTAAGCAAGGCCAGTTACTAAATTTCGTAATATTCTAATTAATAATTAATCATCAAGTCGATGCACTGCTCCCTCAAATCGTTGTTGTACAGTGAAATATGGAAAATACATACCTACCTTCGCATGTATTCGAATCGTAAATTAATTGAACGTTTCTTTTCTGGTATCCCGGATTACAAAACAAGGCTAGCTATGTAAATCAATCACACTACCTTCACATGAAAAATGCGTTTGTAGGTTCTTTAAATGCAGGTACGATTAAATGCATACAAAAATTTGGGGCAATATGAGAAATGGGTAGCTTCGATCAATTATGGTTTTTGAAGCAGTGTAATTTACATACTACGTGCATTAGATCATTCTGTAAGTCAAGCTAATGAAGACGCAAGTGGTGAAAGACATTGCAATTACTTGATATGCATTTTCTCACAACAAGTACATTTTATCAGGCTTCATACAACTGGTACAGGTGGTGGTCAGTGGTCATCATGTTCCATTTATCTGAATATAAGCCATTCGTATTCCGGTAGTGGCTTCGTCCATCCCTTCTAAAAGGATAAGGAATACTTACTGTGTTGAGTGCAAATTTTTCTATTTGAAATTGAAAGCTTTTAAGCTTTCAGCTTTCTCCGTGCATTAGTAAAATTACTTTATGATCGTTAATGAATCTTTTTATGGATAAAATGCATATTTATACCCATACCCAGCACAAAGGAGAAAAAATGAAAAAGCTTTCCCCAATACACATATGTTGCTGGAAAATGTAAAAATTTATTTCCGTTTTGGAATAAACAAGAGAAATGAAAGATGCCATTAAAATCTAGAGTTGCAGCAAAAGGGTTTTATAGTTCATTAACAAAATTATTTATTGCCATTTCAAACAAAATCACTATTCATGCGCTATAAATACCTACAAAGTCACAATTACAAAATTAATTCATTGTCTTTAGCATATAACTATAACGTGAAGACGAACAACTCGAAAAAAATCTCCCATTTCCCTCACAACCTTCTAATCCCCAACCAGTTGTCCTACTTCATCGAAGAAAGATACTCCATTAAGCGCTTTGGTAAGTGCTTATCAAGACCCCTTCTGGAGCACACAACTCCTCCATTTCCTTCTCCTCTTCCGCAGTCATTACGTTGGCGGACGATAGTTTCCACTTGGTGCCTCTGAACACTTGGGTGTACAGTGGATCAGCATCCAGCTTGTTCAGACGCAAGAGGCACCATCCAAAGGCCTTGTACTCCTCCAGTATTTTCTTCTCCTCAGGCCCCAAGTCCAGAGTCCACGGGGGAAACATTCCATGAGCGTAGCCAACTTCTTCCAGCTTCTCTGGACCCAATAAAGCCATACAGATTGGAAATGATGGTGAGGCCGCCTGCTCAGGATCCTTCGGCATAATCTCGGCAGTTAGCTCTTTAAGCTTTTTGAAGCAATCGAAGCAGTACTCATGTCCACGAACACAGCCAAAGCGACGGTTAGGATGAGGAACTAATCCACAACGCTGGCATTCCATGCCTTTGTAAAGATTGTTCACGTCCTTGTCAGTGAAGGTTACAGGTGGAGACTCCAAGGTCGTGGCAGATTGCTCCCGCATTTCCCTCCGCTTCTGAACAAATGCCCTGTTTCAAAATAAAAAAAATAAATAATTAATCTATTTAATATGGATCCTATTAAAAGTTATTAAAAAACATAAATAGATTAATTATTTAGTGGATCTCATTTACAAAATCTTAGCCTTCTGCTCCGGATTTACAACAGTGGCAGTTCCAGAAGATACGACTTCATTTCCAGCTCCCATTCCGCTCTTTGAGGATGAAGGTCTTGATTCTCCTCCTGAAGCCATTTTCTCCGAAGACTTTCAAAACTGCTTGCTTGATAAGTTCACTCTTAAAAATCGATCACTTCTGAGATGGTGTCCGCGATCCCAATAAAAAATGACTAAATAATCAGGAATTTAAAAAGAAAACAACTGATTCAGTTCAATAATTTTTAAAGTCTCGACAAGTATCGTTCTTGAAACTGTAGTCGTTCGACCACTGAAATAAGTTTTATTTTTTGACAAATTAATCTCATTATTTTATCGAAATTACTATTAATATTTTCACTGCATCAGGCACACAATAATGCAATGTACACATGAGTTGGTTTACGAGAGGATAATGATGCTCGTACGAGAGGACACAATTCTAAATGAAATGAAGCTGCGGGATTACAAAACTTAAATCGACAACCCGAGCCGAGTGAAGCGCACAGTCAAAACCTGAACCGTTTTGGATAAACCTGGTGTACAGTGTGGGCTATGGAATGCATACATACATTACCGAAGCAATAACTGATGCATTACGAAATTCAAGAATAATTATTCAATTCCAATTAATTGTATGCACAAAAGCACAGACCAATGCTGTGTTACCGGTACGTTTGTGAGTGGCTAAAATCACTTCTTGTGACGATTTGTGGATATCATATTCCACATTAAGTATAATCATTTATGCTATAATAATTTATGCAATTGTTGAGGTGGAAATATTAATTCGCAGGAATTTTTTTTGTGTAAAGTTCTTAATCGTACAAAATCAAAACCTTCAATTTAAAAAAATCCATAAAGAAACGACGAGGAAATCTATATACCTACAAATTCCACTCACATACGAAATTTTAATTGTTGTTAGCCAATAAATTATAATTAGCTGTACGTCTGCGAAAATATGTACATGAACAGATGGATAAAATATTATGATTATGACTCTTCTTTTGATGACACCTGTAATTAAATGAACATTGAAACATGCGAATATTCTACAAAAATGTAAGATATGTTTAGATACATAAATGTCCGTTGTCAGGATTCTTCAAATTCTCGTATGATGTATTTATATCTACACAGTAAAAAATGTTCAAAAAAATTTTTTAATTAATTGCACGAAAATTGGCAATTAACAGCTTCAGTGTTTGAAAAAATATGTACTGTTAAAATGTGTCAATGTAACTATATATTTACATGATGATACCATGAATAAAGCGGTGGATATAATAGTACAGAAATAATATAAACCAATTTGGTTTGAACAGTTTCCTCCATCTACAAACATAAGCATAATACTAATACTGATGACTGATTATCCTATTTTAACGGCGCGATTATCTGTCTGGCATTTTCCGTTTCAAACAACTGTGAAGTCAGAATGGCTGCAGGCTGCGTTAGTAACCATTGGCGGGTGACTGTTGAGAAATACATATTATCTGCAATTGTTCGCTGTTGCTTGACGTTTAGTAGAAGTAACAGGGCCTCGAAAATATTCAAATTCTCATAAATTCAATACGTATCAGTGGTAAAATATAGCAAACGAAATTTATAAAATAAATGCCAAAAATGCACTTGAAATTGTCGTAATGTCAAATCGTAACAAATGCAATAGCATATTACTATTGCACTATGAAATGCAATTTTCATGCATGGGTTTCACTTGTTACTTTGCAGAAACTCTTATGTGTTTGACGCCTCATGTTTGCCAACGCAATTGTTCACCCTTTGCATTGAATGCAACCCAATGTTTCATAGTATTCCATAGTTAAGGATGTATACCGTACTAACGATCAACATGAAAAATAATCCCATTTAAAATATATAGTAACTGAACTCAAACTACCTCCGGGAGAAGGATAGCAACCACTTCTTTGGACGAAAACTCAAATATCTCTGCAACCGTTCGAGCAATTCAAAATTCCTCCGCACAGTAAGTACTCTAAAGTCTTGGGAGTACGAATCCATCGAATTCATTATTATACAATTAAATACCTCGAGTTCAGTTACTATGTATTTTAAATGGGATTATTTTTCATGTTGATCAGTAGTACGGTATACATCCTTAAGTGCAGCGGCAAATATTATTTATTACAATTAAAAAAGGGAGACAAAGCAAATTCCCAGTATATGTATAATACCATTTAATTGGATCGTGCAATGTCGTGTCAGAGCGCTACTACTTCTCTCTAGTACGCTCTGGTCGTGAGTTGTATTCTCCAGCTTTTGCATATCTCTATATATAGCAAAATACGTACTATAAAATTATTTTCAGATTGGTTTGCATGGGTATGCATGAAACCTGAATCTGATGATGCAGATGATACACAACTAGCTAGTAGTGTCAACATATTATCCTATAAAAAATCAAGGACACGATAACAACAAACCAAATTGGACAAAAATCTTTTATAAGAAGATGAGTGCAAGTAAACCGGTATGTTTGTTTCATTGTAACACGCTTTGGATAGTTCTTCAGGCAATCCAGAATTGAATAAACTCAGCAAGCTAACATGTAGCAAAGTGGCGGAGCAGGGACACCCTTAACAATGCATCTTTCAAAATGGTCAACTGAGCACCACTATAAGGAATCAGTTGTTAAAACAAAATGCATATATTCCAATCCATTATCAAGTTAGAACATAAAAACCAAAAATCAGGTATTGCCGTTAAACGGTAACCGTTACGATTAAAATGCCTTCGGATTTGCATAAAGAACACTCAGGGGAGTCGAATGATATGCCACTTGCCCTAAGTGACTTTTAAAAATTTCGAAATCGTAACGGTTTCTAACGGTTACCGTTGGCCGTTATGGCTGCCAAGCTTCTCACATAATACACTTGTGGTGAGAAGCCATTTATCAAAAACTGATGTCCAAACTTCAATACCATTTAAACAGGACCATTTGAAATCGTCGTAACCGTTAAACCGTAACCGTCACCGTCAAAATGACCGTAGATCTGTATATTATGTTGTTAGACGAGTCGAATGATATGTCACTTGCCATATGCTGTCATTTAAAATGTTGACCTCTTAACGGTTTCTAACCGTTGCCGTTGACTTTTGGAGTTGGTGAGCATGTCAGGTAAAGTCCATGTGTTGACAAGTCGTTTGCCGAAAACAGAAGTGGAAAATTCCAAACCACTTAAGCAGGAGAGCATAAGGTGTAAAATTATTTGAAATCGCTGTAACGCTTAAACAGTAACCGTCAACCCCGAAATGACCTCATATCTATGTGCTATGGTCATAGACGAGTTGAATGATATGCCACTTGCCATATGTTAGCCTTTAAAAAATTGACCTCGTAACGGTTTCTAACGGTTACAGTTGACCTACGTATTTCAAAATCACGCTGGACCCTTCTGAGGTGACCACCTATTGATTGCCGAAAACAGATTTCAAAAAAGTCAAACCGTTTTTGAGTTAGAGCGCGCACAGACAGACAGACGGACAGACAGACAGACGGACAGACAGACAGACGGACGGACGGACATCTCGATCTTATAAAGTGGCTCCGCCACTTAATAATAATATTTATGCATTCAACCTCGAAACATGTTCTTTACTTACATGACATACATAGGAAAATACTCTGTATGTCAAATGAAAAAAGTAAATTTTGCACTCACACATCAATAATATTAGTCACGTTTCTCATCTCCAAATTCTATATTTTAGATTATTGTATGCCTAGGTATATAAATTCTATAATAGAATGTTTACTCATAGGCTATCCCGTATCTACTTCCCCTATCCTTTCTAGTCACTCTACGTGTCTTAATCTTAAACCATAATTATAGTGTTGACTGTCGGGTTTGTACTTTGGAGTTTGAAAACCATTGTGCTGTCTTTTTACTCCTATTATTATCATGAATCTCTGTGTTACTGCTTGAATGATACTATGAATCCTGATGTGTTGGTGTAGAATTCTCCAAGCCCAGACTCCAGCAGAGACTAGAAACATGGACCATGAATCATGGTCACATGACACAGCATGAATGACCACAAACAATTTCTATAAACCAGACCAGACTAAACTGTCTACTGTTGTTTGGTTGGTTTGTCTTGTTTGAAAACCAAAGGTTTTAATATAAAATATATTTTGTTCTTGTAACGTTGTATCACGGCTAAACCAAATTGAGAGTATGGTATTAGAGAACATATACATAAAATCCGAAGATAAGAGTTATCCATAATACCTGCAATAGGGTCGAGTTCGGTGTTATTGTTTATTCTCATTCATGAAAAAAATCATTGAAGCAGATAATGACCAGTTGGCACCTGCTTATTAATTATACAAAGGCAGGCCATTTACCAGGATAGAGAGGCTTGCCAGCATTGGCTTCAGACTTCAGTGAATACCGTTACAGGAAAGGCAGTTTCGTTCCATTTTGAAACAGTCACTAGCTGAGCAAAGTCGGAAATAATCCCTGCTTTTCGTTCCGTATGTGGTAGCGGGTTAGTATTTATAAAGCGGAAATCGGTCAGAGCCAACCTTAAAATTGGCATAATCATCAATCATTACATAAACAAGCATAACAAAGTTTCATGAGCATCGGGATAATGGAAGTGCATGAAGTATTGGTGGCTCTAGTTGTACTGCTGGTAATATGGATATCTTACCAACGGTTTCGACTTTTCAGTAAAATGGCTCCAGGTATTTGAGTATCAAATTTCATATGATTTCACTGCATTTATATATTTATATTATATGCAATCCACCATTGTGTGTGGTATCATTATATGTGGTACATGTGTCTGCTTCATTTTTCCAAATCTCAGGCCCCTATGGATTTCCCATTCTTGGATCTTTGGTTCGATTGGTGAAGGTGGATGACGCAATCGAAGAACTACAGAAATATAAAGCGAAATATGGAAAAATCTTCTCGGTGACTGCAGGAGACTTCTAGTACTAATTATTACTGACCTAGCATTCCAAATTCAACATTTTTCCCTATTGCAAAATTGTACTGAAATACTAACCCTTTTTTGTAGCATCACAGTCGTTACGGATTATCGACAGATCATTGACAACTTGAAGAAAGATGAATTCCAAGGTCGGCCGGACTTTGACCTCTGGGAAGTTCGTAATCAAGGAAAACGGAACCGAGGAATCCTCGTTTGCGATGGCCCTGTTTGGCATGAACAACGACGGTTTGTGCTTCGATCCTTACGTGACTTTGGATTTGGAAAGGAGTCAATGGAAGGTATGCTCATCCAGGAGCTACAAGATCTTCAGAACGCCTTGAGGTGAATGGATTGTGAACGGTGGTCATCATGAAATATTGTAGTTATCCAAATACATTCACTTTCAATTATGACACTCTTACAGGAAGGACTTGGGTCATCCAGTTAGTTTATCCGGCGTGTTCAACGCCTCCGTGCTAAACTCATTGTGGTACATTGTTACTGGCAAGAGATTTGAATTGACAGATCCAACCCTGAAGACCGTTGTCACGCTGTTAGTTGAGTGAGTTTGTCCATGTATTTTACCCACAATTTCGTATTCACTCGGTCTATCTTCCATTTCTGGATTTGAGTATTTTTCTTGTATGCAACTTGAATAGCACTGTTCGGAATTCCCTCATTACCACTCCAGCACTTTTCATGTATGGACCTGTAAAATACGGACTAATCGGAAGGAGTCAGATCAAAAACAGTATGAAGTTTAGGGCGAGCATTAAAAAGTTACTTAATGAAGTTATTGATGAACATTTTGAAACGTACAAGGAAGGTGAAATTCGAGACTTTGTTGATGCCTACATTCAACAAATTAAGGAAAGTTCCAATGGTTCTAGCTTTCATTCAGAAGAAGGGCGTAAGAAGGAAATATTTTTAATATGTATACTAGAGCATGAATTTTAATGCAGAAATTAATAGATATTTTGTCTATAAACAGGAAACAATTTGTACTCTGTACTCTTGGACTTATTTATTGGTAATTTGCACAGAATTAATCCCACAATTATATTTGAGAATTTGCTACCGTGCAATTTACATTGAATATTTCAACTTTTTCATAGCTGGAGCTGAGACAACGTCCACGACACTCCAATGGGCAATGCTGTTCTTATGCCATCACCCGCAAATACAAAAGAAAGCACAGGAGGAAATTGATAACATCATTGGACGATCTCGACCACCCAATCGATCAGATAAACCAAAGTTAAAATTGTTTACTAGTCTTGAAGCTTTGTCTGTCTCTGAAGTAAATGCTAAAACTTGTAAAATCTGGTTCTTCTGCTCAGGTTGATTTATCTGGAAGCTGTTCTAAATGAGGTGCACCGTCTCAGTTCCTTGGTGCCATTTAGCGTTTATCATAAAGCGCTTGAGGATTCTTCCATTGGAGGATACTTTATTCCAAAGAACTCGGTAATTTTCTTTAGCATTTATGACGCTCATCATGACAAGGATGTGTGGGGCGATCCGGATAATTTCAGACCGGAAAGATTTCTGGATGAGACCGGCTCCAAAGTCATCCGACATGAGGCGTTAATACCATTTTCAAGCGGTAAAAGGCAATGTCTTGGTAAGTACTCAAGTGAAGGCTAGTCTCAACTTACCCCTCTTCATTGTATTATCTTGTCATGTTGCAAGATGCTTTCTACAATCAGCATTTTTTCTTGTTTTAATTTTAGGCGAAACTTTGGCCCGGGACACGCTGTGCATGTTTCTCGCAGGACTACTACAAGCTTTCACATTTGAAATTGATCCACAATGCTCCAATAAGGATCTGAAGGGAACCCCAAGTTTTGTGTCTTCTCCCAAACCATTCCAAGTGATCATTAAGGAACGAGCTTAATTGTGCTTTCAAAATGTTTGTCAAGATGAAAACGCAAACTTAAAATTCATAAAATACAATAAATAGTTTCCAACTAATTACAAACAATTCGTTATTTTAGAAAAAATAAAAAAGTGCACGATTTATTCAGCATCATGGCGATCTTTTCAGAGATTTTAAAGATCACAGAGCTTTTATCAATTAATTCTACCACTATTTTGAAACTATAAAAATCTAATCACATTTAGACCGAGTTTAGAAATTCTTCATAAACTCAATGGTCTGTGTGTTGATTAAATCGACATTGTCCTTAGCCCAGAGGAAATCAAGGTGATTGTACTTGTCGTGGTTAACTCGGAAAATTCTCTGAAGATTGGGAATCCTTTCAGCAAGATGGTAGACGTCCTACACAAGAAATGAAATGTCGGCAATTAAATCTCTGTTTATCATCACAAGGCATGGTATGCATCATCTTTTTATAAATAAAATGACAACTTACGGCTCTGACGCCCAGCCAATCATTAGCTCCCCAGTAGAAAGCAACAGGAGTGGTGACTTTCTCAATTTCATATTCTGGTGGCTCCTCGGTTCCATACAATTCGAGATTCTTTTCCTTCCCAAAGCTGTACTTTTGGAACTTGCCCGACTTTATTCCTTGTGCGTAGTGAAGAATGGAGCGAACGCTAGCGCCAGCAGGAACATGACCCAAAATGGTTGGCAAGAGATCCTGAATAATATAAATTAATTTAGTAACTGAACATTTATGAGCTCAAAAATAGTAAGCAGAAGCAAAAGGTGCTTACGGGATCCAATTGATCAACATCGTATCCAGCAACGAGGAAAAGTATATTGCTACAGACTGGTCTGAAGAGACTGTTTTGATGGCAGGTAGTTTGTCCAATAAATTCCATGAACCTGGTGGATGGCAGCAACTCGTACAGTCCAATCATACTTGCCAGCCACTGAAGAATCACAAGAAACATTAATATAAATTTTGCTACAATCGTGGAATTTACAATTATTTACAACTCCACAAAATAAGGGTAATCTTATCACTCACGTCAATCTGAGTTTCAAAAGGAGCAAGTAATGCAATTGGACTAATCATGTGCTCGGTGTAGGAGACAGGTGCAAATGCATTCATCAGTTTGATTTTGGAATTGTATTCCGGTTTCTCAGACATCAAGACCCAGAAGGCAGTTGTCCCCATGGAATGACCCACATAGTAAATTGAATCCACCCCGGTGGCACTCAGAACGTAGTCAATATCGGCAGGGAGATCTAAAATGAAGTGAAAGTTTTATATATTGGGAATGTTTGCCATTAACTTCATTTCTAGCTAGGACTTGTTATATGCATATTTATAGAAAACCTACCATAGACTCCCATTTCGTGCCAACTGAATGCCCAGAAAGCCTCCTTATCTTTGACAGGATCTAAAGATACATGTCGCTTGCCATGAGTTGTTCCTCGGAAATTTCCCATCCACACGTCGTAGCATTCATCGGCCATGTTGTAGCCCAATCCCTTCTCTGGGCCATTCACAATCCAATTGGAAGAGTCACCGAGGAGTCCATGTTGTAGCCAGATTACACGTTTTCCTGGAGCAGGCCCGCATTTCTTTCCGTATGGAATTCGATGTGCAGTCAAAATGTAACCGTCTTCTGTGGTAATGTTATGAATTTCAACGGGGTAACCGTACTTCACAATTAACTCCGGCTACATGGATGTCAGGAAAATAAATTTTTTAGTCAGGAATTTTCGTTGCGAAATGAGCACTCAACTAATCTAAACTTACCACAGTCAACTTTCCATCCTCATTGTCGGCCAACAAAGACAATTCTTGTCCGGGGTAAAGTGACTTTGAAGTAGCTACAGCCACAAGGGCTAGCAATCCTATGAAAGTTTTCATCTTTTGAAAAATATAATAAGTATTCTCAACTCAAAAGTTTTGTTTTGATGTTGTCAGCGCTCGCTAATTGTTTTACTTTCAGCAGGTGAATTCGTTAACTGATGATAATCTCTGAAACAGTTTTCGGTATATATACAATTTTGGTTTCAATTACCTGTCTCTCCAGCGTTAATTACATTGGTTATGTAGGTAATTGAAGATTGGAAACCTATTGAACAGGATCTAATTGAATGGAATCATAAAGTAATTGGCTTGTGTGTCCGAAGTAAACTTTGTACACTGTATGATTGACACATTGCGCAGATAAGCAGTATACATTTAGAAATGCTCTGTGATAAGTGTACATAATACTTGCACTATGTATGAACTTTGTGGAATTGTGTGTAAATTTAGACCACAACTCTCATTTTCATTTGTACCCATTTGTATTTTCATGTTTCTATTCCCCATAATTTGTACCGTGTACAGTACATACTGCGATTGTCGAAAGTTCAAGTTCAGATAGATATATTCGCGTTGCTGATGGTCGTATTAAAATAAACATTTTCGGTAAATTGATTCCAACTCTGTAATGAAGTAAACATAAACTGTTGCCCTGTAGTTTTGAATCGCTTACCATTTGAAGATAAGCTGCACTGTGCTGCTATGCATACATTTTTATTGAAATCCCTGAAAATTGCCCTATGAACACAACGGAGAGAGTATACTATTTTCGGATGGAAGATCTCCAAACAAATTAATTGCTTACAAAATATTATTAATTAATGAAGCGTGGATAATAAATGGAAACGTCATATGCAATTTCATACAAAAAGTGCTTCAATTCCGACAAACCATTTCTGCAATATTAACTGCACGGATAATATATCCGCGCAAATTCACTCTATCTTGGTAATGCATTATATTTAATAAATGTTTCCAAACATGCATTGACTGTTTATGATTTAATTTTTCGGCTTTGTTCTGTCGTCAGGTCAGGACACAGGAACCATTGATTGATGCTTTGATAAATATTCCAACTATTATTTATGCTGGCCTTCCGTTAGTGTGTTTGTTGCGTGCCGTTCATTGTATAATTACAAATTAATGACAAGTTTCATGGGAAATATAACCTAGGTAATAATAACTTCATCACATTGTATTAATTTCGCTTTCGAATATTTCAAAGGAATGGAGTTACTGTTATATTTCATAATTGTGTAAAATAATTTTATTTATTCATTGACATGTATTTAATACATAATTTTGAATTTGTGCTCAAAAGTAGATATATGTACTCTGTAGTGTACAATTTTGGAAAGGTTATAATATATCTCAAAACACGTATCCTTTCTTAATCACATTACAAATACTGCTTAGCGTTGCTGCAATTTGGTAAATGATCGAGAACCATGCTCTTTGCCTTTCGAAGTGCAAATTTGTTGGTCACATCATCAAGAAACTTCTTGGCACTATCGCCCATATCTTCATACTCCTCCTTGGTGAAGCTCTCCATGTCTGGAATATCTTTAGAATCCGCGGTCAGCATGGGTGCAAAAAGCGTAGTTATGCAAACGCCATAAATTCGGTATTGATCCGCCTCCTTCATAAAGTTTTCCCAATTGAGCCCCTTTCCCTTGGTGTCCACCCCCAATCTCTCTGCGAAACTGGTAAACTCTGAATAATAGATCATTAGAAAATCTTGCTCCCTTTCATTCATAACATCAATGTTGCTGCTGCTCATCAGGAAATGGTAAACGTCAATCAGACGAGATGTTGCTTGGCACCGTTGAAAGTCAATCAGCTTGACATCCAATGGGCACTTGGCCTCCGTGTCCTTTTCGCTGTACTGGAACATCATGTTGTTCACCCAAAAGTCTCCGTGCGAAATAACGGCGTGCTCAATGTTTTTGCTGGTCATGTCTCCCAAAAATGTGACCCAATCCACCTCTGCCATTTTCTCCACGCGGGATGCCGCCAGCGACTCGCCAACTCCACTTAAATTAGCTGCCATCCCTTTAAAAGCTTGTGTGAAAAATTGCCCCTGCATTTCAGACATTTTGCAGTCCGTTTCAAACATGCTCGGAACCAACTCAAACGTTTCCAAAATCTTTTCGCGGCTTCCTCCATACAACGCGTAAGAGATGGCGTGATATTTCGCCAAACTGCGAAGTACAAGGGCGCAGTGATTAAAATCCAGTCCATGTACTCGACTCCCCATCTTGTACCTAAAATACATTTTTATGTGACGATTAGTCCTCTATTAATTTTCACTGTGATCGTTTGATAGGAAATATTATTACGCCTGTTTTATTACTTACCCTGAAACCTTCAAATTTTCCAGAGCCAAATAGTCTGTTGTACCGTCAAGATGTGTGGCGTAGCATTTTGGCCATGCATAGAACAAATCCTCCTTAGGGATCCCACGTTCCTCCTGCATTTCTACGAAAACTCGGAGCACATCTTTGTACATGACACACTCAACATTGAAAGCTTTCAGTTGATTGATCATCTCCGCGCGGAAGGCATTTCTGGGAAGTGTTTTTAACATGACGATTAAAGTCTCTGGGGCTCCCTTGCGCTTTTTGTCCTCCAGTTCCAGTTCAACAGAGTACATGATGGACATGTAATTGTCGCCGACGCTGGTTCCTGATTCCGCTTTCCATGAAACCAGAGTTAAGTTGGGATTGTAGCCATTGATGACTTGCTCAAGCACCTCTGGAGTAACAATCTCTTCGATTTTTGGAGGCTCCTCTGGAGGTGGGGCAGCGGGTTGAGCGGCTCCATCGGCTGCGGCATTATCTGCTACTTTCTCTGCTTCCATTTTGGGTCAAGTGTCAAATACTGTAAGCACACCAGTGACAGAACAATTATTTTTATCTACACTATAAACTCTTCAGCACTATAACCAAGCAGCTTGAAATCAAGAGTGATTTCTGTCTGACGGTCCAAACCAGACTAATTTACACGCAAGCAGTATTCATAGTATCCTGGGCTTCAAGGACAATGATCTATGCGTAGCAGTACTGAGAAAAATAAGCTATCTCAGTCGGCATCATCATTTCCATTGCACAAACCATAATAATACTGATGATACCAACAACACAACTACTTATTAACCATGATTGCTTACCAAAATGTTTTCGGTAGGTATGTTGCTGTATAGACGGTGACATTGAAAAGTTTATAATTCCGTGCTCAATGCACCACCGCTGCCACACAACACAATGAAATGGCACACTAACATTGTAAAATGGCATTACATGCGCATAACGTATATTCATTACCTCAAGTTTCGTCAATAGTCATATAGTAATACAACGCATCATCAAAAATATGAGAATATGACTTGTAATGTTACACATACACTCACCATACTAATCACTAATCACACATAACATACATCTAAAAACCATATTTTATTACATATCTATTACCGACATGGTATATATTAATATCATGAAATGGAACATGCGATCTGCAAACACATAGCTATAGTTGGGATTTGGGATCGTTATATGCTGCTACGGACATGGACAATCAGTCAGTTGTGGATGTTGATAATATTATTTTGACGAGGACCGTTGAAGCCAAATGATTTTGCTTTCTGCTACTTGTTGATGTAGCTATGACGGACAGCACTTTGCTCCAAGGTCATTTTAAACCAAAAACCAAACAGCAAAAACTGCTGGACGATATTCTTACTGAAATGACTCAGCGAAGCTATATGAATGAGAACGAGAAATACAATGTTGCAAAAAAGAGGCCTGCATTACTGCATTAAAAGCATTTACAATTGTTTTGTGACACGATATACGAGTAGGGACTAGGTATATAAAAATATTACCTATGTAGGTAATTAGTTTCGTAGTCATGATCAAGATGTTATATATGCATTGCAATTGCTTCATGATCATCACCGATCGGTTTTAGATAGCACAATTATCTGCTAGTTCAGGAACTACCAAATAAATTCGTAAAGTCAACAAGAGTTGTTAAGAAGTAGAGATTTTTATTGCCAACATTCTAATAAACTAAAGGAAAGTGTCTACTGAAGCTCAAAGCTCAACAAAGCAACATCACGTGCGAATAGCACACGTTTTATACATATAAAAACCATATTTGACTGAAAAGCTTGTGCCATATAAGCAATCGACAACATCAAGCACGATAAAAAAATAATTGAGATGAAATAAATAATGCCTATAGCTAACCAAATAATTCGCCAGTTTGTAATTAAATTTCTACGATGTGATTTCTTTATGTGGTATATTGGATTTGCACCAACATTTTAGCAATTATTTGAGTCTTATGAATTCTTACTCTCATATTATGATCTTGTAAAGCATTCACCCTCATGCCATCTCTGTATAAGAGTACATACATTCAAAACTTTCAACAATTATTTAGGTACCTATATTTGCGCTTATTGTAGTGAATGAGAGAATGCTGTGACTTAACGGGATTCTTACTTCAGAGTTTTAACGAAATACTATGTAAGGGTGTTTTTAGTTCTTCAATTATTAACTTCCGATTCTTGTACTTGAACTAATTCAATTTATGTGTAACATTTTAATTAATAAAAGGAAATTAAATTTCATCACTACAACATGGAGATTGTGGCGCAAGTAATCAAGATTTGTCCATTTTATTACTCATTATGAGAAAAAGGATGGGATTTTAGAAACGAATCAGTCTATTCTATGGTCAAATAGACATGAAAGAAAGTCATTTCATGGCCAACCTGTCACTTGTTACATTACATTATACGTAAACCGTATCTATTTTTTATTTATTTTTTATAAGTAAACCCCAAATGAATTCCCAACTCAAGGTCAGTAAAGTGGAAAATGTTAAAACGTTACCATTATTTTAATAACGCTATAATATGTAGAGCTAACATATAATTAATATTATTAGCAGCAAAAAATTGCTGTCACTTGAATAGTTGTTGCCATAACATGGATCCAACTAATTTTCAATTTTAATCTTCAGTTGGTTTATTATTTAATGCGTGTTAAATGTTAAGATTTATCACACTAACTATTGATTTCCCTCATGTAATCTCTAACTCAAAATTTTCCGCTAATGCACAAATATTCATCCAATATTGGAATGTGTGTCCTTAAAAGAAAGAAATTGCAGAGAAAATAAAATTTTCCGAAACCATTATTCGGTAATAAAATGCGTGTATTTCTCGATAGAATAATTAAAGCGGCTTAAATTTACTTCTGTGGAAAAATTCGTTCTCAGCTCTTAGGATAAACTTAAAGTTACTTCCCCTCTAGCGCTCACCCCGTTTGTTTGGAATCCCAAATCAAGCCAACTTGAGCTTAATCCCCACAAGCGCATCATCTTTAAATGGAAGATTTGGATGATTATGCATTTCACTTACGATGGGCGGCCGTGACGTGATTCTCTCCAATTGCCTTCATATTCTGGCACGATATTACCCCAGTTGGGATCAGTCTTCGTGCCTAATACCAGCCTTCCATGGGCAAACGTTTTCCACTTATACGACAAAAACGTTTCACGAAAGAAATTTTCCAAATTTCTTTATGGCGTTCAACATGTGGAAACCAATGACAACACAGGTGGGTACCTGTGGTCTTTTGTCAAAATTAAACGATTATCAACATTAATGGAATCTAATGTGATCACACCATTAATAATATAAATTGGGAATGCAGATGAATGTAACGACCATTTCCACCCTAGAAACCTGTGTTGTCATTGGTTTCCACATGTTGAACGCCATAAAGGAATTGGGAAAATTTCTTTCGTGAAACGTTTTTGTCGTATAAGTGGAAAACGTTTGCCCATGGAAAGCTGGTATTTTACACGAAGACTGATCCCAACTAGGGTAATATCGTGCCAGAATATGAAGGCAATTGGAGAGAATCACGTCACGGCCCCCCATCGTTAGAGCATCTTTAAAGCTGATTGACCCCCCAAAAATTTTCATCTGTTCGATTTAATTCATATTTTCCCCTCAGATAGGGGCTAACATGAAACCGTTAATTGCCAAGTTTCAGCCCTCTCCTCCTTCGCTGGTGACCACGGCGCCAACATGTAGTTTTCAGGGGTACCTAATTACACGTTAATTTTATACATGCACAAAATTTTTAATTTTCAACCGATTTTGAAGATTAGTAACAATTCTGAATCTCCAACTCAAAATCTAGGATGGGTATTTTTTGGATTTTTGAAATTCCATCAAATGTCAAAGTTACAGAGCCACAAAGTTGAAAAATTGACCAAAATTGCTCAATTTTTGAATTTCGAGAAAAGACAGAATTCTGTCATTTTTGGGAACCTGCTGATTCGTAAGTTAATGTAATAGGAGAATTCTGAGATATACGTTTTGAAGCCCTCTTTTCGCGCTATCAGATACATACTTTGCCATTACGTAGCATGTTGTAGCATGTAAATGGCAGCAGGTCAGATTTGTAACAATTACCCATGTCATTTTGATTAATTGTGACCTTAACGAAACTTGTCACGTGTGTAATATGCACTAAATAAGAAATGTGCTAATGCAGAAAAATAGCCCATTCGAAACTGGTCATGGACATCCAAATAATGTTTCATAACATCTTCATTTGTTGTTGCCATGCGATATTTTAATTTTCAGTTGCAGTATCTGAAACATCAGAATAAACACTTAACTGTATTACCGAGAAAACAGGGACATTTGGCAAGCAGTCTCGATGTCCATGACCAGTTTTGAAAGGGCTATTTTTCTGCATTAGCACATTTTTTATTTAGTGCATATTACACACGTGACAAGTTTCGTTAAGGTCACATTTAATCAAAATGACATGGGGAATTGTTACAAATCTGACCTGCTGCCATTTACATGCTACAACATGCTACGAAATGGCAAAGAATGTATCTGATAGCGCGAAAAGAGGGCTTCAAAACGTATATCTCAGAATTCTCCTATTACATTAACTTACGAATCAGCAGGTTCCCAAAAATGACAAAATTCAGTATTTTCCCAAAATCCAAAAATTGTGCGATTTTGGTCAATTTTTCAACTTTGTGGCTCTGTAACTTTGACATTTGATACAATTTCAAAAATCCAAAAAATACCCATCCTAGATTTTGAGTTGGAGATTCAGAATTGTTACTAATCTTCAAAATCGGTTGAAAATTAAAAATTTTGTGCATGTATAAAATTAACGTGTAATTAGGTACCCCTGAAAACTACATGTTGGCGCCGTGGTCACCAGCGAAGGAGGAGAGGGCTGAAACTTGGCAATTAACGGTTTCATGTTAGCCCCTATCTGAGGGGAAAATATGAATTAAATCGAACAGATGAAAATTTTTGGGGGGTCAATCAGCTTTAAAGATGCTCTTACGCCTTTTTTCTTTTGTTCAAATCGGAAATAGTTTTCTTACGGAGGAATAATATAGACCTTCCATCGCTCATTTTACTGACAGCATGGTGTTCAAGTCACATTGCCACAACTTGGATGGAACTATGTTACCTTCGAAAACGAAAAGAAATTTGTGTACTCTTCAACGAGGCAAATAGACGCCTAGCCAAGTTTAGTAAAGGTACATCATTATAAAATTATGTACATCCTCAATGAACGTTTACGAATACGAACAAACTACTTATCTATATTTCCAACTGTTCTCTGCAGTTATCACAAAGCTCCATGCAAACGATGTTGGTCTATTTCTTTGCTTATCAATCGCAGTTTATGGACCAGTGTTGGCATCCATTTTCATAATCCAGCCATGTCTCTCCCAACTGGGGGCCACAATTCTTGATTGTTCGCCTTCCGTTGAAATTTCTTGGGAGAAAACACTGCTGATATACGTTTGCAGAGGCGTTCATTCTTTAGGTGGGTGCCGTATCCATTGGCGTTGCATTGATTGTTCCAGTTCATATAATAGAATATCTTAGAAGACTGCTTCAAGTTCTTATTATAAAAGCAGCAATCACAATTTGGAAGAAAATGTTCAACTCTACCGGCAAATCTACATGCTGACAACAGTACATAATCAATGCTTCCAAATGTATTTACTGCCGATGATCCAGTTTTGTGCCTCCTTGTTTGCCATCGCAATGCTCTATGGAATCGTTGAACTCTTAGGGAAAATCCCTACAATCATTTATCCTGCCCTTCCCTTGATATGGTATGTTAACATTGGCTTCATGGCTCTGGTTTTGGAAGTTTCCAGTTTGATAATGAAAAACTCAAAAAGGGTATTAATGAAACGATGGAAAGGGGAAAAGTTTATGAGTAGTATACTTTTTCGAACATATTCAAAGTCGTGTCCGATTATAAGGATAAAAATTGGTGACCTTTCTGGGGCGAACGGAGACAGATTCGCCATTACAATGAGATTTAGTATACAGAGGACCCTATTACGCATTGTTTGTGAAAGGAATTAGTAAAGATTAGGTGTTTTTCTTTTAATTAAACTTTGATGATATGATTAGATATGTCTTTGGTTAATTATTAGATCATTTAGATGATTATGATACCTATGGTTTTATGCGGTGTGCCTGTGACCAATTAGCAAAGTAATCGTAAAACTGGCACTATGAACTTGATATATTATAAGCATCATGACTGCACAAAACCACGTAGTTTTTGCTGCTTTTATTACTATTAACTAGAAAAAAGTACGTCCAATCTTTAAAACAATTTTAGCTTCCACTCAGCATCGTAATGAACTCTTTACTACTCACACTAAAGAACAAAGAGCTGAATAAATAATTTTGATAAAAAAACAACTGGTAACTTTAATTAATATTTAAAATTATTGGTAGCATCTGTAAATGCGACTGCGGGAGTGGCTAGAAATTTTTCATAAACTCAATGGTTTGCTTGTTGATTAAATCGACATTATCCTTAGCCCAGAGGAAATCAAGATGATTGTAATTGTCGTGTCCAACACGGAAAAGTCGCTGAAGGTTGGGAATCCTTTCAGCAAGATGGTAGACGTCCTGAGGAAAACCAGAAGGAAACGTAATATCATGCCAAATGGTGTTCATTATTTGTAGTCGATTTCAATGAAGACAATAAAGATAAATGTAGCTTACGGC
>CM023200.3:41041075-41060676 GCA_004115045.4 Sinella curviseta | reverse complement strand
GACACCCAGCCAGTCGTTAGCACCCCAGTAGAAAGCAACAGGAGCAGTGACTTGTTCCACGTTGTACTCTGGTGGCTCCTCGGTTCCGTACACCTCAAGATTCTTTTCCTTTCCAAAGCTGTACTTTTGGAACTTGCCAGAGTTTATTCCCTGAGCATAGTGAACAATGGAGCGCATACTGGCACCAGCAGGCACATGACCCAAAATGGTTGGCAAAAGATCCTAAAGGGGAATATAATATTTTTGAAACACCTGTAACCAAAAACATAGCTAAAAAATCAGATCACATTGTGAAAACTTACGGGATCCAGTTGGTCAACATCATATCCAGCAACTAGGAAGAGCACGTTACTGCATACTGGTCTAAAGAGACTGTTTTGATGGCAGGCAGTTTGTCCAATGAATTCCATGAACGCATTTGATGGAAGGAACTCGTACATTCCAATCATGCTCGCAAGCCACTATAAGGTACAAAGTAATAATTTTGTTAGAAATGTCACTTTTGTTTAAAAATAAAAACAGGAATTTGACAACTCAATCGGTAACAATGAATATATTCACCTCAATTTGTGATTCGAATGGGGCAATCAAAGCAATTGGACTGATCATGTGCTCGGTGTAGGAGACTGGAGCGTAGGCGTTCATAAGTTTGATTTTAGCGTTGTACTCGGGCTTCTCTGACATCAAAACCCAGAAGGCGGTTGTTCCCATGGAGTGGCCCACGTAGTAAATGGAGTCAACCCCGGTAGCAGCCAAAACGTAGTCAATGTCAGCGGGAAGGTCTACAGGGAAATTTAATTGTTAAAATCTGCAGTTAAATTCACTCAATATCAAAGAGGTAGAAATTAACAGCTTACCATAGAGTCCCATTTCGTTCCAGCTAAATGTCCAGAAAGCTTCTCTGTCCTTGGCAGGATCCAAAGATACGTGACGCTTGCCATAGGTGGTTCCACGGAAATTTCCCATCCAAACATCGTAGCACTCATCAGCCATGTTGTAGCCAAGACCTTTCTCCGGTCCATTAACGATCCAGTTGGAGGAGTCTCCCAAAAGTCCATGCTGTAGCCAAATTACACGCTTTCCTGCTGCAGGACCACATTTCTTACCGTATGGAATGCGATGCGCAGTCAAAATGTAGCCGTCTTCAGTGGTGATGTTGTGAATTTCAACGGGGTAACCATACTTCACAATAAGTTCTGGCTGCAAATGTGAAGAATGGAAATTATCGTTTGATGATATACTTTTGTGGGACTGCAAATGCAATGGCAAAATGGCACATCAACCTACCACAGTCAGTTTCCCATCCTCGTTGTCAGCGAACAAAGACTGTTCTGAGCTAGCTAGCGCCACAAGCGCTAGTAATCCTAAGAATAGCTTCATGTCAACAAAATCTGCTTCAAATGTTTTGAAAATTACTACTTTTGCTGTTGTTAATTGTTAGAAGTGGTATAGTGGTATGTTAGTGGTTGTCTGTGACTAACTCTTTCATTCAGAAAAGAAATCAATGGACTGGTGTTTGTCTTGGTTGTGAGGGGTGGTTATTTATATGGGTTGGATATCAGTTATCTCATCATTTGTGTGAATTTTTTGCCGAAAAAATATGAATTGAGTCGCAAATAACAAAATCGTTGAACACAGAGAAATGCATGGGAATATGCGGTAAGATCCTGTCAGATTGTTGACTTTGAACATGATTTGAAATGCTTGGAAAGGGAACATGCCAATTTAATCGAGTGGTTGTTAAGCAATTGCAAAGCTAATCAGTAAGTATTGGGGAACGTTTTTTGCAATTATTGCTTGATAGCTGTAATGACTTTTGGGACTAGGGTGTAAATTTAGAAATGCATAGCACTTGTATTCATTCATCAGTACAGCATTATAAATAACATTTTTTGACAAAGTTCAAGTTCTGATAAATGTTGACATAATTGGTCGTCTGGTCGTTGCTGGTGTGGTTGTAAATAAAAGTATGTACTCGATGTACTTAAATTGCCATTATAATCTGCTATGATGTAAATACGACCTTTTAGATCAATGGCTGGTTTAAAGCATTTGGGTTGAAGATTAAAGAATGTGCAATGCACATTGTGCCAAGAAATATGTGTATTATTGTTGCTATACTGTTTAACACGGGCGGCTTGAAATTGACCTATGGTTCTTACAATTAACTGTAATGCAGCATTTTGGAGCAAATAAAAATGCCTAAATATGTCTCGTATCCTACGTGCCAGCAGTACCAAACGAACATTCCTAAAACTCGTGGAGATTGAAATTATCTTTAGAGTTTGCAGATTTTTTTGTATAAAATACATGGATTTTTTATAAAACTGGCATTTGGGTAGGAGGACTCCCGAAATAAAGTCGAACATATATTAATCATCGTCCAATATTAGTCCTTGCCATGTCCATGTCCTAAAATGGTTTGGGTTGCAATTCTTTTTGCATTACCTTATAACGTAGTACGGACCACGTTTTACTATAACGTTAGCTTTGCGTTTTGATTTAGTAAAAGAGAAATAGGAAGGTCATTCGGTTTCTTTTCTTTTACCTGTGTTCCACTGAAAATGAGAATAATCATCATCTTTCGATTCTCGGTATTTTACTTCAATTATTGACAGGCAGATAAGGTTTTAAAATATCTTGTTGTTTAACAGATGGTGAACATAATGCATAAAGTGTAGTGAAAGAAAGAGATCTGAACTGTCGAAAGTACAAATTGCTTTCAATCCTAATCCGACAAGGAGTATATTTGTGATTGCGCAGGTAATTTTGTGATTGTTAGCGCAGGAAACAGTCGTTTAACCGTCTTTTGTGGGTAATTATGTCGCAGATAATTGTGGAAATCTATTTTTGGGCGACAATATTTTATTTCCTGATTTTTAAAAAATATGGAAATTCAACTTTTTCTTATACCTTCATTTAAAAGCCAATGCAACGCATGATAATGGCTTGATCACAAATTCCACCAAAAACAACGGCAGCATTGGTAATGGTAACATGGTAAGTGTACAACGTTTGTTCTGAAATACCTTTACTGTTTATGCTATTGTTATACCAAAAAATGTTACAAAAGAGTAAAT
Source organism: Sinella curviseta (assembly GCA_004115045.4). Taxonomy (NCBI): domain Eukaryota; kingdom Metazoa; phylum Arthropoda; class Collembola; order Entomobryomorpha; family Entomobryidae; genus Sinella; species Sinella curviseta. The sequence continues at coordinate 41,057,596 of CM023200.3, read as the reverse complement.
ATCTGCTGACTTGTGTTCTCCTGCTTACACTGCTGTACGCAAAAATTTTTGTTAATTGGTAATATTTTTACTCATTGGGTACATTCGCCTAGTTAAGAGAATACGTAAGGGAACACTTTTGCAATATGACATTTCTTTCATAGTATTCTTGTCTGCCTTGTCTTGTAATGTTCATTATTTTGTCTGTAAACGGACTTAAGGCACTGATATCCCGAGCAAAGGAAGCTTTAAAGCCGGATAGCCTATTACATGCATTCAAGTGAATAATACTTGTCGCAGAAAGTACCGGATATCTCGGAAAATATCCAACCGATTTTAACAAAAAATAGCTCAAATTAAAGCCAATTAGTTGTTACATATTTTGTATGTTTTTAAATCAGAAAATCGGAATTATAACTATCTGTACAATGCCTTTTTAATATATTTTACACTATATTTTAAAATATAAAAACTATTTTCTGATTTAAAAACATACAAAATATGTAACAACTAATTGGCTTTAATTTGAGCTATTTTTTGTTTAAATCGGTTGGATATTTTCCGAGATATCCGGTACTTTCTGCGACAAGTATTATTCATTTGAATGCATGTAATAGGCTATCCGGCTTTAAAGCTTCCTTTGCTCGGGATATCATTGCCTTAAAAATAATATTACAGAACGCATGCCTATGCCAACTAATTCATGTGTAATTTAATTCTGCACATAACATAATAATTATTTTCCAATAAATGAAAAATATATTTGCGGCAGGGAATTGAACTCCTATATTGATCCATTTAATTACTTTCATGTAATTAATGAAATGTAAACTTTCAACATTAATTTGTAACAGAAAGAGAAATGTTTTGGTGAGAAATGAAAGGTGTTTTGAATGAGAAATTTGTCTGAATGTGTACATATCATATTTACACTTTAAGGAAGCTTAGACACGAAGATTAAATTGACAGATCGATTTCATTTTATACTCGGGATGTTTTCTTGAGATTTTTTAGCTTAGCTGGGAAATTGAATTAAAACAGTACCCTCTTATTTAGTGGCACAGATACATCATTTGTTAGTGAAAGTACGCATTAGTACTACTTAATACATAAATCTCTACTAAACGTAAAATTAATCAGTCAGACAAAAGTAATTAAAATAAGAGAAACGGTTGCAGCAAAGTTTTTCTCAAATTCATGTCGCTTTGCTTCGCTCGTTACAATGTCACGAATAATTAAAAACTTGTATCATAACGAAACTTATAGGTTGATGTTCAAACAAGGACTTTAATTGTTTCATATAATCACCGCTGCATATTATTTATAAAAATATGGATAAAAACTATTTATAAAATCTTACTCGTCATAATCATTATAACTCTGACATTACATCACCGTCAACTATGCCTTCTTTATTCTAGACGTTATTTGATAGGAAAAGCAAAGATGTCAAGAAAGCTAATATATAAGAATCCAGGTGTCTTGACATTATTTGTGGTAATATTTTCTATTGTTTAAAAACATTTATATAAAACCCTGCAAGTAGCAAGTGAACATTGTCAGCTGGGAATGAAAATTCCTTAATTTTGTGAAGAAAATGGCGTCTAACGAAAAGTACAATGTACTATCGAATACAATTAGGTAGTAAGAATACATTTTTCATATTTTCGTTTCATATTTATGTAAATATTTACCAAAAACTATGGTTCGGTATCCCCGAAAGGTAACTTACACCACACATGTATAGTAAAGGTTTAGTGTTTACAGTACTCTTTATTCATGTGTATCTAATCTAAACAGAAATTCATTCGAGAATATAAACAGGATGTTTCAAATTTTAAACCGTAGTAGTTATGCCATGAATGACTGATAAATTTCAGACCAATTGTCCTAGCCAACAACAATACCTGATGGCTTTTCGATTATTTTTGCTTGAACTAAAAATCATTTTTAACCGCTTGTGCAGATATACGCAACAACTATACATAAATTAAAATTGAGCAAGTCTTCGTTTGTGTGATTTGCTTGTAGTTTATTGCTTTAATATATCGTAAAATGAACGTAAAACTGTAAATTTATGGAAGGAGAAACAACACTGCATGTTTGTACGACAACCAAGCTACAAGTATGTATATGTAACAAGAAACGTTAAAACATGAAAGGTTCAGAAAGGTTCTAGTTCATCATGGTAAACTCTGTGAGAACTGAAAATTCGTGTAGCAGAAAACCGTTCCGTCACCACAACAATATTGTTCATCTGATTTTAATGTCGTTGCTGTCCTTGAGGGGAACATATTTCTTTGACTGCCGTTTGGTAGACAAGATAATATCTTGTTTATCTCGGTATCTGTCTAAGAAACAAAATGTCATCAAGATGCAAATATTGTAGTGTTTGAATTTAAATATAAGAAATATGATTACAAAGTGTGCGTGACCTCTACCGAGATCACTACCTCCGACTGGTAAGTCTTAAGGATTCCTAGGATTTTAAAATAAATGAAGTTACAATTAAGCTTGTTGCTAAGCGCTTGTACGGTTAGTTAGTGGGAAAGTTTAAGACTGACTTGAAAAATACACTTTAAATTAAAGAATATAAACATAATATACCTAGTAGATTTCGTATGAATACAGTAATTTAAGAAATATTTTGAAGCAAGTTATTCAACACTGAAAAGAATTTCCAATTTAGCAACTATAATGAAAGCAAACTTTTACTTTAAATATAATTATTGTATTCGTTTCTCACTATCCATGTTTCATAATTGCTGAGTCCACATAAAAGCGCCACTCTAATTTCATGTTTTTGCATCCAAAATTGTTAACTAAAATATATATACGTAAATAAAAGTAAACCAAAACAATTTTAGAATTTCTACTACCCACATCCCTTTGGTTCAGATAATAATACAAATAGTAGTTAATCGACCGGAAGATGTAGTTTATAGAAAATGCAGCAGTGAGCAAAATATTTTATTACATCTTCATTATAACTTAATATTTCTAACGGATAAACTGTCAAAAGTAAACCAGTAACGGGAATTACTTTCAATTATTTACCGTAGCCCCAACACATACATACCTATGTATGTATGTAGAGAGATTTGCCTGTAGTAGTGCGAAGTTAATGTAAAAGTTTATGTGAAATCACCATATGTTTCAATTATATAACTTTTCAGTCAAACCAGTCAAGCATTCATTCACCTTCATTGATAAAGCATCAAACTACTGAAACTACTGCCTTGTAGGTGCGCTTGTTCTTATATACAATACAAACTGTGCTGATCTTTCGAAATCCATCTGCAATTATCATTCTCATAGTTTTACAAATTGTAATTTAACACAGTAGAACGAAATAACTCCCTAAAGTACAGAGTGACTCATGATGAAAATTTTTCATTAATATAAAATACATACCATGTAGGAAACCTCAAATGCTTCTTATAGTCAATGGATGACACTATTTTCAATTATAAAATAACCTAAATCATATATCTTCCTGCTACAAATAGCATTTTATGTCTAAACGTAAAGCTTGAAATAGGCCTTTTACTTTTACATCACTGTACATATATTATATGTACATGTTATACCGAGCTGCACATGTATAATATTGTTTCATGATATCATTTTTTAAGCAAGCTATGTAAAGTTCATGATGCAGGGAGTAAGAGAACCATCTCGACAATCGTAATTAAGTAAATGGTATGGACAATTAGATAACGCACTCGAAGTTTGTACATTATTGGATTGCAAAAAATATTAACAGTATCAACTCAGCTTATGGCATAATGTGTCATCCGTTAATGTGAATACCTGCTTTGCGATTTTGCAGCTTGTAGATTTACACAAGGTATTCACTTCAGTAAATATTAAACTATATTATCGCACCTTATCATGGTCAAAGTCAACGGAAATTTCACATTTGTCACGCTTCTCGTTAAACATCCCAATAAAGCAGTCTGACTACTTACGATAAGTAATTAATTATGCTAGCATGCTATACCTTCCTTTCATACCATTACGCACGCATTGTACTTTCAACTTTGGTGTATCGTGTGATTTTGGACTACTGAACACCAAGGCATAGTCAAATATTACACCATTCAATACTTTACTATAGAAACCCAAACGTAATCTTCAATTGCATATCGCCATTCTTGTCATAATATGATTGATTAAGTGCTTAACTGTATGGCATTTTCGACTTTCTGAGTAAATTAGTATGCATGCATCGAAAGGTTCGTAGGTTACTTTTCCAACAGTTCTGTTAAACGTTTACATTATGGCCAATAGTAGTTTCCAGTCGCATCTGTACACTTCTTGAATTCATGATATGTTCAAAGGTTCGAAACAATTGACGCGTTTATTTACTTTCACGGGTGTCGATTCCAAAAGTTTTCTGAACTTGAAATCAATATTGACATAAAAATTGTATGATCAGATTAATGTAATGCATTTCTAAATTTACACAAATATATCAGAACTATCGCATCTCTACTATTCAGCATAAATTGAAGAAGATTTAATCAAGCCAAGCCCGACTGATTATCTGCGCCAGTTGGATTGATTGATATATTCCTTTCAATCAAATCAGCGTAAATAAATATGTGCTTAGCAAATAAATGCAAAAAGTAACGGAAGCAACATGTTTTTTGACAACCGTGCAAAGCTCATCGAATTCCTTAAGATATGCATGGTCATGGTCAATCCCGAGGACATTTTCAGAATTATAAGATTATCTGATTTATACAAGTTTTGACGGACTCTGGTAGTAATTTAATTGCAAATACACCTAATAAAATTGACCTGAAAGCCACCTTCCCGTTCGACAAACGCCGGTCGTCGTACGTACAGCATAAAGCAAAAATATTAATACACTTTCGCTACTTCATAACGTGTCGTGCCGAAAGTCAACAATGTGACAATCAACGCCCGATCCGTGTCTGTTTCCATACTTATTCCATTCCCAATAATTTTGTTTTTTCCTCATAATCATCCTATATGAAACAATTTGATTAATGAAGCGCAGTTTGTATAAAAAGCGCTTTTATTATTCAAGGCCAATGCCAGTCCAGTTTACTGATTTCTCTGTTCAATACAAGAGTTAGTCACGTAGCAGAGACAAAGAGAAGATAATTTTGAAAGTGTGAGTTAAACTTTTTCCGAAAATGAAGCTTTTGTTAGGGTTACTAGCCCTTGGAGCGCTAGCCAGTGCAAAATCTGCGTCTCCAGGACAACAATTGTACGAACAGTCCCTGTTAGCTGACAATGAGGATGGGCATTTGAATGTGGTAGGTTTACTTTACACCATTCTATTACTTGTTAACTTTCGAGTATTTCTCAAGCGTTCAAATAATATTCAACTGAATTTTTATATGCATCTTGTAGCCAGAACTCATTACAAAGTACGGTTATCCTGTCGAAATTCACAACATTACCACCGCCGATGGTTACATTTTGACTGCCCATCGTATCCCTTACGGAAAGAAATGTGGTCCCGCTGAAGGAAAGCGAGTTATTTGGCTTCAACATGGACTCCTTGGGGACTCCTCAAATTGGATCGTGAATGGACCGGAGAAAGGTCTTGGCTACAACATGGCTGATGAGTGCTACGATGTGTGGATGGGCAACTACCGTGGAAACACTTATGGCAAGCGTCATGTCACTTTGGATCCAGCCAGGGACAGGGAAGCGTTCTGGTCATTCAGTTGGAACGAAATGGGACTCTATGGTAAGCTTTACATAAAAACCATGTCTAATCTAAAAAGGAGTTTAAAGGCAGAAATTCAAAATTAACATCCATTGTCCAATTTGTCAGATCTCCCTGCCGACTTTGACTACGTTCTTAACTACACGGGAGTTGATGGTATATACTACGTTGGTCACTCCATGGGAACAACAGGCTTTTGGGTTTGCATGTCCGAGAAGCCCGAGTACAATTCCAAAATCAAACTGATGAATGCCTATGCCCCTGTCTCGTACACAGAGCACATGATCAGTCCAATTGCACTGATTGCTCCTTTCCAAGGACAAATTGAGGTGAGTGTACTTGAGTTATGATTGATTGATTGAAACACGTTTTAATGACATTGATTGTGCAATGACTCATGGATATATTTTTTGCGCAGTGGTTGTTGGGCATGTTTGGCTTGTACGAATTCCTTCCATCAAACGCATTCATGGAATTTATTGGACAGACCATCTGCCATCAAAACAGCTTGATTAAAGATGTCTGCAGTAATGTTCTCTTCCTTGTTGCCGGATACAATGTCGATCAATTGGATCCCGTAAGCTTTCATGGCATTCCTAATGGAATTAAAAAGTACTTTATTGTTTCGCGGAAAGAAACTATATTAATTTTTATCCTTTTTCACAGGAACTTATGCCAACCATTTTGGGCCACGTTCCCGCTGGAGCCAGCGTCCGATCCTTGGTTCACTACGCTCAGGGTGTAAACTCTGGAAAATTTAGAAAGTATGACTATGGTCGCGCCGAAAATCTCGTCGTGTACGGAACTCCCGACCCACCAGAATACAACGTTGAAAGAATCACTGCTCCCGTTGCTTTCTACTGGGGTGCCAATGATTGGCTGGGTGTCAGATCCGTAAGCCTTTGTCTTACTGTATAAATTGTTTTCATTATAAGTTGCATTATTGTGATAAGCAGCATCTTCATTGGTGATTTTATATTATGATTTTCGGTAGGATGTCTACCGTCTCGCTGAACGTCTACCCAATCTTCAACGTATTTTCCGTGTTGGTCACGATAACTACAACCATCTTGATTTCCTCTGGGCCAAGGACAACATTGAGTTGATCCATAAGCAAACTATTGAATTTCTGAAAAGTTTCTAGTCTCTTCCGGCAAGAGACGTATCCTAATACTTCCATTTTCAAATCGTTGACGACTGAATCAAAATTATTTATTCAACTCTCTGTTCTTTACGGTGCGATTTAAAGAGGTTATTGTGACGTTGAATACAGCGCATTGTTGTACAGTTTTGTAAAACATTTTATGTCAAATAAATACGTAGCTGAATATGCAGCATTTTTGTGTACCATGGAACCTGATTGTATTGATTAATCATTTAACCGTCATTCCAATAGTTGTAATTTACATGAATCTTGGGATTTCTATATGGTTCTACATGTATTTAGTACTTTCAGTCGAATTTCATCTACCACCCAGTGCGTTTGACTATCTAAAATGTAAAACATTTAGGCATCATTGTTTTAGACCATCTAAATTTCGGTGTGAGTACGACATCCTGCCTCTCGATAGGTATCATTGGTTGACCATGAATAATTACCCAGGTAACCTAAAACGATGGAAGCTGAGTCCGTAAACTATCTACTTGACAAATCTTTACTTGAAGAAAATCATAAATTAATACATGTCGTGCAATAGATTGAATCGTGCAAGAAATTTCCAGAATAAATATCGAAGGCATTTTAGTGGAATCTATTGATTATGCTAAAATTGCATGACTTTGAAACGACGATATATATATATATACCTATGCATTTGTTCCATATTAATAATATTATATATCAACAAAGGTTGTAATATAGAAGTACGAATCTTCAATGAGGAAGCTCAAATTGAAAGATTAAAAGTTTCAAAAATGATACTTAGAGCTTATCAGCTACAAAATGTATGTATTGTACATCCATAGCATGACTTGCACTATAATGGATATATAGGATACAGTACCACAGTTGCTAAGAAAATCTCACTTCAACCATGACATAGCACTGTCGTTCGGTACACTAGATAGTTCCCACTTCCAATTTTGGAGCAAGTGGCACCATCTTCCTGTGGTGAAATGTACTTTTAATTTACTTCTGCCTGCATATTCCTACTTATTATGCTTGGACAGTTAACCAAGGTCACGCATTTATTAGATTAAGCAGGTTAAAACTATGATCAAAGTAAGTGCATGCATGTGTTCATTCATTAATTATAAACATTAATGTATTCATATTATATTCTTAAATTGTTTCTGAATATCAGCTCCAAATTTTAAACGGGCACAAGTGGAACAACTATATTTTCAGTCGTTGTGTACGTCTATATCAAACGATTGTACTCCGGGACGACATAAAAACGTTTTAGATCTAATATGATATATTATACGCAAAACATGATCCCACAATTTTGTGCAAAAGAATTTAAGATGATGGAGTAAAGTATGAATAGCGTATATTATGGTGAGATCACGCAGATATACCTTTTCACAAATTTCCATTATAAAGAAGGTTATTACATTTCCATTATAAAATAAAAAAATACATATAATAAGTGTTATGTATTTTCCGTGGAAAAGGGTACAAAGGTCAATGTATGCAGGACGAATTCATGTTGAATGTTAGGTGTGTATGAATGTTATCTTTGCCGTTTTTCTTACCTTATTTCAGAATTGTTTAAATTTCGCTTCCATAGATGATAGGTAAAAGGTAACGTGAAGATGCAACCTGGTTCCATAACTTGAAGGGTTTATATAAAACAGTCTGCCGCCATATAGATAGGTGCCATGTCCTTTTCCTCGTGTATTATACTACGATATCCTTCCCAACTCCCAACATGTTCCCGCTCGTTCGTATATCATACGGTCACGGTCGCATTATTCATTGCAACGCAACTCTTGACGTTACACAATTGTTTTTACAAATACATAAAATTGATAAAACCAAGTATTCTTGATGTTTTTATTAAAATGTTGGACACTAAGAAACAAACATCAGTTGTATAAAAGAAATATTTATCACAAGAAGCACTTCATCTTGCTTTAAAAATGTTCCTCTCTTTAAAAAAGACACAAGAAGCGATTTCTCTTAGGGAAGATTATCGTTACGTATAATCGTTGATAATGCGATAAAAATTTTAAATGTTACACTTTCCACAGTTATTTTGCACTTTCAACCGTAGCATTATCCGATTTGCAATTTCCGGTTTTTACATATAATGGGAATAGAATGCAGTACCAATAAATCTGGAATAATAGTATCAAGGAGAGACTTTGTTGTTTTAATTTTAATCATAATAATTTAGTACGGGTAACGATCCAAGAACATACAGAACTTTCACTTTGGCATAACTATGCCCCGATTTCTGTTCGGCCAAAAATGCTTGAATGCAGAAACTTCTGACAGATCTTAAAACGGCAAAATATAAAACACCCTTTACAAATAAAATCTTCTGTAACTTCAAAACCCAAATGGAATACAATTTTCAACAACTGCTTAAGATTTTTCAGTTTGTGCTAACCCGACGTAGAAAAATAATCCTTTTCCGGCACTGCCTACCTTGTTCTGATGAACACCACTGATTTTAAAGCTGTTATTTCTGAGTTTTCGCACTACCGTTTTGTTTTATCTATGATTATTGATTATGGTTGAATCCCATGAGGCGCAAATCCATGACCACCTCAAAGTACCGAGTCCACGTTCGTCTATCTACGTATCCTGAATCAGGATTCCTGATGGTCATAATAGTACGGCAAAGATGACTTATCATTCATAATACTTATCACGCGTTGATTATACTTTCAACTCTGTTGCTCTAAATACTGTAAATACCATGAATTGTCTCGTATAGATGCCTAGCAGAGCAGAGTCCATTTTAATATTCCGAAGGAATATTTATGCATGAAATGGTGTTTTGAATGAACACGCACAACGCACAATCTCAAAACGATAAATAAATTCGCAGCAGTTCTACAACCAATGAATAATAGTCATTCATATAATTTACTTCAGTGCCCGATATTTCACAATATTTACATTTACCAGAAATGACTATTCATCTGAACTTGAACTTCGTAACAAAATGCTATAAATACTGTAGGGATGAAATCATGAACTATGTACTTACATGCTTCATCTAAACCAAACAATACTTCAGAATTAACTCATTACACTACATTACTTAAAGGTACGCATTTCAAAGGTATACAACATATTAAATATCTATGCCACAACATTTAACTTAACATTTACTAGTTATCTGCAAAATTGGCGAATCTTCACCTGAACCCAAACTTTTGACAATACAACTGAACGATGTAATCTGTATATGCGGAGACCACATTGTAATTCTAAATTTACACACAAATTCACAAAGTCCAACAAAGTCTAATGTGTGCATTATTACCGAAGCTTGCATACATCCAAACGTGCTCATAATTGATTATCAGTAGTTCTGTCAATCAAACTTGAACGGAACTTATGTTCAAGCTCTCTTTCTCTCCATTTGTACTTTATATAAAATTTAGTTAATGTTAATAGAAACCCGAACCATATATATACCGCATCGAATATTGTGCTATTATCATTCTACCAATTCATCTGCTAACGGAACCAGCTCCACTGAGACAAAAATACACCGTTTCGAAACAAACTGAAGTAAAATTACTTCTAGACAATTTCAATTTTCAAAATGAATAGGATTGCTAGCCCTTGCGGCTCTAGCCAGTTCAAAATCGCTACTGCCCGGAAAAGCATTACACGACCAGTCTTTGTTGGTCGATAATGAAGATGGAAAGTTGACAGTGGTAAGTTTCCGATATTTTGTTTGCTGTACTAATATCTCGTATTTGGGAAAATAACTAATCAGAGCCTATTCTCTTCAATTATAGCCGGAACTAATTGTAAAGTATGGGTATCCTGTTGAAATTCATAACATCACCACAGAAGACGGTTATATTTTGACTGCACATCGAATTCCATACGGAAAGAAATGCGGTCCTGCTCCAGGCAAGCGTGTAATTTGGCTACAGCATGGGCTTCTCGGTGACTCTTCCAATTGGATTGTGAATGGACCTGAAAAGGGACTCGGCTACAACATGGCCGATGAATGCTACGACGTGTGGATGGGAAATTTCCGAGGAACGACTCACGGCAAGCGACATGTATCTTTAGATCCTGTCAAAGATAAGGAGGCTTTCTGGGCATTTAGTTGGCACGAAATGGGCGTATATGGTAGGTTTTTCATAAAAATACAATATGCATTACCTAAAAAGGATTTTACTGACAGGAATTCAAAATAATGAAAACTATTCACGGAAATATTAACCTGTAATTATAATTACTTAGATCTTCCTGCTGATATTGACTACGTTCTGAGTGCCACCGGGGTGGATTCAATTTACTATGTGGGTCATTCCATGGGGACAACTGCCTTCTGGGTTTTGATGTCTGAGAAACCGGAATACAATTCCAAAATCAAACTGATGAATGCATTCGCACCTGTCTCCTACACCGAGCACATGATTAGTCCTATTGCATTACTTGCTCCTTTTGAAACTCAGATTGACGTGAGTGATAATATTATCCTTATTTATGGAGTACTAAATAAGTTTAAACCCCACGATTGTATAAAATATTAATGTTTTCGTGTAATTCCTCAGTGGCTGGCAAGTATGATTGGACTGTACGAGTTGCTGCCATCCACCAGGTTCATGGAATTTATTGGACAAACTACCTGTCATCAAAACAGTCTCTTCAGACCAGTCTGTAGCAATATACTTTTCCTCGTTGCTGGATACGATGTTGATCAATTGGATCCCGTAAGCCGTCATTGTTGCTTCTTGTGTTTTGTATATATGAGTTCATCATAAATGCCAAATTGATAAACTAATTAATTTATATTATTCAGGATCTCTTGCCAACCATTCTTGGCCATGTTCCCGCTGGCGCTAGCGTTCGCTCCATCCTTCACTACGCACAAGGAATAAAGTCCGGCAAGTTCCAAAAGTACAGCTTTGGAAAGGAAAAGAATCTCGAATTGTATGGAACCGAGGAGCCACCAGAATATGAAATTGAGAATGTCATCACTCCCGTTGCTTTCTACTGGGGCGCCAATGATTGGCTGGGTGTCAGAGCCGTAAGTTATCATTTTCTTTGGAAAATATCAACACATAATAATGCATCTGATAGCAGAGATTTAATTTTCGACATCATTGGATCTTTTTTGTAGGATGTGTATCATCTTGCTGAAAGGATTCCCAATCTCCAAAGGATTTTCCGAGTTAATCACGACAAGTACAATCACCTTGATTTCCTCTGGGCCAAGGACAATGTCGATTTGATTAACAAGCAGACCATTGAGTTTATGAAGAATTTCTAATCTTTCTCAAAGATTTACCTGACGTGTACAAATATACATTGTAACTTTTTTAATTTGTCTAATTTGCTTTAGATATAAATTATCGACGCTGTTTATTCAACATCATCTATATTTCGCTAGGAATGTTTATTTGTAACCTAATAAAATCATATAATTAAAATATATTAGATTGTTTTCTAAACATTTTTATTGCCATCCTCGGAGTTTATTTTCAAAATAGGTATCTCACATAAAATTTCATGTATTTGAGTAGAATTTGTCTGCGATCAGCAACGGATGTGACCAGAGTGGATTACAAGTAACTTTCAATTTTACAAAAGTTTCCAGTCATCTTGTTTTTCCCTGTACCCATAACTTTCATGGAACCGATAATTTTCAGTACCAGTGTCACTGAACCATTGAAATGGTTTCACTCTTAACGGCTACGGCATTGATATATGCGGTTGTATAGCATAAATTTTGGTCACTCACCCGAATCATGTCGTGAGAATCTTATATTTCCCCATTGTTAGACATTAACGTTATGAGCATATGTTGGCCTTGCCTGAATTAAGTAATAAAAAATATGAATACTGCAAGCAGTTAAATATTAGGTGATGTATGAAATGAAATTAATCAGCGATCACCACTGCACACAGAGGATCATGCAGTGAGAAACATGGTACGCTGAAGTAGAACTGTGAGGGTGATATTAGTGGTTAACAAGACAAGCCGACATATTTGCGGTAGTACTTATTCTACTCTTTTTCTGTTTTGTTTGAGTTTCCATGAAATACAATTATGCAATAGCGTAATCTAATAATACTAACCAGAGACAACATCCTGCCAAAGGAAAGGATAAACAAGCTAAAACTGTAGAAAGTGCATCATAGTACATATCCAATATCTGTAATTTCAGTTTGATTGGAGGATGCACAAGACTTTGGCATTTGATACGCTCCTCAGCTCAAGAATGAACTCTCACATAATACTCTGGATTATTTCTGGGATTGCTTTTCCCGGTGGAATAGTAACTGCCGTGGAGTTGAAAACTAATTTTGTAATTTCATTAAACCGAACACTACTTAAATGTAAATACACTAAACACGCTAGATTTTACTCCATATGTATATTTAATCATTTGTGTAACCCACTTCAATTCTAGACGATGGACAACAGTACGAACTGTTTGGATGAAATTATTGTCCATATAACCCCATCCGCCCTTGAATCAATGCTTCAGATCAAATCCGACTTTATATCCAACGACAGTTATATAACTGACATACCATTCTTGGAGAGATTTCCAAGATTTCTGCTCACTTTTGACTGGTCTGGTGAAAATGGTAATAATTTGATGTTTTCTCATAATTACTTCCTTTCAACAAATATTTTGCTGGTGAATATGTATTCATGTATAATGAAAAATGTTTGTTTCAATTAAGAAACTGATCTAGTCAACATGGCAAAAGTACTCAACAATGTTGCAGCGTACAACGTCAAGAACATGGGAAACGCAAGATTCAAAGCAATTAACGTATGGATTTCCATTATTCCTGCAAAGAATATATCAATGGCTGTGGATAACGTTATAAATGTCGCTCGTGAAACCAACTCAAAAAGCGACACCGTTTCTACAGTCTTACTTAACTATAGGTATCTACAATTATCAACGCAATCAATCCCCCTTGTTCGTCAAGACGTTGAAATCGTTAGTCGTCAAATCAGAAATAGCTCTGGAAATCCTCTTAATTATGGCTTATTGTTGGACCGACATAATTGTCAAGGAAAAGATGACTATCTTCGCAATCTGGGATTAACAACAGATACGGAAGTGATATTTATGTCGCACTTTACCCCAGGCGAAGATTTACGCTTCCACTTATTCTCGGTGGCCTCTTGTTTCCCTCTCCAGAAAATTATGAAAGGGAAACCGTCAGTGATGGTGGCTGAGAGTTTTAGAATTAGTTTAGACACCGCTTCATACTCCTTTAAATTTCCGGTTTCGGATGAAGTGTTGCAACAGTATTCACTACTCACCGCCGGTAGATATAACGACTCTTTAGTTTTTGCTGCGGAAGTGATAGACATGAAAAATGCGGAGAGACGAATTAACGAAAATGCGACGGCGACTTCCGTTCTAAATAAAATAAATGTAAAGTGGCTTAAACTTCCAACAGATTTTAATAAAAGCCATTTTGGTGTTTCAATATATGCGAATGATAAAATTAGCGTTTTGAAATTAATGCTACCACAAATAATCCGTACGTTTCGCAAAATAGTTGTCAACAGTCGCATCGTCACTGAATGTGGTAGCAACAACAATAGCCTAGCCGATCTAATACTTTACATGGCCAGTTATAAAATTGCTAGCATACGACAGGTATACAAGAATCAGGAAATCAATAAGGCATTTCAGGATGGCATACCTGTTGAAATTATGGTTGTTGCAAATCTTTACCATGAAACCTCAGAGGGAAACAAAAAATCCATTGCAGATGCATTCGCGGCTTCCATAAGTGTTAATGAAGTAGCATATCCAGGTATTGTACAAACAATTTTACTTAGCTGGGCCAACTGCTTTGAGAAAGAAGCTTTGTGTGTTAAAACCGATAAGGAAACCGTTACGGCGAACCCGGATAAGCTTGATTTATTTAAGGAGCGATTTTTAAAGTTTCTTCCATTGCTTTTATACGATGTGAAAGTCAAAAATCATCTTCTGGAGAAGGTACGTAGGTACAAGTATTAGTAACAATTGTATTTCTGAGAAAAAATGGGATAATACATAAATGCATATCTACATGATGTATAAAATTTTGCATGAACTTTTAGAGGGATCATGTGCCGAAAGTTGGAATATTTTGGGATCTGAAATTTTGTCTGGAATTAAATGATTTTATCAGATTTTGGGGCAACGACCAACTTCGAAATTGGATTGACGAAGCAGACGTTTTCATGTTTAAAGTACTTGTACAGAAGCAAGAAATAGTGACAAGTGGGGCCGAGACAACGTGCTATGACCTTATTCAGGATATTCAATCCTGTAACGCGTGGACCGATTTCCCCTCCAAGCTGAATAACTCGAAAGTGCCACTTTTTATTAAAGTGACGGGTTGCAGTATTAACCATTCCATTGGAATAACCGAATTGGCAGAGATTGCTAGGTTTTGGGAGTTAATGAACATTTGGGCGGGGAAAGAGAATAGGACTGTGATTCTGGACAGTGCTTTCCAAAATCAGAGAACCGAGTCAAATACTTCAGTTACTTGTGACCTTAACACAGCTTACAGGCCAACTGGAGAGTGTGACTGCGGTTGGTGGATAATAAATGCATACGACAGTCAAAAACTGGTTTATGAAGATAGGAAATCACGTAAGTCAAATCTAAATTATTAAGAGAAATATGCAATTTGGCAAATAATTTTCAAAACCTTGTTCGCCATTTTCAGTAGCCTGGAAACTGTACCAAGAAGAAAATCGTCTGACCGTATCTGCACCCAAATTGGCTGCCGACTCCAATTTTGATGATAAAACAAACCTAATCCTGATGTCTACATTTATCCCATTAATAGTCGTAGTGATTGCTGTGAGCATTCTCACTCCACTATTTGTCCTCCGCTACCGCTCCAAATACCTTCTCAGTAGACAGGAAATGAAAGAATTTTTGTATGGAAAGTCACATCATCGGTCAAACCGAAATAAGAATGAAAGTACCGTGGATATCATCAGCAATACAAATGCGGAAAACGAACCTTACAATAAGGAACGGTATGAGTTGTCACCTTCTTCATTTAAACTGGGTACTGAAAAAATATCATGCCACGACATTCTAAATTATCAAACAACAATTTAATTGATTCTATTTGTCCTCAGATACAACACGTTACATAGGCTCTGGAGAATTTGCCGTTGTATGCACTGGCTCAATAAATCGAGGAGGCGTTCCAGTGGAAGTTGCCGTAAAAACGACTAAAAAGCGCGGGGTAGGAAGCACTTACGGAGATCTGATGGCATTAAAGGGTATTATTTCGGAAATTAAGATGCTGTCCTTTGTTGGCGACCACAAGCATATAATCAAATTGGAGGGTGCATACACGGCGAACTTGAGAGTTGGGAAAGTGTTTGTATTTCTGGAACTCTGTCCGTTGGGTTCTCTGGACAAGTATTTACGGACACTTGACGGAGAAAGCAAAAGGAAAGAAACAAGTTCGGTTCGGTATGAAGCTGGCGAAAAAGAACGAAACATTACCAGCGTACTGTCGAATGATTTGCATAGATGGGCTTCAGAAATATCTTGTGGGATGGAATTTCTTGCCTCAAAAAAGGTAATAAAACTGTTAACGATATTAATATTTATAAGTTAATGCGAAATAGGTTACGCGTTGACAATTTTAATTTTGTTCAGCTCGTTCATGCTGATATTGCAACAAGGAACAT